>CAWUFW010015159.1:0-375221 GCA_963921515.1 Calotriton arnoldi | reverse complement strand
TAGCAACATTGCCGCCAAAACATCGCGGAGCACACGGCTCAACATGGTCTGTGACACCCCACCAGCAGTCGCCACAGTATGTTGGAAGGTACCGGTGGCAAAGAAGTGTAGGGCTGCCATCACCTTCACCTTGGGGGTCAGCGCTGTAGGATACGGCCGGCCAGGCTGCAAATGTGGGGACAACTGCACTGCCAAATCCTCAATCAGCTGCCTGGTGAAGCGGTACCGTCGGATGCTGTCCCGTTCCACCATCGTTGCCAGGTCTGGGAATGGTCGATGGACAGCAGGAGCCCTGCACTGCAGAGCAGAAGTAAGCAAGATTGTCAGTCACCCCACATATGCGGCATTGAACACACTCAATATCCCAACATACATCATTATGAGGCACAACTACATGAAGTGTGCAGTTCCGGAAGGACATGTATGGTACATACATGGCCAACATCTGTCAACACGGCCCAACAGGTGGCATCAATTAGTCCCAGGTTGGCCCAATTGGATATCATGAGGCCGTGTCACAGTTCCCATCTCCTGCTGCCGTGTCACAATCACCCCCCACAGTGACATGTGAGGACAGATGTGCCCCAGGCACCACAGCTCAACGACAGGTACATTCCCAGGGACCCTGTATTGCCACATGGACACTGGCATTACATGGAGTATCATGTATACACCACAGCAAAACAACCATGACCCCCACAGGTAGTGGCCCCACTTGCCATGGCAGGACAGACATGGATGTCTGTGACACACACACGCACAACATCAAAGTCCATGCACACACAACCTGGATGTGGAGACTGTCTCCCATTGTGCACATGAAATCAGAGACATTGTAAACACTACATGCACAAAGACTGTGGAGGACCATCACTATTGTGCCACTGGGACACCCTGGCTCAAACATACCGTCCCACATGGGACTCACGGGGTATGTGACATGACATACACATACACCACCGTGAAATGTGACCATGGCACATGCACAGATATGAACAGTTGCACATCACAGTGGTCATGTACACGTAACACCCAGGATCCTGTCCCCATGAACACGTGCACAGCCTGGGGGTGGCTGCCCACAGGTGATACCCACAGGACAACATGTACACCAACATACACACAATAGGAAATGCAGCCTTACATGCCTTATGATAAAGTTTGGACAGGCTGTCGTGATGTAGGTGTGCCCCTCACTCCCTGGGAGCTATCTGTGGCTGGCATATGTCCATCTGAGACAGGCATGCTGACATATGCCAGTCACATGTACAGTGATGCGTTGAACAGCAATGGACCGATTGGTGCCCCCGGCCGGCCCATTGCATTCAATGTGTGCGGGTACGCATTGTACCCCTGTACGCGTTGTACCCCTGTACGCGTTGAACTGCAATGGACCGATCGGTGCCCCCGGCCGGCCCATTGCATTCAATGTGTGCGGGTACGCGTTAGTACCCCTGTGCAGCGTTGTACTGCAATGGACCGATCGGTGCCCCGGCCGGCCCATTGCATTCAATGTGTGCGGGTGCAGCGTTGTACCCCTGTGCGCGTTGAACTGCAATGGACCGATCGGTGCCCCCGGCCGGCCCATTGCATTCAATGTGTGCGGTGCACGCGTTGAACCCTGTACGCGTTGAACTGCAATCGACCGATCGGTGCCCCGGCCGGCCCATTGCATTCAATGTGTGCGAGTGCAGCGTTGTACCAATGTAGCGCGTTGTCACTGCAATGGACCGATCGGTGCCCCGGCCGGCCCATTGCATTCAATGTGTGCGGGTACGTGTTGTACCCTATGCAGCGTTGAACTGCAATGGACCGATCGGTGCCCCGGCCGGCCCATTGCATTCAATGTGTGCGGGTACGTGTTGTACCCTGTACGCGTTGTACCCCTGTACGCGTTGTACTGCAATGGACAGGTCGGTGCCCCGGCCGACCCATTGCATTCAATGTGTGCGGTGCAGCGTTGTACCCCTATGCAGCGTTGTACCCCTGTACGGCGTTGAACTGCAATGGACCGATCGGTGCCCTGGCCGGCCCATTGCATTCAATGTGCGGGTGCGCGTTGTTCCCCTGTACGCGTTGTACTGCAATGGACCGATCGGTGCCCCCAGCCGGCCCATTGCATTCAATGTGTCGCGGGTACGCGTTGTACCCCTGTACGCGTTGAACTGCAATGGACCGATCGGTGCCCCCGGCGGCCCATTGCATTCAATGTGTGCGGGTACGCGTTGTACCCTGTACGCGTGTACCCTATGCAGCGTTGAACTGCAATGGACCGATCGGTGCCCCTGGCCGCCCATTGCATTCAATGTGTGCGGAGTGCGCGTTGTACCCCTGTACGCGTTGTACTGCAATGGACCGATCGGTGCCCCGAGCCGGCCCATTGCATTCAATGTGTGGGTGCGCGTTGTACTCTCTGCACGCGTTGAACTGCAATGGACCGATCGGTGCCCCGGCCGGCCCATTGCATTCAATGTGTGCGGGTACGCGTTGTACCCCTGTGCGCGTTGAACTGCAATGGACCGATCGGTGCCCCGGCCGGCCCATTGCATTCAATGTGCGCGGTGCAGCGTTATACCCCTATGCACGCGTTGTACTGCAATGGACCGGTCGGTGCCCCGGCCGGCCATTGCATTCAATGTGCTCGGTACGCGTTGTACCCCTGTACGCGTTGTACACCTGTACGCGTTGTACTGCAATGGACCGATCGGTGCTCCGGCCGCCCATTGCATTCAATGTGTCGCGGATGCGCGTTGTACCCCTGTACGCGTTGAACTGCAATGGACCGATCGGTGCCCCCGGCCGGCCCATTGCATTCAATGTGTGCGAGTACGCGTTGTACCCCTGTACGTGTTGTACCGCAATGGACCAATCGGTGCGCACCCATTGACAATGGGCTTGCCTGGCAACGGACGAGTTTTCGAATTTTGAACGAGTCGGTTGCTGGAAAATCAGTTGGTCACCCACAACAATGTTGCAAAATCATGTATGTCATGAAGTTGAAGATTTGAAGGATGCTGTGGGCGTGTTTTGGTGCTGCTATTCCATTGTTTGGCCAGATTCAGAAGATGCAAACGACTTGGACCTATCACTTTGGACACAAGGGACAGTATCTGCCTCTCCAGCACATATATATTGCTGGCTGTTCCCCTGAGAGCTCACTTGCCTGCACTACATGCTCCAGGACGACATCTGCCACTGCACTGCTGCTGTCTCTGCCCCTCTGGACCCTGCAATGGCACGTACTGTGGAGAGAGCCCCAGCCTTCAGCCTTGAAGAGAACCAGGCCCTGCTGGACAGCCTACTTCCACAGTACAGCAAGCTGTATGGGACACCAGGGGAGCAGGTGAGTGTTCTGTGCACTGCCTTTCTGAATGTGCATATTGTCTGACTAGCAAGGCTGAAAGTCTGCACGCCACTGGCTAGCAGGCTCACTGAGTAGTTGTCACCCCCCATAGTGTGTAGTGACAGTCCACTTGCTGAGCTGAGCCACCACATGTGCCTGGGGTATGTGGCACACGCCCATGCAGCGGGTGGGAACAATGTTTGGGCCCCAGGAGTGTGCAGATTACGTGTGTCACACATACATAGCCAGCTATCCACTGTCCAGGGCTCATCCCTCATTCATGTGGAGCAGGACAGTCATGCCTACTCCAGGCCATGCAATGCACTCTGTACTCCCACTCCCGTGTATCAGCTGACACATTGTGCGCAGTGATTTGACCCCTCAGGTGTCTGCCTCTGTGTCAGTGTGATGTGGATTAGTTGCCAGGACTGCTGGGGTGTTTCTTGGTAGGGGCTCAGCATGCCCCTGGAGATGTGACCATAGGAGACGATACTTGTGTGTCACATAGGTGTTTGATCAGCTGCCCGTGCAGACTGGGGTATGCGAATGTGAAGTTCAGGCAGCTGTTCCCCATTCACAGCAAATTGTGAGGGCTCAGGTTCAGAGGGTAGTGTCACAGGTCTCCCATATGTCCAATAGGTATGACCTGGACAGATGAGGGTTAAGATGATGTGTTGTGTGGGGGATGTACATGTGCACTTGTGCAGCTCCAGGACTTGCATTCCCCATGACCTACTATTGTGACACAGTGCATAGTGTTGTTGTCTGGCTGCCAAGTCATACATCACTGAGACAGTGATGTATGACTTAGCAGTCATGCCTCTGCCATGGCATGTGTCAACTTATTGGTGGTCCTGCAGGGGAGTGACATGTGCTACATGCACACCATTGTGGCGATGGCTATCAGGACATGGGTGCATCATGGTGTCTGTCGCTGGTATGCATCACATGCATTTCCTATTTGACTCTGGGCATCCCTTTCATCCGGAAACCTGTACTGACTCAGTGGCAAGAGCTGTGATGTGTGCATGTCCACATGCCACACCGTGTCCTCTGCACTGTCCAACTACTGTGTACTTGGTGCATGTGTCCACACTGGGGTGTTGCAATCCAACAGACACCAGACAGATGGGTGCAAGGCCATGTGGGCTGTGAGTGCCATGCTTGGCATCAGACTGACAATTGGCTTCTCCTGTTCAGTTAGGGCACTTTTAGCAATGTACAACTAATGATGCCAGGGCTTGCTCTGTAATGTGCTGTGCTCACAGTGGTGTGTGCGTTTGGTGCAGGTGACTGATGTCTGTCTGTTTCCCCATTGTTTGCAGATACATCCACGGCCACGGAAGGGGACAGCTCCACGGACCAGGAGGAGCCAGAGAGCCAGACTGGGTCAGCAGCCGAGGAGTGGTCGGAGGGACCCAGTGGCACGGAGGGCGAGGGGAGCCACACCGAGGAGTCCTCAGCACCATCCACCTCAGCTGAGGACCAGAGCAACTCGGAGGATGACTCCCTTATGGAGGCGGGTGTCAGCAGCCACCACACCCCAGCTAGTGTTGCTGTCCCCGCCACCACCAGCACCACCACCGCCCTCCCATCGGCTCCCATTCCCCAGGTCCGTGGAGGCTCCCATGTTCGGGAGCGTGTCTCCTTTGGGCCAGGCACCGCACCCCTGCCCCTGTGTCCCCTGCTGCCCTGAGTGAGGAGTCTGTGTACCTCCTTCGCCAGCTCCATGTAGGGCAGACAGCCATGCTGATTGTCCTCCATGCGCACACCGCTCTGTTGACTCAGCTGGTGTCGTTCATGGAGGGCATCTCATCGGGCATGTCTGACCTACAGAGGGGCAATAGGTCCATGGACTCCTCCCTGACGGCAGCAGTGTCCCTCCTCAGACAGTCCCTCACCCCTCCTGCCTCTGCTCCATCCACACTCCCCAGCACCTTACCCGTCCCAAGCACACACACACCGGCACAGGCACACACCAGCACACACACATCCAGTACACAGACACACACGCCACAAACAAAACGCACACGCATGCACAGTCAGGGGACTGAAACCAGACTCACAGGGATGGGGCCCTGGTACACACACACGCATCCACGGGCACTGCGCAGTCCTCAGTTGCCTCTCCCTCCAAAGCACCCTCCCTTGCCTCACCTGCAACCCCAAAGACCCAGCGCCTCTTCCTCAGTGACCTCGGCCTCTTCCCCTCCGATCCAGCTGCTCCAGCATCCAGGGGGAAGAGGAAGCCCCCACATGGAGCAGAGTGCCCCTCGCCACCGGACACCCTCCCCCAGGCGCAGACAGACTGAGGCCCCCACCCGCAAGTCCCCCCGGAGTGGCAAGAGCAAAACCCCGCCGCCGCCCTGCAGCTCAAGCACCAGGTCTCCTTCCTCCATCCCTCAGGCCCCCACTCCACAGGTGCCCCACCACACCCTGCCCCAGGTTCCCCCACCCACAGATATACCATCCCCAAGAGGCTCCGGCCTTCTCCCCTGCCACTTGCTCTCCCGGCACCACACCCCCGCTGCGCTTGTCTGTGCCACTGATGTGGTGAGGGTGTCCTCCCCTCTGTCAAGCCCACCTTGCCTGTTCCCCATTCTCCTCCCCTGGTGGTAGACACTGCAGTGGAGTCCACTACCACCCTGTCTGACTTGGGCACTGCAGTGGCGGACCTGTCCACTCCATCTGCAGGGTCCACTGCAGTCGTGCCGGCACCCACAACATCTGAGCCATGCCCCCAGTTGTGCTGGCACACACCATGTCAGACACCTCCACTGCAGTTGTCAGTGGCTCTCCAGCACCCACCACCCCTTCCCTGCTTCCTTCTGGTGAGCCCTGATCCTGTCCCTGCGGTGCCTGGCCTACCCCCCGGTTGCCCCTCCTAGTGGATTGTCCCTGGTTTTGTGCAGGCATGTATAGGGTGGCATCTGCCACTGTCACCCACTTGTGACTTTGTTGATGGACTGGCCATTGGCCTTTGTTTATTTTCTACCGGACTTCTACTTTTAAAGCCACATATGCTGAATAAAGCAACTGTCTGTTCTCTAGTGCTTTTGCTTCTGATGTACATGATGTTGATGATGCTAACCATGCCCTTGCTGCAGTGATGGTGATATTTGGTCTCATGATAATGAAGTGTTACTGTGCAGGAACCCATGTGGTCCAGGGGGAATGTGTCCTATCCTGTGGTGTATCCATGTCATCCATAGCAGCATCTGAGGGTGTCATGTGTTCAGTATTTGGCAATGGGATTTCCTACTTAGATTGGCTATTTCACATCTGTGGCTTCCACCCCTGCACATCTGTTGTGCCTGCCATTGTTCAATTTGTCTACTTCCCTGACCGTGTGGCCATCTCCAGTGGACATACAGGTTTGGGCATCAATGGGGAAGGACTCATCTGTGTTGTCAGTGCAACATTGCTATACAAGTGTGTTGGATCTGTGCTGATGATTCCGTTGGCACTTCCATGACCAGGCTGATGTTACGGGAGCCCTCATTTGGTGCTAATTGTTGATTGTGTGACCAAGTGCTCAGCTGACATGATGGGGCCCTACTGAGGCAACGTATGGCACAGCTTTCCTCACACAGGAGTGGAGTCCCCTCATGGCAGTGTGTACTCCTGTGACATTGCCTGCGCCCAAGGTGTGTGTTGTATGTGCATGTCTGTGTGTTCACTTCCGTTTAGCTGTGCATGCTGTGATCCCTAGTGTTGTACCTGTTTGTGATGCTAGCTGAGTTGACCTATGTTCCCCCAAAGTCTTCGCCCTGGGATCTCTGTGATGTGGGTGCATGGCACATTACTGGTCATCAGGGTGTCACCCATAGGTGTGTTTGCTGTCAGGGCTGAGTTTGTGTGCAGACGCAGATGGGTCACAGTCAGGTTTCCCCTTGGCACTTGTTGTTTGCCCCTGTCATGTGATTTCCAGTTTGTGTTATCTTTCAGTGATTGTGACACGTTGTGTGTGTGACTGCTGGCACTCCTCAGGGTCCGGGCTGCAATGTTGGTTGTTGTCTATGTGTGTTCTTTGTGGGTGACCTCGTCTTCTTCATTGGTGTGTGACTGTGGCTGGGATCCCATTGGTTGGTGTGGTATTGCCGTCATGTCCATGTACAGCGTAGTGTGCAGTGTGTCAGACATTCAGGAGTCTTGTTGAGTGTCCATGTGTGATGTGTTTCTGCACCTTGGTTCCCACCCACCACCCTGGAATAGTCATGGGTGCATGTGCAATGTCACCAGTGCATGTGTGCTTCACTGCTGCACATTGTTGGAGGTCGAGGGGTGTGGTGTTGAGTGTGTGCAGATGAGAGTTGTTGCCCGGCTAGGCCCCTGCCTCCATGTTGGCCTTGGCTTACTGGCCATGCTGTTTGATTTGTGCTTGTGTAGGTGTGATGGTAGTTAGTTGCTCAGGACACATGACTGTGGTTCACAGTGTGAACCACATTTAGCTTTGTCATCACAGTGGGATTGTAATGCAGCCCAGGGTCACCACATTGTGGGGGCCCTGGGGGTGGTGCTGTGGTGTGTCTGTGTCTTGCTGTGTCAGTTGCTGTCCCTACGTGCCTGTGTGACATGTGTGATTTGTGCTCCCTCTCATCTGACAATGCCTGCTTGCCCACATAGGGGATTTGGATCCATGAGTTACCTTTGTGTGGCACTGTATGCACATCTGTATGATTGGTATTCAGGTCTCCTCATGTGTTGTGTGGTTGCCTGAGGACACTGGCACCCCCCTCACCTGTTGTGTATGATGTGCAGTGTGGGTCTGCCTGTTTGTGTTTGTGCATCTGCACCACTGCATTGGCATATCTTGGGTGTGCCATTGGCTGTATGTAGTTTGGTGGGTTTCCCCTGCTGTCCCTGGGACTCCTAGGTCATCGGTCAGCACAATGATCATGGTTTGTGTGTCCCATTGTTGCCATGGTATGGTATCTGTTCACCTCACATCTGCAGTCTCCACAGGGTATCTGCATGTGTGTGCCCATTGGTGCAAATATGTGGGTCTGCATTCTGATGGTCACTTCTGTCATTGTGTCATTGATGATTGTTGACGGTGTCAGCCCCCATGGGTGTTGTTTGTCTGCACATGGCCAAAGGTATGTCTTATTTGCACTGCAGTATTTGGCTCCCCCAATTTATGTTGCAATGGGACACATACACTACTTTGCCACTGATGTGTTTGTTGTTCTGTGACCAGGAATCATCCATGCAGTTTGGCAGTTGCACCTCTTTCTTTGTCAACACTTACCTTTTGGTCACTGTGATGATATGGGTTTGGACCCCATTGCCACAATGTTCAAAGTGTGCTTCAGCTATGGACCCCACACTTACATTTTGGTCACTGTGATGATGGGGGTTTGGAACCCATTGCCACAATGCTCAAAGTGTGCTTCAGCTATGGACCCCACACTTACCTTTTGGTCACTGTGATGATGGGGGTTTGGACCCCATTGCCACAATGTTCAAAGTGTGCTTCAGCTATGGACCCCACACTTACATTTTGGACACTGTGATGATGGGGGTTTGGAACCCATTGCCACAATGCTCAAAGTGTGCTTCAGCTATGGACCCCACACTTACCTTTTGGTCACTGTGATGATGGGGGTTTGGACCCCATTGCCACAATGTTCAAAGTGTGCTTCAGCTATGGACCCCACACTTACCTTTTGGTCACTGTGATGATGGGGGTTTGGACCCCATTGCCACAATGTTCAAAGTGTGCTTCAGCTATGGACCCCACACTTACCTTTTGGTCACTGTGATGATGGGGGTTTGGAACCCATTGCCACAATGCTCAAAGTGTGCTTCAGCTATGGACCCCACACTTACATTTTGGTCACTGTGATGATGGGGGTTTGGACCCCATTGCCACAATGTTCAAAGTGTGCTTCAGCTATGGACCCCACACTTACATTTTGGTCACTGTGATGATGGGGGTTTGGAACCCATTGCCACAATGCTCAAAGTGTGCTTCAGCTATGGACCCCACACTTACCTTTTGGTCACTGTGATGATGGGGGTTTGGACCCCATTGCCACAATGTTCAAAGTGTGCTTCAGCTATGGACCCCACACTTACATTTTGGTCACTGTGATGATGGGGGTTTGGACCCCATTGCCACAATGGTCATGGCCTGCTTGCATTGTGGGTGCCACACACATATATGTGTGGCACATGTGCTAGGGGGTCACATTGTATGTTCAAAGTCATGTTCGGTGTTGTAGGCATTTGACACAGTCTACACACGCTTGTCATGGTGTTGGGGGATGTCTTCTTCTTGCATTCCCTAGGTTGTGGTGTGCTGGTTGTGTCATGCATTGTCCATCCTATGAGTGGGGGTGGTAGTAGTGGTAGGCATCCAGCCCCCCCTGGCTAAGGGTGGTAGTAGTGGTAGGCATCCAGCCCCCCCTGGGTGAGGGTGGTAGTAGTGGTAGGCATCCAGCCTCCCCTGGCTAAGGGTGGTGGTAGGCATCCAGCCCCCCCTGGGTGAGGGTGGTAGTTGTGGTAGGCATCCAGCCCCCCCCTGGCTAAGGGTGGTGGTAGGCATCCAGCCCCCCCTGGGTGAGGGTGGTAGTAGTGGTAGGCATCCAGCCCCCCTGGGTGAGGGTGGTAGTAGTGGTACGCATCCAGCCCCCCTGGGTGAGGGTGGTAGTAGTGGTAGGCATCCAGCCCCCCTGGCTAAGGGTGGTAGTAGTGGTAGGCATCCTGCCCCCCTGGGTAAGGGTGGTAGTAGTGGTAGGCATCCAGCCCCCTGGCTAAGGGTGGTAGTAGTGGTAGGCATCCTGCCCCCCTGGGTAAGGGTGGTAGTAGTGGTAGGCATCCAGCCCCCTGGCTAAGGGTGGTAGTAGTGGTAGGCATCCAGCCCCCTGGCTAAGGGTGGTAGTAGTGGTAGGCATCCAGCCCCCCTGTGTGAGGGTGGTAGTAGTGGTAGGCATCCAGCCCCCTGGCTAAGGGTGGTGGTAGGCATCCAGCCCCCCTGGGTGAGGGTGGTAGTAGTGGTAGGCATCCAGCCCCCCTGGGTGAGGGTGGTAGTGGTGGTAGGCATCCAGCCCCCCTGGCTAAGGGTGGTGGTAGGCATCCAGCCCCCTGGGTGAGGGTGGTAGTAGTGGTAGGCATCCAGCCCCCTGGCTAAGGGTGGTGGTAGGCATCCAGCCCCCCTGGGTGAGGGTGGTAGTGGTGGTAGGTATCCAGCCCCCCTGGGTGAGGGTGGTAATAGTGGTAGGCATCGTGCCCCCCCTGGGTAGGGGTGGTGGTGCGCATTCAGGCCCCTGTGTGCATATGTGGCATTGGTGATGGCATTGGTGCTGCTGTTGCAAGTATATTCTGCATCCCTCTGTGTGTGTGTGATGTGTCGTGTACGTGTTGTATGTGTTTTGTGGTTGGTGTCTGGCTTACCTTCTGCGCCGTACGCGTCCGTGCCTGTTCCGGTAGTAAATGTAGAATATTGGTATGATCGGGACGAAGGGATTCATGGTTGGTTCGTGTCGTTCGTCCTTCTCGTTGCTTTGCGTCGTCCTCGTCGCTTCGCCTCGTCCTCGTCGCTGGCGTGTTCGTCTCGGAGCCGTGGATCGTGTTGTGGTGCGAATCGGAGCTTATGTGCGCCTCTCCCGGATGCTTTGACGTGCCGTGCGTAGCGACGGGTTCAGCGCATACGGAAAGCGCATCGTACTCGTTCGGCCGGACGGAGCTGCATTTTTCCTTCCGTGCGACTCGATTCGGCGTTTCCGGATTCGCCTCGCCTGGTTTGGGTGAGTACGGCTCGGCCGGATTCTGTGCTGTTGTGCGCATCGTACTTACTCGTTCGGTGTGCTGTACGGATCGGTCGGGAAACAGGCTTTCGCATGGCTTTTTTCCCGACCGAATGGTATTGGGTGCGCCTCCGACCGAGATCGGAATCGGCCCCCAAGTCTCCCAATATGACATCAACATGGCTACTTACACTAACACTGTATCAGATAATAATAACCGAAAGAACTCAAGCGCACTTGGCTTCAGATGCATGGATCTAGGTCACTGGTGGTTCATCCACAGACATATACATCAGAATAGGAGTCGCAATGCCAGACAGTGACTTATGCGTAGGACACGACAGTAAAGAAAAATATATGCCTCTCCGTGTGTCATATTTTGAAACTGCCAGGGGAACGAACTTGTACTAATGAACTGAATTGTTAGAAATATCACTAATGAACTGAATTGTTAGAAAGACCTCTAATGGGTACCTGTTAACAGTACAGCTCACTTTGCCCACTCGCCATCTCGCCAAACCGAATGTAATAAAATGTCACGGAATAAGAATAATGACATTGTATATGCTGTACACGTAAAAATATGGGGATACTAGATTTGGTTTATGAGCTCAGAAATAGAACTCAATATGTACCACGAAATGCCTCTTACCTAATACATGCATTACTTGTCAGAACGTGCACTATCGTTCCCGTCTGCCTTTTGAGAAAACGTATTTAAACTGCATGTATCACATGATATGTTTTCTGTTACGAGAGAGCCACATTGTCACACATGTCACAACACCATCACAGTGTACCCACATGTTGACAACTGCCAAGAAGGCCTTTAGCCTGTAACATGTGGTACTCTATACATCTAGTATCACCTTACAAAAACCACCCAAGAACAGGTAACTGCAATTACTTCTGTAATTAGTTACATCGGGAATAATCAGAGACCAAGGATTACTTTCCCGGTCTTGAAAATGTAGTAATAACTCCAGGCAATCACCATTTATGTTAGCAATAGCCCGGGGGTCCCAAAACACCACCCTAAGATGGCGGCTACGTGAGGGACGCCACTCGGCGTAGTCTGCCTTTGATTACCATAGAATTTATGCAACGCCTGGGAAGGAGGGCCGCAGAACGTTGCGGACTCGTTTGGCGCACACGCCAAGAACTGGGAGACCTGTATTCCAACTAGCCTGCCGGTAAGGAGCCATCCACACGTACTTGGGGGGAGGCAGTACTACCTCGCAATAGGGCCAATAGTGACGCTTCCTTTTCACTTCAATTAAGGATTTGGGCAGCGGTTTATTGATAGAACAACCGTCCTTCGCATACGATAAAGAAACTCCCAATACATAGACACCGACTATGGTATAATTCTACCAGACAGACTGAAACCCTTTTCGGGTTGGAAATATCACCGGAAATAAGGTAGGGAACCCAGATTGTGCTAATCTACTCGTGATCTTAATATCAGCAAACTTTTTATTAACATACTTGTGACAGTTCACTTCTTGTTTCTGATACCTAGAAACTACAAAAGATTAATCATAGGTATCGTATCTCATCTTTATATATGGGAAATCCTTTCGTGTGAACACCTACTATAGTCAGCATGCCTAAATTTGACCTTGACAACTTGAGGTTGCACTATGTTTTAAACATCAGAAATCCCACATCTGAGAATTGCCTGCTCACCGATGCACCTGCCCACTGAGGTGGATTCCCAATGAAACTGTAAGCAATAATTTGTGATTATAATAAACAAATGAACAGTAATGATAAGAAAAAGCAGTAGGGGGCTGTTTTGTTCTTTCTTCGCCCTAATATATACTGCTACATGAAAAGATTATATAAACATTATGTACATATGATACTTGCAATGTTAATTACCGCATGGATTTCCTCACAATAACACCCTATAAATTAAAGGCCCACACATGTCACCACAGTCACCTTGACAATATTTTAAATATGATTGTACAATTTACCCGTGTACATACGAACAAGCACTTATTGTATATTTCCTTAGCCCTGAGGCAGTCACAGGGTAATCCCATGTAACAGCGACGAAACACGTGTTGGCTAAGAAACTGACTACGTAAAGCACAGGATGGGCTTCACGTTCAGAAGAAACCGAATAAATCCATGTGAAAAACACAAGACAAACCTTATTGTGACTTATAAATGCAAACTATATATATTAATATTTCAAACGTGTGCAGAGGATTGGTATTCACTCTCCTAAAACCCCATAACGTCAGATGCGACATGAGGTAGGAACATATAGCCAATCAGAACACAGCACCTGCAGTGATCATTTGATCCCCATGATGAACATCTGGACATGTTACTCACTGGCCACATTGTGTCCATACAAGGTTGAAGTCCACCTGTAGTAACCATTTGACCATTAATTTATGACTCTAATGCAGCAACCAACAGTCCTCACCATATATGCTTTGGTGAAGACCTTTACAACCTGATGAAAGGTGCATTTAAGAATTATGCCAACTGAATGTAAATTGAGACAATCCTCAGACCCTTTGCCTGTAACTGTTTTCCCAGCCGCTACGTTTAATTAAACAAACCGTTCCTGTTTTGTCAAACGCCTCTCTTGTTTTTAAGGTTTTTCGTACTCAAGTTACATTTAGTGAGATATCTAGGGGAGGAAGGCTTGATTCCAGTCTTCCCAAGAGAATAGTGCCCAGGTATGCAAAAGGGGATGACTTTGATAAATGACTGGCTACATTTGAAAGGGCCCTTGAGATGAGAAGGGTCTACTCTAAGCATTGTGCTTCACTTATGGGAATTGTTCCCAGTACCTGGGAGGGATAGGCTCCTAACAATACAGGGGCCAGAGCCAAAATCTTACTCCCACATGAGAAAATGTCTAGTCAGGAAATCTGATCTCACCCCAGAGCAGTATAGGGGGACGTTCAGGGACACCCAGAAAATAAACACACAGTCCTCGGTAGAACTGTAGACCTCTCAGAGAAGGCACTGGAGGGCTGGCTTAGTGGTAACCGGGTAAGTACTTATGAGGGACTGCACAATTAAGGGGCATATTAGCAAGACCGGCGATAAAATTATCGCCGTTTTAGCGGCAGGAAACTGCCGCTAAAAAGGCGATAATGGGCTTGCTAATATGCGTTATGGAATTCCAATAGAAGCCCAGGTTAGATGTCCTGCACATCTAACCTGGGCTTCTATTGGAATTCTACAACGCATATTAGCAAGCCCATTATCGCCGTTTTAGCGGCAGTTTCCTGCCGCTAATACGGCGATTATTTTATCGCCGGTCTTGCTAATATGCCCCTAAATTCTTTAAGTTTAAGAGCACATCCTGACTCATTGTGTACAAGAGATGTTATGCCAGTACCTAGTGGACTCTAAGCTGTCTAGTCCCACGAAACTAGGAGAGAAAGCTGCGTGTGTAAGAACCCAGGTTTCTAATCAACATCAGGGGGGTGATCCGAAGAAAGGAAGACAGGTCCCCTCCCAGGGCAAATTCCAGGGGAAAGATGATAAAAAAGCAAAAGAGTCCTCACAAGATCCACAAAACCCTGCATTGACAATCCACTTTCAAAGAGAGGGGGTATCAGGGAAAGTCCTTTGACCCTGCAACGGTAGGAAAGTTCCTTCACCCTTTGAAGTCAGGGATGTGTTATGACTGTCATCAGCCAGTACACAAAAGAAGAGATGCTGTCTGCACAAAGAAGCCCCACACTGGTGGGCAGTCCCAGAGGATTGTCAGAGTAGGTGTAGGGGGGATATTGTCACAAAGATGTAAAAGGAATTGACAGAAACATCCTTACTGTACTTGGGTGGGGCAGACATTGTAATCCTGGCTGCCTTGCCTCCCAGCCTGGAGGTACAGGCAGAAGCCTAAAATCAGTGGAACTGAGGTTGAGGCACTGAGAGCTACAGGAGCCAGTATGACTATGGTCGCAGAGAAACTGGTTTCTCCAGAGCAGATCATACCTGGTGTGTATCATCAGGTAAATTATGCAGACAGCATAGCCAAACTCTATAACAAAGCAATGGGGAGTTTTGAATGGGGAGATGATATAGGCCCTCAGATGGTAGTTGTGTCTCCCACACTGATCTTGCAGTGTCTGACATGGTCAGGGGTAGAGAGAATGGTTCATGCAAGGACACTGGCCCTCCCTGAGTTGGAATGTGCTGTGACCAGGTCACAGACTATCCAGAAGGCAAATGTTGGACACTTGGACCCTGAAAAAATGGGCCAAGCATCCAATGGCAAGCAAAAGGGCAATGGGTCTGGTGAGACAACCCAAGACACTCCAGAGGTGCAGAAGGAATCTGACCCCGAGGGGGAGGATCTGACCTCTGTGGTAGGGATTCCATCCCTGCAAGATCTGTCAGATTTGGCTGAATTGACAGGGCTGGTGGACTCTTCAGAGAGGAGTTTTGTCAGGGACAGAGAGAGTGTCCCACCCTTGAGGGCTTGAGGTAGACTGCCTCCATGCAAGATGACAGTGGATTCCACAGACTCTACTGGGAGGATTAGTTCCTCTACACTGAGGTCAGAAACCTCAAGAAAGGGGCCACCAGGAGGGTGGGAGTCCCCCAAAAGATCAGAGAATTCCTCCTCACCTTAAGTCATGACATCTCCTTGGCAGGTCATTAGATCAGAATAGGAACTGGAGCTGGTTAGGAACCATTTCTAGTGGCCCAACATGACAGACAAAGTGAAGGAGCTCTGTAGCTCTTTTGTAACCTGTCAGGCCAGTGGCAAGACAAGAGGCAAACTAAAGCACCAATATCACAATCAGGTAAATCACCTTTTCAAAAATCCAGCTCCAGCTACCAAAAAGAGACCAACTCCAATTTCCGCTTTCCATTCCCTTGACATTCTCCAGGATGTCCAGAATGTGCTTGGTAATATTCTTTTCCATATTCTTAATCCCCACTACACACTGGTCTCCCACTACAGCGCATACACCACCACTCTTAGCTGAGATAAAATCAACTGCGTATCTAGTCTGCTCTGAATATATTCGCATGCTTTCCAACTTTGGGGCCGATTCCGATTTCGGCCGGAAGGGCACCGAACGATGGTCGGAGCCCTTCCGACCGAATCGGAACGTGCCGCTCGGATTCCTTTCCGACCGAGCCATTCCGATGGGCTCGGTCGGAAAAGAATCCGACTCGGATTTCCGGATGGCTCACGACGAGTTCGGAGAGCCCGTCAGCCATCCGGAAATCCCTCTGTACTCCCCCGGCTGCCTCTTTGCGACCGAGGGAGTACGATGGCAGTTTTTCACTGCCTTGTCGTGCCGGTCTTTCCGGCACGAAAAGGCAGTCGGTCACTGTCTTTGGGGGCCCCCAGTGGGACCCCCATGGGAGCAAGGTCGCCGAATGGCGGCCTGGAGGCACCTATGGTGCCCCTCTGTTGAACCCTGCACCAGGTGGCAGGCACCTTGGGGTGCCGGCCACAGGGTGCAGGGTTGAACTGCACCCCTGCTTTCTCCAATGCCAGCATGCATTCCGTCCGGAATGCATGCTCCCATTGTGGGAGATACGAGTGCGACCGAACAGGGTTCGGTCGCATCGTACTGCCTGGGCCGTAACCGACGACAGCAGGTCGGTCGGTTACGGCTCCGGACCGATGTCGGACAGACCTGAGTCCGTCCGACATCAGAATCGGCCCCTGAGTGGTGATGTTGCATAAAGCTGCTACGGTAGTATTAGATAAAATTTGCAACTTGCACCCAAAATATTCTCTAGCTTTCTTACCCCTATCCATAGAGGTACCACCCAAATAGAAAATAGAAGAAAGGCGCGCCAAAGGCAAGCCCGTCTGCGCCCGTCCGCGGCCAGCCGAGGCCAGGGGCCAGAACCCCTGTTCGTCCCATGTCCCATCTCAGATCCTATAGCCCATCTGCCCTACGCAATTTAAGAGGACCGACATCCGACAAGTGTTGCCACTTGTGGAATATAGCAGATGAATATACTGACTGCCCCCATTGTGGGTTCAACCTCCGACCGGTTGTTAAAACACAGAATTCCCCTATAGACTCTACTAACATAAAAATGCTCTTGCTAAACTGCCGATCATACCCTAAACATGCCACTGAAATTGCATTACTACTGGAAGAATTCAAACCGGATGTTCTTTTCCTCACGGAAACGTGGCTTAACAATGAATCTGAACCAGCCCTCGCACAAAACTTCCCTGGCGGATACCTTATACAACGAAAAGATCGTAAAGAAGGCAGAGGGGGGGGGCTTAGCAATTATTGTCAAAGACCACCTTAAGTGTCGCATCTCCCCAGGTCAGGTCTCAGACTGTAAGAGTCTACTTTTTTCTATAGACTTCTCCCCTACTGTCACTTTCTCTGGGCTTTTAATTTATCGCCCCCCTGGCCCCTTAGGACAGTTCCTTAATACTCTTCCGACTATTACTGCTAACCTAGCTTGTTCATCATCCAACTTTACAATATTGGGAGATCTTAATATTCATCTGGACAATACCTCTGAACACACCACAATTGAACTTAATTTGAGCCTCTCTGCACTTCAGCTAAAGCAATTAGTATCCACTCCCACCCATATCAAAGGTCATATACTTGACCCCGTCTTTAGCAACTGCCTTGAACTTACAGCCGGTATGCCTTTGCCGCTTCCTTGGTCTGATCATTTTTTGATCCCCATAACTTGGGAAATCCCGAAATATTCTTCTCCCCCTATTTCATCTTCCCGACGGGAACGTAATTGGTCCAAGCTTTCCAGGCAATGTTGGATCTCAGCCCTGGAAAACTCCAGACCCAACAAAGACCCTAACCCTATTCTAGCTAATGAGAACTTTAATTATTGGATCCAAAGCTCCCTCGATGCTATTCTTCCAATAAGGCATATCCAGCTTAAAGGTAGAGCAAAGATGTCCCCTTGGTACTCCCGAAATTACGGGAGCTCAAGCAAAACTGCAAAAAGCTTGAGAGGAAATGGAGAAAGACCTATGCTGACCCGAGCAAAATTAAATATAGAGAAGCTATAAAAATCTATAAATTAGAAATCAAACTTGCTCAAGCTGCCTTTTATGAAGAGAAAATTAAGGCAGCCTCTAACTCCCCTAAGGAGATTTATCGGATTGCTAAAACTCTTCTAAAACTGCCCCAGAAGCAACCCACCTCTGATGATGCCCTATCCCGGTGCACCAATCTGGTGGAATTTTTCCACCAGAAAGTACAAAACATTTACTCTACTTTTACCCCTATCCAGCCCGGCTCCACTAACTGGTCAGTCTGTGGAACTCAAGCCATTTTGAAATCATTTCCCCCTTAGATTCCACATCCTTAGACTCCATCATGCATCGGGTAAAATCTGGTTCCCCCTAGATCCAGCCCCTCCTCGTGCTTTGTTACAAGTCACAGCAAACATCTTACCCATGGTCCTCGACCTACTGAACGCCTCCATTTCCGCCGGAGTGGTTCCCCCGGCTTGGAAATGTGCAATGGTAAAGGCCCTTTTAAAAAAAAAAAACCTACATGAGAATAACTTGAGCAATTACCGCCCAATCTCCCTTCTCCCGTGGATGAGCAAGATATTGGAAAAGCACATCAACTCAGTGCTGGGAGAGTTTTTAGAATCTAACGACCTACTGCATCCCTCTCAGACTGGCTTCCGTCCCCAACATGGGACCGAAACAGCTCTCCTTGCCGTAACAGAGGAGGCAAGGATGATCCTGGATCAGGGAGGCTCTGCGGCCATCATCCTCCTAGATCTTAGTGCCGCATTTGACACTGTAAACCACAGCACGCTGATTTCGAGATTAAAAAACATGGGTGTATCAGGCAACGCCATTGCCTGGCTACATTCCTTCTTAAGTGACCGGTCCTTTCAGGTTTTTGAAGGCGATGTGGTCTCCAAACAAATGCCTTTAAACTGTGGGGTGCCTCAGGGCTCCTCCTTGAGCCCCACGTTATTCAACGTTTACATGAGTTCCCTAGCAGAGATCGTTTCCCCATTTAACATCAAGATCATCACCTACGCTGACGATACCCAGCTGGTGGTGGCACTAAACGATCCCAAAAAATCTGCAAATAATCTTGAGAGTTGTCTTATCGAGGTGGCTAAGTGGATGGAAAACTCGTGCCTGAAGCTTAACGGGGATAAAACTGAGATTATGTTTCTCGGGAACTCCCCTATCTTAAGACGGAGCAGTTCTGGCCAAAATGTCTTGGCCCCGCTCCAGTACCCTCCAACCAAATTAAAAGCCTCGGCATCTGGCTGGATCGCTCTCTCAGCTTTAACCACCAGGCTGCGAAACTCTCGGCCACCTGCTTTGGTCTTCTGAGGATGCTACGCAAGATACTTCCCCTCCTTCCATTTCAAGCACGGAAAATTATGGTACAAGGTCTACTCCTATCGCGCCTGGATTATGGGAACGCCTTGTACCTGGGGGCCCCGCAATCCACTATTGGCAAACTACAAGTTATTCAAAATTGTGCAGCCCGCACTCTCCTCCAGACCCCTCCCCGACAGTCCGCAGCCCCTGCTCTGAGGAGTCTCCACTGGCTGCCAGTCAGGGAGAGAATTCAATTTAAAGCCATGTGCATTGCGCACAAGTCTTTTAGGAAGACCGGCTCGCTAATTAGTCAGCCCCTGATTACACCCTACCAACCAAATAGGCTTCTCCGATCAACCTTCTCCTCCCTTGCCCTACTGCCTATTATAAAGAGAACCAGATGCGGTGGACGATCCTTTTCCTATAACTCTGCCAAAATCTGGAATACACTCCCTCTCCGTTTGCGGACGGAACCTAATCTCTTGTCCTTCCGCAAACTCCTAAAAACTTTTCTCTTTAATAACCACTGAGTCCTTCTTCTGTCTACGTTCCGTTCACAGCGCTGGGATGCCTCAGGGTAGCTATCGCGCTATATAAATGTTTTTTTCATTTCATTTCATATATCCAAAAGTGATCCCATTACTATAATTATTGACCTCTATATCGGTCACTCCCTCACAGAATTCTTTGGTCAAAGTCCTTTTAACCCAGCGGACATTAGGCTTAACATATTTACAGGGCACACCTAAGGGAAACTCCATCCCAAGAGCTACATCGTCTGTACCATTATGGATGTTGGAATATGTCCCTTTTAGACAAAAAGTAAAACCCCGGGTGTGCATAAATCGGCCGTTCATAATCTACTGCAGCATATCTAGTGTTCATTCCGAAAGTACTCAGATCTTTGTCATTCACTAAAGGGATCGTATTTTTGGACAACACTATTCCAGAATAATTGATATA
Source organism: Calotriton arnoldi (assembly GCA_963921515.1). NCBI lineage: Eukaryota > Metazoa > Chordata > Amphibia > Caudata > Salamandridae > Calotriton > Calotriton arnoldi. Next base: position 354,859 of record CAWUFW010015159.1, on the reverse strand, counting down.
CAAAGAAGTGTCTGTGCTAAAACCATAGGGCAACAAACAGGATAATAACCAGCCTCCCGGGTGACTATCAATTCCTTGTAATGCCAACCCACCAAAGTGACATTCTGTTCTTCCATATAAAAATTGTCGCAATATGTATTATTATCACAACCTGGATAACCCATTCCTAGTGGCTTTCTGTAATATAAACAAGGTCCTGGATAGCCAAAACCAAAAACTCCCTTCACTTCTGTAAATTGCGGTGAACGAGTATATGTATAATTTACAAGTGACACTCGATAAGCAGTCCATAAACTAGTGACAGATTCAGTGGGGTAGCAAGCTGTCCCTTCTCCAAAGAATCTCTTGTGTGTGTCTAGAAATACATTACTCGGGGTTTCCTTTTATTTCTTGTCGGGGAAATAACCTTACCCTTGTTACGTAAAGGCACATCCTGATCATTTTCCAAAACCCATGACACTCCATACAATATTATTAGCAACAAAACCACAAGAGCAACACATATTATTTTCTGTTTGCGTGTCCACAACATATTATGCTGGGCAACAAGAATCACTGGCTGCTCTTCCTCAGCAACCTGTCTACCAAAGGGATGCATAACGGATGATAAAAAAACGGGGGGCCAAAATGCTAAGAAAATATACAAGTTCCCAGTGTCCCTCAGAGCCTCACTGGTACAGGCTCCTATTGTCCATCTTGAGCACCGGTGGTGGAGCTTGCTTTGTCCTAAGCTCTTTTAATGTATCCCACATCGATCGATCAAGATGGTGTACACCCTGAAGCAATCCCCCTCAGTACAGTCACTGCTCCTTTGGTGGTTAGGGCCCTACTTGGTGTGTTCATCACAGTGGGTTTCCCAAAAAGGTGGTTTTAGATAGCGGCACAAATTTCATGTTGAGCTATCTGAAGGTGATGTGGGAAGAATATGGTGTTACCTACAAGTTCACTACCCCATATCATCCTCAAACTAATGGTCTGGTGAAAAGGTTTAATAAGACCCTGAGGGGCATGATCAATGGGTTGTCTCACAAACTCAGAGGAGATAGGATAATGCCCTCCCATGCCTACTCTTTGCCTACAGGGAGGTCCTACAAAAAGTGGCAGGCTTTAGACCCTTTGAATTGATGTTTGGGCACCCTGTAAGAGGGTCATTGTGCCTGGTAAAAGAGTCTTGGGAAAAGCCTTTTAAGGAAGCCAGGGGAAATGTGCTAGATTATGTACTAAGCCTGAGATCTTGAATGGCAGAGTACATGTATAAAGCAAACAGGAGAGTGGAGGTCAACCAGGAGCTCCTGAAGCACTGGTATGACCAAAATGATGCCATGCCTGAGTACAATCCAGGACAATTGATGTGGATATTGAACCTTGCAGCTCCCAGGGCCCCCAAGGACAAGTGGACTGGGCCTTATCCAATCCTAAAGAAAAAGAGTGAGGTTATCTACCTGGTAGACCTGAACACCCCCAGGAACCCCCACAGGGTCTTGCATGTCGATAGAATGAAATCCTACCAAGACATGTAGATATGACCATGCTTATGGTCACAGATGAGGGAGAAGAGGAAGAGACTGGGCCAGTGCCAGACCTCCTCTCTAGCAATGTGCAAGATGGGCCATTGGTGGGAGTATTACTCTCTCCCATGTTGAAAGACCAGCAGCACAGAGACTACAAGCAGGTACTAAGGAAGTTTGTTGGTCTGTTCTCTTTGACCCCAGCAATCACTGCTTAGTGTACACACTGCAGTAACACTAGTGAGAGCCTACCTGTCAAAATAAACTGAACAGGTTATCTGACCATATCAGAGCCAGCATCAAGGCTGAGGTACCTAAGATGCTGGAGTTCAGGGTAAATAAGCCTTCTGAAAGTCCATGGGCCAGCCCAGTAGTGCTGGTGCCCAAACCTAATCCCCAGGGGGGAAAGAAGGAGTGAAGGTACTGTGTGGACTACTGAATGCAGTCACTAAGGGCCTGATTAAGATCTCGGCGGATGGAATACTCCGTCACAAATGTGATGGATATCCAGTCCGCCGAATTACAATCTCCATAGGAAATATTGAGATTGTAATATGGCGGACGAGATATCGGTCACATTTGTAATGGAGTATTCCCCTCTGCCAAGATCTAAATCAGGCCCTACGACTGATGCTCACCCTATACCTAGAGCTGATGAGCTCATTGACAGGTTAGGGGCTTGTAAGTACCTTAGTACATTTGATTTGACCTCACTCTACCGGCAGATTGCTCCTCAGTGAAGGTGCAAAACGAAAGCTCAGCATTCTCCAAACCAGAGGAACACCACCTAGTCAAAGTAATGCCCTTTGGTTTAAGGAATGCCCCTGCCACCTTCCAAAGGATAGTGAATATGGTCCTCTCTGGGTGGAAGCAGTTCAGTGCAGCCCTCATGGACGATATAGCTGTGTAAAGTTTCACCTGGGAGGATCGTGTAATCTAAATAACGCAATAGTTTCAGGCCCTTCAACAGGCAGGCCTGTCTATTAAAACCAGCAGGATGCCAAATAGGGCAGTTTAGTGGTGTACCTGGGCAATCTTGTAGGTGGATGCTATGTACAACCTCTCCAGTCTAAAATTCAAACTATTATGGATTGGGCAGCTCCTACAACCCAGACACAGGTCTGACCATTCCTTGGTCTGACTGGGTATTATAGAAGATTTGTTCAGAACTATGGGACCATGATGGCTCCTCAGACAGAACTGACTTCTAAAAAGCAACCCAAGAAAGTCAATTGGACTCCAGAGTGTCAGGAGGGCTTCGACACTCTGAAAGATGCTATGTGTTCAGCACCATTGTTACTGGCCCCTGACTACACAAGGGAATTTGTGGTTCAGACAGATGCTTCAGAACAAGGGATTTGGGGCAGTGTTGGTAAATGAAAAGGACCTTAATCAACCAGTTGCCTTCATCAGCAGGTGACGTCTCCCCAGAGAACAAAGGTTGAGTGCCACTGAGAGGGAAGCTTTTGGGTGGTTTGGTCCCTGAAGAAGTTGATGCCATTCCTGTTTGACACTCTCTTTCATGTTCAACTTGACCACAGACCTCTCAGATGGCTCATGGAGGTGAAGGGGGGATCATAAACTGTTGAGATGGTCCTTTTCTGTACAGGGGGCAGCCTTCTCAGTGGAGCACAGACCTGGGACTGCCCATTCCAATGCAGATGAACATTTCCGGATTTTCTACTTAGCTAGTGAGGACTACCAGGGTGTAGTTTAGTTACCCATCACCTTTCAGTTGGGGGGTTAGAATGTCATCCTTTTTACCCTGATCACCCCCATTTTTTTGATTTATATTGGTGGTAACTGACTCTGACTGTCACACACTACTTGGAAAAACGCCGCAGCGAAACTGACATGGTTTGGCAAGTTATTGACCAACCCACACTGCCCCAACGTGGAGGTAATCTACAACAACTTTTGAACAGGTGTGAATGCATATGGATCACATGCTGTAATTCAGTCAGCCACAGACTCAACACCTTAGACGAATGGAACAACACCATCTACATCTAGAAGGGCCCTACTGTGTTTCCTGTTAGAAGCTTCTTCTGACACATCCCTATTATAGATAACTATAGGTATAAATATTTATGTAAACACGGTTGGCTCATATTATTTCCAAATTTCTTTTTGGTCACTACTAGGACATTTCTGCATGAACCCATCGTTGTTTCTTTCCATCATGTTATATTTCATGTATGTGTACTTCTGTCTCATCTCTTCCTTTTCTGCCTAATTTGATGTCTCATTCTGTCTGCTAACAACCATATCTTCATGCCTCAGATTGCTTTTGCCAACATAAGTGCTTAACAATGTGACAGTCTTTAGACAGAATTGCCCTATTTCCCTTCAGGACCTCTTTTTAATTTGCTCCTTGGTCCCTTTTCTGTCTCTCCCCTTTTCTAAATAAACATTGTATGACAGTGCGATAGTTACTTGACAGAATTGTCATATCCCTCCCCTGTCAACCTTTCTTAATCTTTTTTCAATTTGTCTTTAATTACGGTCTCCTTGTTCTGCCTCTCCTCAGACCACATTAATATTTTTCCTTAAACCTGTGTATCTCACGTAATTGCATTAATTGTGTAAATACAGCTTGTCGTTTGGCCTCATTTTGGGCCTTCATTTCTTTATCTTTCCCTTGTCTCGGACCGGCCCTTTAAATTCTTCCTGATGATTTTGGCCCACCCCCTTTCTTGCCCACGCACGCAGCTGTGACGTGATTCCTGCTGACCGACTTCCTATATCTGGCTTGCCTTCAGCGCCCCTTTCCCAAACTCGGACTCACGCCAAAGTTGTGTTCTCTCTTGCAGAGGATCCTGTCTCTCCCGGTGGACCTCTTCTTCCCAAACTGTACTCCTCCTAGAGTTACTCACAAGGTGAGTGCCTGCAGTCCTCGCACTGTCACCTTCCTGATATCACTTGCTCCATGTCCTCTGTTCGATACTCGACTGTCATTTATGTTTCCTGTGCAGTTCCGGGACGTTCACCTCATGACGCCGGATATCGGAGTCTCGTTGTTAACGGATACCGGACATATTCCACATGACGCCTACTATTAATTGATTCCTATCAGCTTTCATTTGAATTAGCAAATGCCTTAAATTGTTTCCCTGGCTCCACGTGGTCTAATCCCACATGTGAGTCTTGTTATCCACCAGTGCTTGGCTACCGCTTATTGCTTGCTGCCGATCATTATGATAGGTTCCCTTGTTTGGCTATGCACTATAATCCGCAGAATTGTGCGTACTATTTCCCCCCTTGTTCCATGACTCATGGACCGCTTTGGTGGCCTCCCGGTTTTGCCTCATTATTACAACTCCACCATTTTCGCTTTTATATACTGTAGGAAGCTGGCTCTGTATATACTATACCAAAGTGAATTATAGTGTGCACAGAGTCCAGTGGAACCCCAAAGGTAGGCAGAGGTAAAGTTAGATAGCACCGCACTCTCTATTTGTGGTAGTGTGGTCGAGCAGTAAGGCAGTTTCAGAGGACAGTATTAAGCATTTGTTGTACACACAGTCAGCAAATGAATTCACACACTCAAAGACTCAACTTCAGACCAATTGTTTTTGTATAAAAATATTCTTTTAGTTATTTTATTTCCTAGAACCAAGCAAGCCTGGCACAGGTAAGTGATAAGTACTTTGCAGTAAATATACAGATTGTAACACAGTTTGGATTGCAATTGTAAATGTACTTTGATTTGATTACAGTAGTGTTACTGATAATGCAATGCTTTTCAGAATATAGTACATATACTTTGAATGGGCTTTTTAGTAAAATTACAGGTAAGTTACTTTTGAGATTACTTTTCTTACACAGAGTAGTATACCTGTATACTACTCTGGGACATTTCCTGTAAACTGGTAAGTAAAATCGTTTTTATTAAACAGTACAATTTTAAAGAATTTCTTTAGGTTTTCAAACTCCACACTCCAAGAAAAACAGGCAATGTTATCCTATGAAGGAAAATAGTGTTATCGGTTTTAAGATAAGTATTTGGCAGTGGGAGTTGAGGTTCTGGGGGTAGACTCAGGGGTCCCCCAGGGTCAAGGATGCACTCTCGTTACACCCTCAGCGGCACTAGGGCGGCCGGGTGCAGAGTGCTGAAGCCCAATGTTATCCAATGGGGGATAGGGGGCATCCGGTTGGTGGCTGCTGAAAAGCAGGCCACTTGGTTGTGGGAGCAAAGCTCCTGGACCTTAGCTCAGGGCAAATGGGGAAACAAAGTAGCACCAAAGATGCACCCTCAGCGGCACTAGGGCGGCCGGGTGCAGGGTGCTGTTTCGGCGTTGGGTGCCCCGTTGTTTGCAATGGGGAAGCTCCGGTTTGCAAAGGCACTGCAGGCTTGGGGACGAAGGTCTTCTGGGTGTGTTTGTGGCCTTATTACTAGTGGTAGTTCCCTACTTATCAGTACTAATGAACAACTTTCCAACAGGTGGTGGACATAAAACTCCTCTGATGACCACTGTAAAATGTCAGAAAGTATTAGCAAGATGGAAGCTACAATGGCTGAAATCAAACCACACACTACAGGGCTCCAATACCAGGTGAAAAATCTATTAGGGAGCATAACACTCCTTGAGTAAAGAGCTTAACACTCTGAAAGGCAGGAATAGAAAAATATCATCAAAATTGTGAGGCTACCCAAATAAATAGAATGCAAATGCGTGATCACTTTCCAGGAAAACTCACTCAACCAAGAAGGCCCGGTAGGATTAGCACCTTTTTTAGCCTTGGAGAGAGCACACAGAATGCTGATGCAACCTCCACCATGTGCAGCACCAGGCCAGTCTGAGTTCTACATTTTGACAATCGCAACCATATATTGCCGAAGGTGAGAGACAAGGGGAAACTGAAGGTCAACAATCCTAAAATCATGATTTTTCCAGATTTCACAACTGCAGTGCAACAGCAGGGAACATTCTTCAATGAAGTCATACACCAACTTTATGACATGGAAGTCAAATATGCAATGTCATTCCCTGCAAAATGAATGCAGTGAGTGAGAATGGCCCCAAAATCTTCATAGTACTACAGGAAGTGTGCGAATAGGTGGAAACGCAAACAACTGGAGTGAAGCAACTGAACCGAGAAGGTTTTTGAGGATCTAAGCAAAGACGAAAGAAGCAAAAAAGAACCCACCCAGATGCTCCTCGCCAAAGCAAATGCAAGAGGAACAGGGCATGGCCATGGCTGTGGCAGTTAGACTACCTGAAAGCCCGACTAGTACTAGTATTGGTCGAAGTATTAGTACCTCTTAAGGCGAAACAGACACTGACCCTGAACAAGCCTCCGAAATGTCCCAAGTAACCACAGGAGAAGAGGAACTGCTGAAAATAACCCTGTGCATGGCTGATGACCTTCAATAAGCAGCACAGCACCAGGAGCAGCATTGGGAGAGAAAGAAGTAATGATAAAATGCTAAAAAGTCTTGTTCAACAAGGGCATGTACTCACCTGAATGAATGAAGGACTTTTGGTTGCCAGCCGGGGACTCTAGTAGCAGAAGGGTGTCTACCACTGTTTGGGTAGTAACTCAAAATATATTACCAAATGACAGGTACAAGTTTGATATAGAAATGAGTTTGGAGGGGGGGGCATTGGAAGCCCACCCTGGGAGTGGGGGGATAAGGTTTTTTTTTTTAGTCTGACTTAATGCGAGCAGAGTTTTTCCTCATTAGCACAGTATGAAACAATATATTGGTGCACGGTGGGGAATGGACAATACAAACGTTTTGAGATTTCCCTCTTGACAACACTTAGGGTTCAGGATGAGAGTCCAAAACCCTTCCAAGAATGGTGGATGAGGCACCAAAGATTAAAATGATTATTTGGAATGTGCGTGGGCTGAAGAAAATCAAATTGCTTTCCTGCAAAAGACCCATCTATAATTGAAAGATGGGATATCACTGCAGAGTGCTTATATGTATCAGACTTGGGTATCACTTTGAATCACTGAAGAAATAAAGGGCAAGGAAGGATGATTTGGGAGGGTGATTTATGTGAGCAACATTGGACTAATCAATTTATATGGGCTGAATGTAGACGAGGCTGGATTTCTGGGTACTTTAGCACATTAACATATTTTTTGCAAACATATTTTTCCTGAAACCACGGAAAAACTAGGAGAACTGGTGGATAGGCTGTAGAGCTTTGATCACAAGGTCTACATAGCCAAAGCACTTAAGGGGCATGACAAAGCCAGGAAATTACTCAAATGGCTTGCGAATCCACACAAAAAGAGCACTCCAATATTGGAAATTCACACTGCCCAGGGTAAATTAGTATATTCACAGAGAGAAATTAATAAAGTATTCAAAACATACTATCGGACCTTAAGTAGTAGAGTAGAGGGACTGAGGTACTACAGCTCATGAATTACTTACACGAGACTGCCTGAAAGAAGTGGTGCCTGAAGAAGCAGAAGTCTTAGTTACACATATCCAATGGCACCTGTTGTATTTTATGATGCCACTTGCTTCTCCCTGCTTGTTTCTGTACTGGTGGATCTGCATGGGGTGGGGACATCGCATGCCACCCCTACTCGAGAGGGGCTGGTAGTGACCCTTCATAGGGGTAACGACTCTGAATACTCATCGGCATGTTGGTTTCTTTTGGTGCTCAACATGCTCACCCCCACATTGCTGCCCCTAATGCAGAACCGAATACACCCTGACCAATGCAGATTTATTCTAAGCCTCGGTGAAATTTAAATTACACCGATGTAATTCACATAATATCTGCAATTTTGCATTATGCTTGATATGTAAATTTCTAGAACTGAGCCATCACTCCACTTTGCATAATTTTGCACCTTTTTTGTTAAAAATTTACAGCAAAAACACCATGCCCCACGAAAGTTTATTGTAATCACACAGGAACAAGAGAATTTGAGCAGCAGTTGCACACTATGGGGTATATTCACAAGAACGTGTGCTAAACATCTCAAAAAAATGTTAACGCAACTTTACACATCGCAGCCTATCGCGGGAAAACAACCCTGTGTTAACGTGGAATTCACAACACGGCGGTACCATGCGATAGTCTCCCGAATCAGCAGCCAATGTCCGCGACACAACCACCTCGACGGAGATAAAAACACAAACCCCAACACCAAAAAACCTGTGACGAGCCCATTCGCAAGGAGGAAAGCAACGATAAGCAGCGCAAGGCCCGTGACACATATACGGCATGCGGGAATAAGCACAACAAAAGCAGGGAAAAGAAAGACAAACCAAACAGAAAACAGCCAAGCACAATGGAGGCAGTCAGAGCTAGCACACAACCCCACAAGCACCATTGGCAACAAAACATTAGACATGGCAGGCCATCGTGGACAAGGTGAATGCAGCCAGAGAGCGGAGGAGGACAATGGCAGAAAACCAGAACAGCTGGAATGCAAAACGCACAAACAAGCACAAACATGCCAACAACCACAAGGCAGCAATGCAAACCGGAGGTGGGAGTCCAGCGCCACACCAGGAGCTGGACGACATGGAGGAAATGGTGTCCACCACATCAGTCTGGAGATGGTGGCAGGAGTCGGGGACCGGAACTGCACAAAATCAACAAACACAACAGCAACAGGGAGAGGAACGACCAGGGACTGGGGGGACGGGGGGAGATGGGCACAATGGCACACATGCACAAGTAAGCACAGCACAACTGCAGACAAACCATGCCCAAGAGGAACAACACCAACCAAGAGCACAAGTTACACAACTCGGCAATATCACACCACTGAACAAGCACAGAAGTGAAAACCACACTGCCTGAAAGGGAGAAGGGTGAGCCAAATCAGAGCCGAAGGGACATCCCGCACACAATGCAGCACACACACATAGGAAGCAGAGCACCCCAACATCCAACACAATGGGGTACCAACATCAGCACAACCGAACACAGGACACAAGTGCACCCGCTTGTGGCCGGGAAATGGCCATACGCATCTGGCAAAGCACGAAACAGGGACATGATAATGTACAAGTACCAACCCACTGCCCTGATGGGGCAGCAATGCATGTAAGGCAGGGACCCAGATAGGCCGTGACACACACATTGGCATACAAATAAACACTCAACACAGTTGGAGACAAGTGAACGTGCGGAAGCTTTATCAACAATTGCGTGTCAGTACGGCCAAGGGAAGTGCCATGACATGCAGACCAATGCAGCAGCATGTCTGAATGAGGAACGTTGGAAAGCACCCATGTCCACCCCGGGGGAGTCCATCACCAACACAAGTCATTGCCAACCCGCGTATGTAGTCCGCGCATGGACCAGGAGTCCAGGCCAATGCAGCCATGTCCACTGTCTCCCAGGGAAAAGTGACCAGATCCCCAACATGCAACCAGGCGTCGGGACACGTGCAATGGGTCATATGCAGTGCTGGCTGCAGTTACCTTGTCACTCGTCCATGAACGCGAGTGCAGCAGTGTAGGCCAACATTTCCAATGCGAGATTGTTGTCCACCACATCTGACATGTTGGCGACGTAACCCATCAGCTGTCCTGGACAGATGTGCTCACTCCAACCCCTGGCCCCAATATGCACGAAAGCCCAATCAGGGAGTGGCTCTATGTGGTCACTGCACACGACGACTCCTGCAATCTCCCAGGTCCAGTCCCCAGCATGCATGCCAAACATCCAGGCATGCCATAAACGGGCATCACGGTAACACTCCTGGTCGTGGTCTAACAGGGGGCGCACACACACTTTGAAATCCAGGTCAGCTACAGTCACGTTGGAGAGGCAGACATCCATGGACCACTTGAATATGCACGAGCGACAGTGCAACACAGGCTGAACGCAGGTGACGTTGGCAAGGCGGAAGCTCAGCCTGTAACTGATCCGCAGCACCGCCAATGGCAGTGCCCCCAGTACATGCAGCAGATGTGCATGGTACAGGTCCACGTGACTGGAGTAGAGCATGTGTCCGGGATGGTCTGCCATTGCGTCAGTGGCTCTGCTTGAAGCGGCACTGTGAGGACCTGTGCCAGTCCTGTGGATGAAACGCCACCGCTCGGGGCAATGAGCAGTGTCTGTAAGCAATGGGCGCAGGCCTGGGGTGTGGTGGGAGTATGAGTGAAGGCCATTTCACGCACGCAATGCTCAAAACAAATATGACAGTTGTGGTCCATGTACATACATAGTAACTAACGTCTAATACAACATAGTTTGTCCTGGTCTAGTTGAGAAGAAACCCACCATCCTGTCATAGACAATATTATGCATTATGTTCGGAAGGACTATACATTTCTTCCAGTTATATTCCAGCTGGGGAGTCTTGTCCCATCTGGGAGCTCACAGATGTTTGTGACAACAAGTATGATCGAAAGGGCTGCCATATATCAAGTGGTCTAGACGCTGGGGGTTGTAATTGAGCATATAGATCGCTATTAGTATTGCAGTATGAAATGCTAAACATCCAGCCCTTCAAAGTAGGTGGATATTTACTTCCCCAGTGTAATGCGACCTCTCTCTTGGCCAACAATAACGATAGTGCACAAAAGCGCCGAGAAGATTTGGGACGGTCTTGCACATGTCCTAGCAATGCCTGCAAAGGCGTTGGAGAAATGTTCAGGTCAGTCATGCGGGATAAATCAGCAAAAACTTGGGCCCAATATTGGGCCACCTTGTTACATGTCCATGCCATGTATGCAAAGTCTGCCATCGTTGTACCGCATCTGGGACATGTGTGGACGTGTGGGGTCCATACAGTGTACCTTGGCGGAGGAAATATAAGCTTGCCATAAAAACTTAAAGTGTAATATTTTGTGTTTATGGTTAAAGGAGACTCTGCATGTTTGTTCACAACATGAACGCCACTGAGTGTCTGTGAGGGGCTGACCCAGGTCTCGCTCCCATGCCAATCGTATCCCTTCATCTCTAGTTGGAAGCATTGCGACAGCAGCCCTGTACATTCTAGACATTAGGTGGTCTCCACCATTATCCTTCATAATTAGCGTCAATGGGGGGAAGTCAGGCGGTTCTAAGGGGTAGCTGGGAATCTGCGATCGCAATGCCCCCTGTAGCCTGCATAATATAAACTGATCCATGAATGTGGCCTCTCGAAGTCGGGCATCCTCGACACGGGAAAATGTGTGTCCACTGGGAAATACATCCCCGAACGTAGCCAAATTGAGTTTAGGCAAGGTACGCTGCACCGTTGCTTCCTGAGTGATAGGCACCCAGAGGTTCCTTGCTAAGGGAAGTGCTGAAGAATAAAGGAGTTGTGCCCCGGTTGCCCGGATAAGTTGTTTCCAGGCCCAGCTAATTGTAGACAATGTTTAAAGGTCCTGTGGATCACGTGTTAGACCAACCGGCAGAAGCGCCGATAGGGGTGTGGGGTGGAACGGATCAGCCTCTGGTCACAAATAAGGGACCCGGGAGTCAAAATTAAACCAATGTCTCGAAAAACTGCACTGCGCAACCAAATAATAAATACGAAAATTCGGAATTCCAAACCCGCCCCGCTCGTATGGCAATGTCAGGGTATCCCAACTAACCCTGGGTTGTCTGCCACCCCACACCAGTCGTATTAAATGGGAACGGAGTGTGGCAAAGAAGCCCTTGTATAGAGGTATTGGTATGTTCTGAAATCGATATAAGACCTGCGGTAATACGACCATTTTAATCAGAGCGATTCTTCCCACCATGGCTAGGGGTAATTTTAACCATGGTTCAATCTTGTCACTCAATTTCTCCATCGCTGGACCATAATTGAGTTGGAGTATTTGAGCTGGGTCCTTGTGCATATAAATCCCTAAGTATATAACCGAATCGTCACACCATTTTAATGGGAACTCTGTGTTCAGGTTACAAGGAGCCTCAGTCAAAGAGAAAGCCTCGGATTTGCACCAATTAATGTGAAAGCCCGATAGGGCACTATAGCGGGTAATCTCACAAAGAATAGGCCCTAGGTTTTCGTCTGGTTGCCTCTCATATAGAATGTTATCGTCGGCATATACTGTGATTAGTAGAGGACCTGTCTTGAACTGTATACCCCTGTGGAAATGATTATCTTGGAGGGGACGTACGAGGGGTCCATTGCTATTACAAATAATAGCGGGGAGAGTGGACATCCCTGCCGAGTCCCCCTCGAGAGTGTGAAAGAAGCTGTTAATGAACCATTCAGTCGCACACGTGCCGAAGGGCGCATGTATAATAATGAAACCACCGATATAAATCTCGGAGCCATCCCCAGCCTAATCAATGTAGCCCGAAGGAAGGGCCATTCTAATGAATCAAAGGCCTTTTCGGTGTCTAAGAGGACTGCTGCCGCTGGGAGCGAAGGTGCAATCCTATGAAGAGTAGCGAACAGAGTGCAGAGATTCAGCGCAGTGGATCTATGTGGGATGAAGCCGGCCTGGGCTGGAGATATCGTTTGATCGACAATCAAGAACAGCCTGGTGGCTAACATTTTGGCCAAAATTTTAGAATCAAAATTCAGTAACGAGAGGGGCCTATATGACCCGCACTGTCGGGGATCCTTGCCTGCCTTAGGGAGAAGTGTGATGACTGCCTCGCATAGTGTCAGTGGGAGTTCACCGGAGTCTATGGCTTCCTGGTATACGTCAATTAAATGAGGGGCCAGTGTTTTCTTGAATGCCTTATAAAAGCAGCCAGAGAAGCCATCAAGACCCTGCGCTTTCGAGCCGTCCATGGCTTCTATTGCTTGGACCACGTTGTCTACTGTGAATGGTTCTGCCAAGAAATCCCTGTGAGCATTCTCCAGCCGAACCGATGCTACCTCGTCCAGATAACTATTACTGGCAGAGGTGTCTGGGGAGACCTTGGTTGTGTACATGTCTTTGTAATATGATAATACTTGTTCTCGATGCCCACACAGTCTGATCTAGGCTCACCATTGTCACTGAGTAAACTTGTAATATACGTTTGACCCCTATTGGTTTGTATCAGCCTAGCTGGCGTACGCCCTGGGTGCTCACCTTCCCCGTATCTCCTGGCTACCACATATTTCCCTAGAAAGTGAGATTCACGTTCTGCCACCTCGTGGAAGTCGGCTAGGAGTGCTGCCTGTCGCCTCAAGCCGGATGCAGTCTGTGATGCCTCCCAGTCTGCATCTATTGCCGTCAATTGGGCTTCAATCCTTGATAGAGTACGTCGTACATCTTTGAGTATCCCTGCACCTTTTGGAATACACCCCCCCGTATGTACACTTTGAACGCTTCCCATAGTGCGGCCTTAGTTTTTACCGTGTCCGTACTTATCTCAAAGTACTCCTCTATGGCTAAGCTTAATTCGGCCTCAAATACTGGGTCCAGGAGGGCCATCTCCGGGAATCTCCACTGGCCCACACTCCCTCCCCTATCAGGGACCCGCAACCGAATCAAAACTGGGGCATGATCTGACAAAGTGTGTGGAAGATGGATTGCGTCACATAGCCATGTAGACACGCTTGGGGTATGTAGCCAATAGTCCAGCCTAGTCCACGTATTGTGAGGGCACAATAGTGTGTGTACATTGGTTTATCTAGAAGCAGATGGCGCCAGGTGTCGGACAGCTGGTATGCTTCCATCAGACTAGTTAATGTACTTCTGGCTCTAGGCTTCGTATCTGGTGTTGTGGCTGTACTATCAAGTCGTGGATTTAATAAAATATTTAAGTCTCCTGGAAAACATATCTGTTCTGCCCCCATTCTGTTGTTGCGGACATGGAGGTCCGTAAAGAACTCCAGGTCATCGACATTAGGGGCGTAAATGTTAACCAGAAGGATGGTGTTCCTCAGGAGCCACCCCTTGACCAACACGTATCTGCCCTCCTGGTCAGTATATACCTCGACTGTTTTAAATGGCAACTGCTTGGGCATTAAAATAGAGACCCCTCTTGCTTACATACTATAGCCTGCAAAATATTGGTTTGAACCCCAGCTTGCGGCGAATCCAGGGGGGGTGTGAGGGGGCAGATGCGTCTCCTGAAGTAAGGCGATGTCAACTTGGTGGCGTTGTAAATAATGCAATACTTGTTTGCGTTTGTGTGCATCATTGAGCCCTAGTACATTCCAAGACATCAGTGTAATGTTATCAGCATGGTTATTACTACGTACCATAATCCAACCTTGAGACTAATCTATATTGTGGACCTACAATGAAATTACACGATCTGAGCATACGTCTACGGAAAAGAAATGAAAGCGAATACTTCAGCAACCCAAACTCCCCCACCCCCCTCCCATCCCTTCATCCTCTTCATAGGCGACATCCCAAATCCCAAACAGAGTCGTAAACATTATTACTAAGATATTCTAGCAATCCAACAAAGTAAAGGTGCCTAAGCACAAGGGGGTGGCAACGCTACGTCTAGTCCCCGGTCGCATAAGATATATAATGACTGAAACAATTATTTTGGCCACTACTATGGCGGCCAGCAAGCTATACATCACATTGTGGTATTTGGGCGCAGGTAATACTTATCAGTAGTTCATCAACAGTTCCACACTAGCGCCAGGGTACGGTATTCGAGGAGATCAGTCCGGAGGAGGGGACTGTCTCGGATGCCCAGTAGCATTGCGTGATCGGAGGAATTCTTGCACCGCTGCGGGCGTGTTGAAAATTCGGGGTTTGCCATCCACGTCTACCTTCAACCGTGCTGGATTAACATCCCATATTTCAGGCCAGTCTTGCATAGAGTGTTTTTTACCATTCCGTATTTCCTTCGGGCGTCCTGCACCATTGTTGTGAAATTGTGGTACAGAGAGATCGATGACCCCTGCCATTTCAGGGCTCCCCTTTCCCAGGCCATGCGTAAGGCCGTGTCCCAATCCTTGAAATTAAGGAGCCGTGCCATAATTGGACGGGGAGGACAACCAGGGTTAGGTTGGGGACCAAGGGTTCGGTGTGCTCTTTCGACAAGAAAGGTTGCAGTAAAGGATTCCCGACCAACTAAATCGATCAGGAGACCCTTTACAAACACATCCAGGTGGCCAGTGTTTGTGGACTCCGGGACACCCAAGATGGGGACATTCTTGCATCTTCCCCTGGCCTCCAAATCGTCATTCTTAATTACAATGGTTTTGAGTACCTTCTCCATTCTCTCTAGCCGTTTAGTAGTCTGTGTGGAACCATCTTCAAGATCTGAAATCCTGCCCTCCGCAGTCTCCAATCTCCCTTCATGTTGATCGAGCCTGGCCCCCATTTTATCCAGCCGATTATCCAGCGCATCAAAGCGTGTGTCCAGTGCTTTGAACCCAGCCCTAAGCTCTGTCATGAGCGCTTCGTTACCTTGTGGGTTGATCTGTGGGGAGGCAGCAGCATCACCTCTCTCCGCCATGTGGGAACCGGCTGTGTTGACCCCTCCACCAGCTTTTTCATCGTGAATTTTCCTTTGTTTGGGATCGCCCTTGCCCATATCAAATCAGGAGAGGAACTGCCGTGGGTTCAATATAATGTGTCTGCGCTTGGTGTCTGCTGTGCGCACTCATCCAACACCTCTCTGTCAATGGGCAGGCGAGGAAGCGGAGTTGCCTTATCAGCCTCAGTTACTTTTCCCTCTCCCACACGGGCCGCCCCGACTGGCTGTAGTTCTTAGGCACGCTTCAATAACGAGATATAACCAATTCCTCCTCCTGTGCACAAAACCACACACACCACCTTTTTGGTTGCCCCGTAACAAGAACTGTCCGTGGGGTCATATGCTGGATCCACCCAGGCCAGATTGTCCAGTGGGCCCTGTATCGGATGCGGGGCGCCCAATGGTGCCTCAGCAGGCCGTAGTGAGTGTGGCTTATGTGTGTGGACTGAGGCGGGGAATCGGGAGAGTGGTAACTTGTGCCATGTTGACACGGCTGGGCGGCCGGCCCCCAGGCTCACCTGTGGTCGCTGTCACCACGGGGCCTCCGGGGGTTGCCAAATGGGCTCACCTGTATTCCTGTTGGGCGCCTCCCTATCCAGCCGGTCCTCAATCCCCCACACGGCAGTTCTGGCCCGGGCGTCCTTTAATGCTGTGCTGCCATCTTGTGTGCAAACGTATATAAATTGCCGCGTCAGTCTGCCCGATGCCGACCTGGCTGAGCACTCGAGTCCCCGGCGTCTGCTTCCAGCCAAGGCCCTCCGTTCCTCACTGTCTCCCTTCGGGTTCCGGGGCCGGAATCCGCCCGCTGCGGAATCCCATCGTGGCCGGACATGTGGGAAGCATGCCTGCATCCCCGCTGGTACAAATTTGCGCTGCTACCGCCTAGGTGGCCGAATTTCCGGGGGAGTTCGGCGGAGCTGCAAAGCTAAGCAGCCATCTTGGTCCGCAGCTTGCCACACCCCCCTATCTGAATATATGTTTTGTGCACCTCCCGTGATTGAAATCCCTCCCAGGCCCCCCAACCCCGATGACAACTTCATTCCTGGAGTACAGCACAGGACACAAAAATCAGAGTAGCCTTGTATTGTACACATACAACCCATCTTTACAAGACTCATTGCCTCAATCAAACCACATTACCACTGCTATTTAGCATTCAAGGACACAAAGTCATTGGGTTAGTTGACTGCTGTGTCTCTCTCACCAGAAACCCAGTGCAACCTCACTGCAATGTTCCCGACAGTTCAGCATCCGTGGGTGATGAGTGCACCAGCTGCTCCATGCTGGTGCCTGCAGAGTCTGTTGATGTCACTGACTACACGAGAGCCCTTAGCCTGTGCGCGCTCCTGTCGCTGCTGCTCAATATCCAAAGTTCCGTCCCTACGGACCATCACTCGTGACCCAGATCCAGACCATTAATGCCAGCTACTGTGTCTCCTGGTCCTTGCCGGTGTCCTCCGGATGTTCCCTGCTCCCTCCGCAGCCCTGCGTTGCCCTCCAGGAGCAATCCGGTCATCCCCACTCCCACACAGCCTCCGGGCACGTGAAAAAAAAGCATGCGACAATCATGAACAGCTCTCAATTTAGCTGGGAATAAGAGCATATATTGCAGTCCCATGACAGATAGTTTCTGCTTGACCCTAGTAATCTATTGCCTTTGCTGTTGCACTGACCTGGTGTAGTCAGGGAATATGCGATTTGTTTGATTCCCAAAGGAGGGCTCACTCCCTCTACAGACTGCAATATCACAATCCTATCTTTGTAGTTTAGTATTTTTGCTATGATGGCTGTAGGGGTAGTACCAGAAAAATGGAGGTGCACCAGCGATCTGTGTGTGAGTTCCACAATAAAAATGGAAGTCAACTTGATATCCGGGAGCTGGTCTGAAATCCATTTTTCTAGGAACAACTCAGGACTAGATCCATCCGCTTTCTCAGGAAATCCTGAGAAGAATAAATTGCATCTGCGGGTTCTACCTTCTGCAACTTCAGCGTGCAATTCCAGCTTCCATGTTTGAGCTTTCACCGTCAGTACAGTAGCTTTCAGTGTCTTCATCTCCCCCTGTAGCATTGAGACATTTTGTTCGGTATCAATATAGCGTTCCATTACTTTCTGAACATCTACTCGAAGAAGATTCATATTGTGTGACATGGCATCAATTTTACTTTGGGTCGCTGCGCTGGAAATTTCAATGGCAGCCAGGATCCGGGCCCCTGTAGGAACCTGAGGAGTCTGCAGAGAATCAGTATCCGCCAAACGGGGGTCCCCGCTACACCAGCAGTCATATACTGATTCATTGTGGTCTGCTCGGACTGGCGTGATTCCTTATCTCGAACCATCATGTGACCACAAGGAGCAATGGACCTCCAACTATCCGGCAAAGGAACAGTAGAGGCCACTTGTCAGCTCATAGTCAGATCATAATAACTCAACTGGCGCTGTGATCACCCAGTCGATGCAACAAAATTAGCAGTAATTCTTTGGTCCCTAGACCACACCCATAAAGTCAAGAGAGGGGGTGACCCCAAGAGACACCACCTCGCCCACCGTAGTGTCAGCTCTTCAAATCAGCTAGTAATCAAAGGGCTGGTAATTCAGCCTCCGTGGCTATGGCATTGGTTCCACGCTCAAGAGGTGTGCAGCACAATTCCACAATGCCTCTATCCCGAGCCTCCAGTAGCACTGCAATCCTAGATCACAGCATCACTCAACCCGCTCCTGTACACAGTGGGTCACTCACAGATCAACACAGGGGGGAGACACCTCCCAGCTCCACCACAGTGACCTCCGGATTCCGCTGGTCACCACGACCACCCCACCATGTCCTGGTACAATGCTGCAATGGCAGTATAGCAGTCTCTCCCCAGTCATGGGCTGTGTCCTCTTCCCACTGCAAAAGACATCCAGTTAGGGAAAATAGGCCTCTCAGGGTCCGAATGCTCCCATGGGTGTTCCACAAGTACGACGTGAGCAACTTTAGGCAGTTAATGTGTCCTATTATAGTTCTTTGGGTTTTTTTGTGATTTCGTTTTTATGTTGCATTCCATTTCATTGAATAGCCTGGATCAGGCTCACCTTCTGCAGTCTGGCTGTCCTGGTGCCTCCAGATAGGGCTCAGTACCCCAGGACGCCGTGTAACACCACCTCAGGCAGTCGCCCTGCGCTTTACACCACTCCGGTGTTGCACAGCTCAAAACAATTACGCCGGCTCACCCTCGACTCACTGGACCCCCACTACAAAGGGCAGCACTCCGCTGTGGAGCACCTCAGCCAGGGCTTTCCGGACTCTCGCAGGGCAACGTTTGCCCCGCACCCAGTTGTGACATCGTCAGGCATGACCCCCACAATGTGTTCGGGGAGTCCCCAAGTTGATCCCAGCAGCTCCAGTAGATATGCCCTGCACTCAGAGATGTCAGCCTGTCACCTTAGGCCACCATCCAGACAGCACAGTCCATCTTGATCACATGGGGCCAGAGCCACTCCTCATCCAGACTCTGCGGCCAGGGAAGACAGTGACCCAGCGCGATGTGCTCTGGTGGAGCTCCTCTGGTCCCGGGCCATTCGGTCACATCCCAGTGTGGGATCTTGCACCTGAAGGAGCCACTTCTTCTGTCACCTCCGGGTGGCCTCCTCTCTCAGTAGCTTCCCGGCCAATGAGGCCCACTCCGTTCCCACAGGGCCAGCACCGTCTCATTCACCTTGAACTGCAAAAGGAGACACCCTGGGGCCCACAGGTATAATCAAATGTGCCCAGGTGTCTTAATTAGCAACGCCCCATCATCGGGGACTGGTAATCTGCCTGGGGCAGGAGGATTTTTAAGGATACTTTATTGTCAGGCCAGGAGCACCAGCTCAGTGCGTCCGATCGGCCATCTTGTTGGCCATGCCCCCCTTGTAAACTTGGTTCGTCTGATGTTGACATCTCCCGCATAGAAATCCCATTGCCACTGTCAATGCTTTAATTAGAATAGGGAAGTTCCTTTATGTAACATTTGTATTTTGCCTCTCCTATGTGATTATATATTGCATCTTTTTCCTCATACAAAGTTCGATTGCATAATCATTTTAATATGTATCCTTCTATGATATTTTTACTAAACCTTTGTTATCTGATTTGAATTGTGATTTGACTAAACTGCAACTAAAACTCTTGCAGCATGGACATCATCTTCCCAGTCATGTTTGTGGAGACTCATTGATTTCACCATACCAAAAACTTTTTGCTGATTCTAGCTCGTTTCTTATGCTTCAAGTCAACAATCAAAGATCCACAGACCACTGGAGAGTCCTATATGATGACTTTACTAAGCAAATGAGATACAAAGATCTCCGCTCCATCATTGGCAGGCAGTTTGTAAGTGTGTTGCATGCTGAGTGGCAAAGGCATGATTTTTAGTAGGACATGGTTGCCAAGCAAGTGAACTGATGATCATCTGGAGCAAAAGGAACCAGATGAACCATGGGTTTGGACCTACAATGTATGTTGAATCTAAACTAGGGTGGAAGGAAGGCTGTTTTCTGAGGGACAATAGGTTTGGATTGGGTGGGTATTTTACAGCCTGTTCATAGCACCTTCTACAGTTGTCATTCCAGCCCCCTTGTTGGATCTGTGGAGCGCCACATGGCTCAAATAAACCGTGAATGAACTTGAAGTCCCTGAGCACGGTTCCTTCTGCTGTTGCACTGCAATACCACTTTGTGGAAGATGTGACAAGAAGAAGTGTCCTTGAATAAACTTGTACTAGTATCTACTTTCCAACTACACGGGCTGCTTACTATATAACACTTTGGTAGGCAAAGTGTACACTTCAATGTTGAAACCTGAAAGCACTCATGGCAGAGTGAAAGCTTGTAACCAAACTCACACTTTTTGCAGTCCCCTAATAAAGTACTGCCTGCAATACACCAACTCAATGAATTGCCCTCATGCAAACTGTAAAGAAGTGTATGTTTAGCCTCGTTTTTCATGTGCTCCATCATCTTCAACTGCCATTCTTTCTGCACACCGTTAATTATCTGGGTGCCAGACACTTGAAAAGTTGCATTTTTAATAAGCCTGGGCGTAGTTCGCGTAGTCGCGCTACGCGAAGCTACGCGAAGACGTCGGAGCGCTACGCGAGCTACGCGTAGCTTCGCAAGCGCGCGTAGCTGCTTGCCGCGCCCGTTCGCGATGCGTTTTTCTTGCTTGGGAACGCGTTGTGGTTGCTCGGGACGCTGTTTGCGTGCTCGGGGGCGCGAACTTACCTATGCGGTCGCCTATGGGCACGGCCATTTTGTTTTTCACTTGTCCCGCCCGTTCGCGATCCCTTATTTCCTGTTCCGGGTCGCGTATAGCGTGCTCGCGATGCGCATTCCTTGTTCGGGAACGCGTTGTACATGTTCGCGACGTTTTTTGCGTGCTCGGGGACAAATATAGCGCGAACTTACCCACGCGGTCGCGATGGGCGCGGCCATCTTGTTTTACCACTCTATGATATGGTTCTGGGCCTGCTTTTCTATCCTCCCTCAGTCTTTGCAATCCTTAGTTTTTTACACTGTTTTTCAATTTTTCTTTATTTCTTATCTATCTCACTCTCTGCTTAAGTCTATATTTTGCATTTTTTTCTACTTTTTACTGTGTTTTTTTTACTTTTCGACTGTTTTATATAACTTTCTTCTTTAAGCTCCTACTTCTTCCCCTAACTTTATTTTTCCCTTCTAACTTTTCTTTTTCACCTCCTCCCACCCCAGAACCATGGCGAAGGGTAGCAGCAGCGGCTCAAAGGGCAAGGCTCGTGCGCCCAATCGCCGCCTGCCTTGCGGCAGACTGTGCCCTGCAGGGGTGCAAGCCCGCCAGCTGTTTAATGAGGCGGAGGTGGCCGCCCTTGTTTTTTTATTCAGCGCCACCTCCCTTGACCATGGCAGCAGGCGGCAGGCCAGGCTCCGGGTACCCGACCCAGGAGCGTCACCGCCGGTGGGCGAAGGTGCGTCGGGCAGTGTTTCGCTGCTCCGAGGTCCGGCGCACCCATAACCAGCTGGCCCACCGGTGGTCAGACATCCTTGACCGGGAGCAGGACCTGTTGGACCTGCTAGGTGTCGAGGTCGTGGGGCTTGGTGAGTAGCCAATATATATATAGTAGTATAAGTATTGTGATTTGTGTATACATTTTTTACAAATAACAAGAATACTGCTGCTTACATTGCAGGTAAATTACGTTTCAAAATCTTCTGTGATTGTAGGACACAGGTGCTGGGCGGTACTCTTACTTTTGCAACTTTGCGCTCGCTTGTCATTATGTAAGAGTTTACTTTAGAGAACTTCAGTTAGGTAATGCTATTGCTAGAGAGACTGTAGTCCTTCCTTTGTCCTCCTGTCAAATAGTGGTGGATGCATTTGATACTAGGTTTAGTTACTATTAGTTGATAATTTTTGAGCGGTCTGCGTGACGCATCCTCTGTCACTGAGTGCTGCTTACCCCAGTCCTTAGAACCTTTTGTAGTTTGTTTAGTGAGTGGTACTGGTAAGCTTAGCTTAGCAGTGTCAGTCAGCTGCAGAACATCAGACGCAACCAACCAACAATTTGGTGTATGCATTATGCACTTTATGCATGTGTCCTCCTTCTCATCTATGCATTTTTGATGTCAATAAAAATGGAAATGCAGTCTTAATGAACAATTGGCCCGCCTGGAATAGGTGGGCTAGGTCAGGTGGTACTTAGGCTTAGTCAGTGTTCTGGATTTTATTTGAATCAATCAGAATGGAACACTGAATTAGTGTTCCCAAATAAGTAGACTCTCCGTGAATCCCGCAAGGCAGTAGTCGATCGGATTAGATAGGTCAATTTTATTGCAATTTTTGTTTCCTAAAACGTTTTTGAGCGTTTTTTTAGATAATTTATTTGTTTCACAGCAATCATTAATGTTTGTGTCTTTCTTTTTCTTTATTATATCTTACATGATCACTGATGTGCAGCACCCAGGGGCAAGAAGACGGGGTCAGATTCAGCGGGACAACCACCAGAGGACCGCTCCTCTACCGAGGGCCCTGCTGCTGGTCCCAGTAAGTCCTCCAGTGGTTAATATTAACAATTATATTGCCCTAACTTTTACTGCACCTTATTTTTTCAGAACTATTAATTCTGGCTCCACTCCCTAATTCTATTTTTTACAAAAGATTCTTTGATCTTGACTTGACTATCTGTTTCTAAATTCTGGTTATCCCTGCCTCTAAGTTCTAACTGCCTCTGCTATGAATGTCTGTACTCTGTACTACTAATATTAGTCTGTCGCTAAGCTTGCCCAGTTTGCATTGCCACTCTTTATTGTACGGTTTTGAATAAAACTCAGATTGACCAATACTAATAGCTCTAGCCACTGAGTCCAGTCCTTTCGGTTGTCCTCTTCTAGGCTTCTTAATCTTGAGGCTTTGACAATTACCACAAACAAAATGCCCAACCAGATATTTGACTATTTTTGATAGGATATAGTACATACTACTTGGATTATGCACAGCCCCATGCAGAACTATGCACAATGAAATAGGATGTTGGTGATGCGAGTTTGGAACTTGGACGTTCCTCACACCTCAGTCAGAAGTGAACCCACAATCCCCTGAACGACTAGCTATAGTGTCTCATTAGGTCCCCGAACCCCCACCCGAAGATACCCAATGATTATGATTACACAACCCAGAACATAACACCCTTTCGCTCACTCACTCGTGTAAGTCCACCACCACCACCACACAAAATACCACAGAGTCTATGTGTAAGTTCAAAAGGTTTATTTTTCAACTAACAAGCTCTGTATGTATGTTCTATAAAATTCAGTGTACTCCAGCCAGCTCCAACAGCAAAATGCATAAGATTAAAACAATAAACAGTGTTGCACTTGCAACAAGTGCATGATCATTGATGATATATAAGACAAAAGATCTGTGCGAATTCTGGGCGACTCCTCACCATAGAACGTAGAATTACTGGTTACATGCATCATTCATAAGCTCTGCAAATCTCTGGTTCGTAGAAGGGAATCCTCTGCCTGAGAAAAATGGTGCGTGTTATTATAGTATAATGCAAGCATTTCTCAGTCCTGCCCAAAAGTGTAACATGTTACCTATGGCTAAGCAATACGGACTAACCGAACTCCATAACAAAGTGGCTTGTTTTTCGACCTCTTGTACGCAACGCTCAGACAGTAGCTGTATGTGCTCATGTGGGCTCAAAAGGCGTCTTACTGTTACTGCGCAACAAGCTGCGAGGTAACATGCGCAAAAGACATGAAGCGGAAAATGGTTGCATGGCTCAGGCTAACTTTGCAAAGAGTAGAGTATAGTATAATAATGACCCTAGGGACCATAACACTACTAGTGTCTACTGACTGTACTCTAGTACCCGATTTGGACTATTGAATGTGATTTATAATAATATGTATGTATTAACTTTTTTTCGATCTTGCTAATGAAAAAGAATAAATAGGGGAGGTGTACAGGCATCTAAAAATGTGTCATGTTTTTATCTAGGCGAACTAGCAACCACCAGTGGCGGCGGGGCCACCGGCGATTCGAGCCTTCCGGAGGGGGCAGGAGAAGATGCGGCACCTGCAGGAGCTACAGGGGGAGCCAGCAGCGGTGGCGGGCGGTGGTAAGTTATATTCATGACTTATTGACATTGCACTAGCTGGAAGGGTGTGTGGACTTCACTCACTGTACTGTTGTTGAGACTTATTATTAGGTATGAAGTTGTAGTGAACATTATACAACGGTTAAAGAAGACACCCTTTACTTAGCATGAGCAATGCAGTAGCAATAGCATTACCAGCGTGACTTGATTAACCAATGGCCTCTTATATCTGACTCCAACTCAGCTGTGAAAGTTTTATGGAGGAGACTAAAAGTCAGATCAGATGACCTTGATGGATGTGTTGAACAAAAAGGGAAAGAAGGGTTGAAGGAGGAAGGGCGGGCAAGATTTAATATGATGACTGGCAGAGAAGGATACGTTGGAAGCATGGATAGGTGGCTGATAGGAATCAGATGCATGTGTTGTTGAAGGATGGGTGGAAGAAGGTGAAAGAAGAATGGATGCCTGCGTGGGTGGGCGACACAGTATGGGTGGATACTGTGGATAGCAAGAATCATCAGCGGTGTTTGGGTGAAACTCAAAGCCAAGGCAAGCAACGGAGTTAGTGGACGCATGCGTTGTTGTTGGTGAAACAAAGTAAGGTTGGTGGAGAGATTAAGAAGAATGATTGACATTTACTTAGAATGGATGGATGCCTGTATGTATTCATCATAGACAGCATAGGTGGAGACTGTCACGGGATGCACAGTTTTAGGGAATGTAAAAGAAACCGCGCCAGAGTAGCAAAGCCGATGTGGGGAGGGGCAGGGTGGGGGGTAGTAGTAAACAATGTATTACGCGGGCAAATACAGGTAACTTTACTGTAAACATACAAATAAATAAAGCAAATTTCATTGTGTGCACTGCACTGCCAAATGCGATGCAGTGTGCGCAACAAAATTAGTTTCATTTATTTATGTTTACTTACCTGTAATTGTCCGTAATCCATAGTTTACTACCCCCATCCTGCCCCTACCCACGTCACCGCCCGGCCGAACTCCCCGAGTCCCACCACCGACCGCTACTGACCTTATGTCGTTGTCCCATATAAAAGCAACGATCATTGGATCAGATATATAATCTGCCTTTTTGTAGTAGCCAAGGCACTGTGAAATAATTGAGCAATTGCCCTCCATGTAACAGAGAGAGTATAACCAGTGCCACCCGTAATAGAAAAATACGAGCTTCCCCACCTGCAAACAGTAGTAAATCCAACTAACGTGAGTCTGCGTCATGACTCGTATGTTTGTCTTGGGTGCAAGCATAGATGACCGAGCTGGCAATGCCGGCTACAACCAGGTTATGTCATTTCGCTAAACTAGAGAAAAGAAGAATACTGGTGTACTGTGTACTGGTTGGAGTCCATAGTGCTAGAATAATGCCTGAAACTCCCACAAATGTTAGAGGCCGAGGAAGTGGGAGGATAGATAGATTATTACCACAAATGTTATGTACTGTGCTTCTTGCTAGTGCTACTGTGCCATTATGTGTTGAATTAATTTTGTGTTACTGTTTAGCTAAGAGTACTGGTTACAACAATATTTTTTTTCTTTCTTGATATAGATGGTACTCCTTCCCAAGACAAACCATCGCGGAAGGAGTTGGCAGCCAGGGCCCGGCGCCGGAAACTGGAGGCCATATGCCAGGAGTACCGGCGGCTGGTGGCTCAGGCGGAGGAGGAGGAGGCGACAGCAGCAGCTGCAGCCTCGTCTGATGCCCCGGGCCCCAGCCAGGCCACAACTCCAGCGGTACGGCGCCGCGGTCTGGTAGCCGCCCGCCGCCGCCGCAATTCACTAGCAGCCAGCACTGCTGTCCCCCACCCTGGATGCCACTGCAGGGCATTTCGCAAGAAGATTCTCCTCCGGATGGCACGTCTAGAGGAGCAAATGGAGGATCAGGTCAAAATCATGGTGGACAAACACCTCAAAGCCCGCCGAATTTAACATCGAGGACCCTGTTGATTTGCCCCTTTTTATTCCTTGTTTTGGTGGGTGGGAATTGGGCGTTGGGGTTTCGGGACATTCTTTGGACTTTTTCGTTTTGGACATTTGTTGGGGTTAGGGAGAAGGGTGGGTCAGGTGTGGGATAGTTTATTTTTGTTAGGGTAATAAATTATATTTATACTTAAACATACAATGTTAATGTTTTGTGGGGGTTACTGTTTTACGAATTAACGTCACATTGGTTTCCTTGCTGCTGCAGGGCCGCAGCCAGTGTTTGATTGAAATAATCTGCCGACGATGATGTAACACAAACAGATAGATGCGGTACCCCTCACTGAGTTATTAGTCCTACTAGTACTGTCAGTCTCTCCTCCTAGTCCATTTATACCTCCCACCAAACTTATCTTACCTGTGATTGATGATTACGTTCTGCACAGCGATGGCTGCATGGTTTCCAGAGAGAATGTAGAAGATGCCATGGTTGTGGTGGTAGTAGTAGAGTAGACACTGGCAGTAGCATTTGCTAAAAAATTAAAAAGAGACAGTCACTTTCCTGAGAGCGACTGTGGGAGGAGTAGTAGAACGAAGTAAAATACAGTACAGAAGAAGACTGCCAAACACACAATATTGCAGTTGCAACTGCTAAAGTCAAATTAAACATAATGGTGGCGGGGACAGCCTAGTACAAGAAGTTACAAACTGTAGTTGTGTCGATTGAGTCACTTAACTTAACACAATCGTAATTCGTAACCTTTACTGCTGTGTGGTAGGAGTTTGATGATTAATCCAATCAATGACGGCAATTAATTATGATGTACTACTATTAGCCGGTGACGGCTTGCACATAGACTGAGCATGGGTGGGCAAGCAGAAGAAGCTCCTCGCCCTGCCTTGCAATTGAATTAGTGTTGCTTTCACCACATCTGCCCCAGCAAGCGTGTGATCAATTGGTGTACATTTTATGTAGTCACATCACACCTCAATATAAATCACAGCCCGGGGAAGAGGGTTAGGGTTTGTTGAATGGATGGGAAGGGGGTTTGGGGAAAGGTTTGAGAATGAAAAACAGTACGCATGGACAACAAAAGCAAAGCGCAATCTTGGCAGACGACCATGATCTTATACAAAAAATCTATAAAGGGAGAAAAGGGAAATGCATGCATGATGATGAAGATAACTTGATGGTTAATGAGTAGTACTTAATAACTCCTACTAGACAATTAGACAGTACAGGGCAGCAGTATATTCTATGCAATTTGCCTTGCCTGTAATATGCCCTCAGAGACCCAAATTCCATGTTGTACTGGGCTTACTTGTAAAGATAGCAAAGACAATTAAAAGAAAACACAGTTGTAGGGATCAATTAGCAAACAAACACACAACACACAGTCCTAATGATTGAAGAGAAAAAAGGATTCAAATTAATTAAAAGATGAATGATGAATGATACTAAAGTTACTGTATTATCATGCTCAAATTGTGGAGTGGAATCTCGTCCTTCCTCTTGGTCCTATCTTCCATGGACGCTCCGCACATCAATCTTGGTGGCCTTCCTGATGCCGATTGGTAAGGTAAATGTGAGTTGTGTCTCCCAGTATAGCAAGCACAGGGAAAAGGCCGGCCTGTAACGTCTAGATGGAAAAACAAAAGGGGTATTAAAAAATCAATGAATAAAAAAAAACATCAATTACAGTGGAGTCCAAGAAGAGAAGAGAGAACACTTTCAGAGTGAGGCGGCTTGGATATATCGTGTAGATTCTGTTTACAGCATTAAGCTACAACAACAACAGGACAGAACAGGCCCACCACAGCACCAGCCCGTGACCCAACCTCCATTTACCTTAATTTTTGACATAGCCAGACAAAAGGCATACACAGCAACTTAGCATTTTCCTAATTAAGTGACAAAATCAATGCACCGCTGTGAGTCATCACTACACTCGACTACACACCACTACATGGACATGTAGGTCTGCTGTGTTTACTTTCTTGTTGAATTGTTGTGTTTATGTTTACCTTATGCCACTTCATGAAATGCAGTTATTCCTTGAATCATCTCCGATCCAACTGAATGACTGCGTGCAAAGATAGTATGGTCATCATCATGGTGTGGTACGTGTTGTCCAACTACAACTCAGTCTGTAGTGACTCCGATTAAGTCCATATTCCATATTAAAAAATTTCAACAGATATTGGCCTGCACCTGCAGTAGTAGGAGTACAATTTGGTTATTAAACAACAAGAAGGGAAACATTGACTGTCACTGACTTGAGTCACTTTGTAGATTAACTAGTAGAGTAGAGTTCGACTTCATGCACAACATCAACAACAAACAACAGCAATCGCTCAGAGTCTGCAAGCATCCAATGCATTCCATCATTACCTGTCTTGCTCTTCTCTTTGGCTGTCAGATCATCAGATGCCTAGTTCTGACAGTTGTTATTTTTTTTTTACGGGGCAGTGGCATCATCATTACTCCAGTCCACATTCATTTTGAGTGTTAGTCGGTGTTTCGGTTTTCGTCTTATTCTTCTGTGGCACTTTGTCACAGTTTAAGTTGCTTCCCATGGTCAGCACTGTGATGATGGGCCGCGGCCTGGGTAGCGCTCATTGATGGTCATTTGAGTTTGCACAAATGTCAGCAAGTTTCTTCGAAGAGTCTCTTGTCTTTCTCTGCCAAGTACCTTCTGTCCTGACAGTGAGGACCTTTGGATGCCTGCTGAGGCTGTAGCCTTCGGACACTGATGAGTTTCGGCTCGAAAACAAAACGGAGGATAGCTATAGTCACGTTTCACTTCTTATGGAGGCGGGACTGGTAAAGGCAACATTTCTTGTACTAATGTCTGGCTTGATGGAAATGTACTTGCGCGAGACAGGAAGATGAAGCAGGACTCTGAAGAGTGGACAGTTAAAGGCACAGACATCCAACTCCAATAGGGAAATAAAAAGAGAAGACGGTGGTGATGGATTTGGTGTGATTTGAACCAGAAAGACAGAAACACAGACACATAAAGGAAGGAAGAAAGTAACAATTTGAAAGCCTAGTTGTCAGGGAAGAGGAGCTCGTCCTCAAACTCTGGTGGTTCGGACAGAAGTAGGTCCTGTAACGCACTATTTACGTCATCCAAGTCGCTCTCCTCTTCCTGCTGTGATTCACGTATTTTGTAATCCGGTGGTATAAAGTGCTGATTCATTTTGATCATGGTTAACCTCTCCACGCTTTGGGCCGAGAGACTGGTCCTTTCCGAAGTTACAATGGCACCAGCAGCACTGAAAACACGCTCAGAAGAGACACTTGCGACAGGGGAAGCCAGATACTTTATCGCCAGCCTGCTGAGCACTGTCCATTGGCTTCTTTTCCCATACCAATACACCAATGGGTTTCGATCCATGAAGACCTCTGTTGGGTCATCCAGATAGGCCTGGACCATCCGCTCAATGTTCAGGGGTGCTCCGATGTGCTCGGCCTGTTTTGCCTTTGCATCAGCACTGGACTTACCATACCCCTGCTGTAGAAACCAATCAGTTGCACATTGTGCTGTGGATGATCCTGTTCTTGATGTTATTGTTGGTGTAGGTGACTGCTGGGAGGCAAATGCACTGCCCTCAGGCTCCGAAGTAGAACTTGACTCTGGATGCCCTGTAGTACTTGTTATGGCCTGGGGTGGGGGCCTGTAATTAACAGCCGTTCTCTTTCGAAAATAGTGGCTTCCTTAGCTATCAAAGTTTTGTAGTTGGCAACATCCACTTCCGAAAAAGGAATTACTGCCTTGCTGTTCAGAAATACTTTGTACCGTGGATCCAAAATTGTGGCACTAATGTAATGTGGTTGTGACAAAATGTTATTTTTAATCCTTGTATTTTCCGATAAGCGAGCGGCTAAGGTCTCCGCCAAATGATATGCGTCTTGTTTGTCATCCACACCTGCGTACGTTTCAGACACATCCTTCAGCTGTTGCTCTAGCATGTGCAACAATGGGATAGCTTGGCCCATAGTACAGTCCTCCCTGCTGACTTCACGTGTGAAGATCTCAAAAGGAAGTAGCATCTCAGTCAGGCATTTAATGAGGTCCCATTGAGCCATCTCAACGGTCATGCCTTTCACAGTAGGTTCCCTAATCTTTGCATGACATAAGCATTGAGTGGTATGTACAGTTCAAACAGATGATCAAGCATGTAATAAGTTGAGTTCCAACATGTTGGCACCTCCTGGATGAGCGCTTTGACTGGCATTTTATGCTCACGTTGAATGACCCTCAGCTGCTTCCGGGCTTTAAAAGAATGGTTGAAATGTGTGCATATTCTTCTGCAGGTGACCAGTAAGTTGCTGACTTTGGATTCATTTTTCAAAAAGTCTTGAACAACAATGTTAATGCAGTGTGCCAAACACGGGACCCTGAAATAGCCACCATTGCGCATGGCCAAAACTACATTACTGCCGTTGTCCGTGGCAACAAAACCAATCGTAAGCCCTCTTGGGCGCAGCCACTCAAAGACCTTGGTGTTAAACTCTTCCAAAATGTTTGCAGCAGTATGAGATTTCTCCATGGCAAACATGGCTACAGTTGCATGTTTGCGAGTGGCATGAAAAATCTCTGCAGTATCAACACCAGCAGATATCTGTTCTCTAACCCCCGCAAAACAGATCCAGTGTGCAGTGATGCACATGTAATCTGTGGCTTGGCAACTGGTCCACATGTCTGTAGTCAGGTGGATACTGTGAACAGCACTCTGCTTCAAGGCCTTTCCTAGCAATTCCAGCACGTCGTGATGTAGTGCTGGAACTGCAACTCTGGCAAAATAGTAGCGGCTGGGAACATGCCATTTTGGGCAGATGGTTGACACAAATTCCACAAAACCCACCCCTTCAACAAAAGAAAAAGGGAGAAGGTCCAGTGCTAACATTTTAGCCAGCTTCACATTGTACAAACGTGCTATTGGGTGGTTGCGTTCGTACTGCCCCTCACCCCCAAACATGCTGATAATGGTAGGCTGCATGGTTTTCCTTTCTCTTAGGCTCAACGCACTTTTTGGTAGTGCGGACCTGGTACTTCTTGGTGTCTCCGGCTGACTCTTACTCTTGTGCCACTGAGATGTTGCTGAAGATGTGTGCAACGTTAAGACTGCACTGCTGGGGTCAGGGACACCTTGTGTACCACTACCAGAGAGAATGTCTCCCTGTCCTTCCTCTTCCACCGTGATCGGATCTTCTTCTTCTACTCCTTTATCCCCACCAACACCAATGGTTGCAGTTTTTTTCTGGCGCGAAGGTGGTCCTCCCAGCTGATCAAGTGGTGTTTTTTCAGATGGGTCATTTGGCCTCCGGTACCATAGTTTGTACCAAGCTTACCACGACTAACAGAGGTATTACAAATGGAGCATATAGCAATGTTCTCCTCCTTTTCGCTAACCGTAAAGAAGTCCCAAACTGGGGAGCTTAACTTTGGCCTCCTGCTGGAGGTGCCACTTCCAATGCCGGATGATCTGTAGGGTGTGTGTTGAATTTGACTCTGTGCTGCTGTACCACTACCTACTCCTACAGAGGTGGTGGTTGTGCTGGATGTAGGTCGCTGCCGGGCCTTTGCTAATGCAAATATGGAAGCTGTAGGTCGTGTTGGTGTTACCTGTGGAGGTATGCATGCTACATCCCTCGCAGCGATTTTGGATAGGGTAAGAATGTTGGTCTCTATCTCCTCGGGCCGGGAGTGATGTTCGTGATGACTGGCTCGTCGTCATCATCATCATCTTGCTGTTCTACATCGACCTCCATAAGTGTAAGGCTTTCCGGAACCTTCCTTTTCCCTAGCTTGGTCTTGGAACGTGGCTCCCTCTCAGACTCAGTTTGTGGCTTCCAAGTGGCATCTAGATCATCAGAAGGGGGCTTGGCGAAGAACTTGATGGACTACCCCTCCTTTTCCTTGCTGGGGATTTGGAAGACAATGGATCTTCTGAATGAGTGGCTTCTTCTTCTACCTCTGCATGAGGCTCAATTTCCTGAACTGCCCCTACTTCAGGAGGAACAACAACTACTATTGCGGGCGGTGGTTGCGGCTGTTGTTGTTGACCACTTATCTGCTGTGTTTCCTCCTGCGTTGATTGGGTACTACTTTGAGATAGCGATAAGTTTATCTCAGGCTCAGCATCACTGCTTTCCACCATTAGGCTGGCTACCTCTTCCACACTCATGTGCTTGGGCCTGGGTTGGTGGGTTGGGTCCACTGATGCGGAGGTGCTGCCCCCAGCTTGCCCCCCGGACACCGCTGCTGCAGGCGCAATTTTTTTTCCCAAAAAGGTATTGGCCGGCACACCAGACTTCAGTGTCACTTGCTTCTTCTGTTCCTTCTTCTTCTCAATAGCAACTTTCTTGGTACTGGAGGACCTGGTACCTGCTTTCTTTGGGCCCATCTTCTTCAGATGTCAGCAGCACTCAGTTGCAGAGATGTCTGGTCAGGTCACACGTCACGTTGTGTTGTGTGTACAGCAGCAGGATGTCTGTCTGGAAGTGCAACAGGCAATGATGAGAGACACACCTCCTCCTCAGTCTTTGTGCACCTAAAAGCAAAAAGCCAGAACATCAGTCAAACATAGCACAAATCAAACAAATAGAATATAGAACTTAGTGTGTGGTGGCCTCAATTATTAAATTTCAGAAACTCTGTGAACAACAACACACAGTCTAGCCATTTATGAGACGTTGACAACAAGGCCAGGGCTTTCCTGGCTACTGTGTAGTGCTAGTGTACACTCTGGAAGAATAAGAATAGTAAAGAACAAAAACTAAAATGTACTGGAGCATGTTTGGCCTAAATTTGTGCATCACGTGGGATGTATTATATAGCAGCATCAGGGAGCTGCAGCTGGCAATGGGGATGGATTTGGAAGCAGTAAGACAAGAGGAACAATGGAAAGACACGCAGGCCTATGTGGCAAAAACAGCACACTAATAACTACCACAACAAAATGGCCCCCAGAAACATGGTGACTCACAGGCACAAGGCACGGCAAACAATGAACTCAAGCAGGCCTATATATGGGCAGACAAAGGATGCCTTATAAAACACACACAGCTTTAATGCAAAAACTAAAATCCACATGGCTAAAAACACTTTGGAAAGTTAGACAACCACTACAACAACACAATTATAATTACACAGTACACACGCAAAAAAGGCATTTATTTAACACACCCAAAAAGTGAAATAGTCAGACCCTCCAAAAAAACCCACATTTCGCAATTCAATTGAATCAATTCAATGCCATCCATGGCCTAAATGATGTCAAAATTCCACAGACTACACAGAAACAGTTTTATGCACCCATGGTGACTACCTCTGGGCCTACTGGCATACTGGGCCGCAAGCTTGGAGGCCTATGGCAAAAGCACAGTGGCTGGCTTTACAAAATGGCCACCACCCACATGGCCAGGCCACCCAAAATAACAAAAAGTGAAGACAAAGGACAGGACCAGGCAGTTGGAGACTCTGGGCAACTTGCTACCTCTTGAAAAAAATTGTAAAACAAAAAAAAGTGACTCCTTGCTCACCAAACTACATCTAAATGACAACCTGAGGAGTTTTTTGTGCAAAATGAACTAAATCAACATTTTCGAGAAGGTTTTATGATGCTCGAGAGATATTGTTCGCCAGATTGTAAATTCTGCGTGTTCGGCATCGCGATCGTCACAAAAAGTCGTTATCGCGCGCGCGAAAACGTACATTGAGCGCGCGAAGAAGATAAAAAGTGTAAGTCCGCGTTGTCGCGCAGTGCGGACTTGCCCAAAGTCCGCGAGCTGAACGCCCAGGGTTACCTACTGGCTGAAAAGGCCTATTTATTTAACAAACACCCAAAAAATAAAATACCACCCCAAAACCCACATTTTGCAAATCAATCCAATGCCATCCATGGCCTAAATTATGTTACAATTCAACAGACAACACAGAAACAGTTTTTATGCACCCATGAGGATGACTACCTCCGGGCCTACTGGCACACTAGGCCGCAAGCTTGGAGGCCTATGGCAAAAGCACAGTGGCTGTTCACACAAAATGGCCGCCAACACATGGCCAGGCCACCCAGAACAACAAGAAAAGGAACACAAGACAGACAATGCAGGCCTATGGCAAAAGCACAATGCCTGGCTTTACAAAATGGCCGCCACCCACATGGCCAGGCCACCCAAAATAACAAAAAAGTGAAGACAAAGGACAGGACCAGGCAGTTGGAGACTCTGGGCAACTTGCTACCTCTTGAAAAAAATTGTAAAACAAAAAAAAGTGACTCCTTGCTCACCAAACTACATCTAAATGACAACCTGAGGAGTTTTTTGTGCAAAATGAACTAAATCAACATTTTCGAGAAGGTTTTATGATGCTCGAGAGATATTGTTCGCCAGATTGTAAATTCTGCGTGTTCGGCATCGCGATCGTCACAAAAAGTCGTTATCGCGCGCGCAAAACGTACATTGAGCGCGCGAAGAAGATAAAAAGTGTAAGTCCGCGTTGTCGCGCAGTGCGGACTTGCCCAAAGTCCGCGAGCTGAACGCCCAGGGTTACCTACTGGCTGAAAAGGCCTATTTATTTAACAAACACCCAAAAAATGAAATACACCCCAAAA
Source organism: Calotriton arnoldi (assembly GCA_963921515.1). NCBI lineage: Eukaryota > Metazoa > Chordata > Amphibia > Caudata > Salamandridae > Calotriton > Calotriton arnoldi. The sequence continues at coordinate 319,874 of CAWUFW010015159.1, read as the reverse complement.
ACCACTTTTACCAATTCAAACCAATGCCATCCATGGATGCCCGGCCTACATGATGTTTAAACTTTAAATTCAACAGACACCACAGAAACATGCACCCATGGGTACCTCTGGCTCTAGTCCGGGCCTACTGGCTGAAATTCCAATCAAAGAAAAACAACTAGGCCCCTGCCGAAACTACAGGCCACAACAATACATTTTAAGAACTATGGAAATCCCCCAAAAAATGTAGGTACAAACAAGCCCCAATCAAACAAACAAGTACACCAATTCTCCAACTTACTTGTAAAATCTCAAATCCAAGAGTCCTCAAATCCAATCCAATGATATGATGCAGCAGACAGACACAAAAAGTGATCCTTCCAGCTCCAAATCCAAATGAAAGTGAACAGCACATGGACAAAACACTGGGAGGAGCCTGCTGGACAGGAACAGGAAGTTTGAGAATCAGGGGCACTTCCTTCCTCTTGGAAAAAAGAAAAAGGACTCCTTGCTCACCAAACTACATCTCTAAATGACAACCTGAGGAGTTTTTTGTGCAAAATGAACTAATTCATCATTTTCGAGAAGGTTTTATGATGCTCGAGATATATTCTTCGCCAGATTGTAGTTTCTTCGTGTTCGGGATCGCGATCTTACCAACACTGCCGCCGGAAGTCAGATCGCGCGTCCGAATGACGTGTTCGCGTTCGCACACTCTCGCGGGATCGTGCGTCCGGATTCCAAATCTCGTGGCGCCGGCGAACGGATAGGAAGTCGCGTCGGCGAACGCAGAATCACGGTAGGTCATTACTGCGCGCGCGAGAACGTATATTGAGCGCGCGAAGAAGAAAAGCAGCTACGCTACGCCGCAAATTGCGTAGTGCACGGTAACTTCGCATTCTACGCGAATCGCGAAGTTACCGTAACTTCGCAAATTCCGCGAGCGTAGCGTAGTTCACCGCCCAGGGTTAATTTTTAACCTTTTCAGGACCTAGAAAGCACATGCTGCTGGAGTGGTTTCTCTTCTTTTGCCATGTGTCCTTCCACATATCATGTTGGATTTTGGCCAGGAGCAGGTTTGGGGCCAATTAAGGCCTTCCATCAGAGGGGGTGGTTCAGTTAGGGTGAAGTATGAGATGAAACAGAGTGGAACAAAGTGTTCAGGGTTGGGGCAATAATAAATGGGGCGCTGCAGCAATATGCGAGAAAATATAAATCTGGCATTATGTGACTTAGAAGAACAGAGAGGGAGAATATGGCTAAGAACCATTTCTCCCATGTGCAGGCACAATACCTTTGCCTATGAACTCTGCAGTCTGTAGGTCAAACGCTCTGCTGCAGTAGAACAGTAAAAACCTGAGAATTCTTGTGTCCAAACTGCAAATGTGCTGTTCAATTAACACTTTCTGCACTGCCGTTGACATTTCCAAAGGTAGCTCTTCATTCTATATGTTGCCTATTAATCTGCAGTAGTCCCTGCTTTCTCTCACCTCCTTTTTCCTAATTCTGCAATTTTACTTGTTCTTACCATAGAAATTTACGGTCATCTCTGCTCCTGTAGCACCCCAGTTTCCCCCCATCTTATTCTTCAGCTTTCTCTTCCACCTATTAAGCCTCTTCTATCCATCCTTTCTCCCTTTCATTTGCGATCCAGGAAATTTTATATTTTCTTTCCTTTCACCTTAAATTCCTTTTCTTCCTGTCGCCTCTTCTCAGTATGCATTCCCCCTTGATGTCAATTATATTTCCAGCAGTTCACAATTCTTCATCACATCCATCCATCCATCCATCCATCCATCCATCCATCCATCTCATCCCTGCTTATAGCGATGTAAGCAGACGTGTTGCAGGTGCTATAGCATCCTCAGATTTAAAAAAAGATTAGTGCCAGAGAGAGGGCCAAAATAAAGTCCTTTAAATTAAGGGGGTCATTTAGAGTTTGGTGGACAGTGTACTCTGCCACAAACGTGGCGAGTACCTTGTCCGCCAAACTGATGGTCTGCCTGCTCTGATTAGTGTAGAATATCATGTTTCTGCGGTCTGTGCCCCAGCTGGCTCTGTCGGTGGAAATCTTACAGCAACAGTGCAATGGACCTGAGACAGTCTGTGCAAATCCCTCAGACTGTCTGCCTTAATTAGGCCAAACGTTTTGATGTACTATTTTCCATTCAAGCCTACCAGGAAGTTTGCCTGTTATGCACAGAAAAAATTCTCCAAGGATGTCAGGGTCACTAGTATTCTGTTTTTAATAAAACAAACTCCCACTTGCGGAGCAGCCTCATGAACCATGATGGAGGCTCTGCGAACTTTCTGTCACTTCAGAGGAGGTGCCATGGTGATGGCTCCTCCGAAGGACAGGGCAGACAGAGATCTCTAAAGATGACTGTGTTCATCCACTAGGTCGGTGAAGGTTATGAACTCCATCTTCGTGGCGGACCTTGGACCAACCACCATATCTCTATACAAGCCAATATGTTCTTATTCCAGACTTTGTTGTGTGTTTATAGTTGGTCAAAGATTAGGTGTAATTCAGAGAAATGCCGCATATTGTCACTTAATTATGTAGTTTGATAGAAGCAAATGTTTGGCTAGAGTTAAAATGAACATGACAGACATTACTTGATGTAAGTACCCAAGTCTAAAACCTCACTTTTTTAATTATAGCTTTGTATTTACAGATCTATTTTGAAGACTTGAAAGGGACACGCTGCAGACTTGTAGCTGACAATGTATATAGTCTGGTCTAAAGCTATGCTATGGTGGGTTAGCGTGTTTTCAGTTGCGATATTGATCTTTTACAGTGAAGTATTATTAGGCTAATTGGAAGTCTGCTCACGGTGGTCACAAGCAGGCTTCGTATATTTATGTAGCGTGCACTATCAAGAAAGGTATATTTCTTTGATTAAAAACCCTGAATTGGTATGAAGTAGGTCTTAGAAATCTAGGACCTGCATTCACAAAACTTTTATTTGAGTAATTCGGCCTAACATAGAAAAAGTAGGATTGTATGAGCAGTGATATCAGTTACAACTGCTAAATTTGCTCCTTGAGTCCATAAATTCGACAGATGCATTCAAGCCTAAGTTAGCAGTGTCTGGAGAGTGTCAGGTGAGTGGACCTTGCAAATTTGATGAACACCTGCAACTGTCACAACTGGGGTGATCCATAAAGTTTTTCAATGCATTTCCTACATTCACTACATACACCAATGATGCAGGAACACAGCATGTGCTAAGGGCCTGTTTATGAGTTTGGCAGTGCGGCGCCGAATCCGTCCTGCCGCCGCACTGTCAAACTTGTGGTCGGGCCACCCACCAGTGTTTCTTGTGTCTGGCAGGCATTTTTTGAACATTCCCACCGCAGTGCCCCGAAAATGGGTACCACAATGGGAACGCCAAAAAACAATTCCTACATGGCATGGACTGTAAAGTTCATACCTTGCAGGAACTGTGGTGTATGCACACACGGGGGCACATGTTGTGCCCCCCTGCATGCTCCCCAGGACGTAGAGGCACAAGGGGGCCCTTTAGGTCCCCCTTTGTTTCCTCTCTGTCAAGGTTTTTATTTGAGGAGGAACCGTCATGAAAACGGTGGTGGAGAGGAAACTCATAAGATGCATGGCGGGACTTCTAATGGATTATTCCTGAGGACTGTGTAACTCTGGGTTGTGGTTGTCAGTCTCACTACAATTAAGCTCAAGCCAATTCAAACTGTGATTCAAAATTAATTTGGGGATGATGTTCTAAGTGCCTACAAAATCCATTGCAGCTCAAAACCAACAAATGTTAAAGTAATTACAACCTTCACTCTAATATTTGATTAGGGAAACTAGGGTGTTGTTTTTTTTTCTGAACTTGTGTGTTTTATAGGCACATGAACTCACCGCAGTGCCATGCCATTAGTTGGCACTCACCTGTTGTTTCAAGTGGCCTCGAAATATCACTTATCAAAAATACGTAAAATTACATAATGAATTTAGTAAGCATTTAACATAACTCAAATACACTAAGTTTTGTGAGTTGTCCTGAAAGATTGGAGAACTCGCTTGGTTAGGAAGAGGCAAACCGAGTTCACCTGTTCTCATGGAAAATGTACCTGTACATGAAAGAGTGCCATCTGGCACAAGCCTCTCTTATTCAGTACTCCATGAAGGTTCAGTCTTACAAGGGATTTTCGGCATTTGGGGATGTATTGCTGCATAATGCAAACAGGCACACCATTCTGCTCACCTGTTACTGCTGTCTCTGTTAACAGGGTGCACCTAGCAGCAAATAATAACGCTGGGTGTAATAAAGAGAAGATATTTTAGTGGAAGTATATTACTAAAATCTAAACTATTGGCTATTTAAAATTAAGTGAGTCCCTATCATAAAATGTAGGCCGCGGCGAAGTTAGCGGAGTTCTGCTATGCGGAACTCTGCTGAGTCAAACAAAACTCTGCTGTGCTATGCAGAGTTCAGCTAGTGGGTAGAGTTTGCCGGCACGCCTGTTCCCATTGTGATAGGAATGCGGAGGAATGCGGAGTGAGTACTCATGCTCCAAATTGCACATGAACAGCACTAGGCGATTCACAAGTGTATTTTCGCATTCTAAATCATGCGTGAACGCCACCACGCGTCCTCATGGGCACGGCCATCTTGTTTTTCTAAATCCTAATCTCTCTTTAATCTCTGTGACCATCCTCCTTTATTACTTGTCTAGCCCTAGTTTTTATTTTTTATAATAGTGTGTGTCTTTGTGGTTGTGTATTTTATGTATTTGGGAAAAAACATTGTGCTTTTTTTTACTTTATTTCCACTTTCTTACTTCTTTCTTCTTTCCTTTCCCTTCTTTTTTCTACTCCACCCAGCGCTATGGCAGAGGGACGAATTCTTTGCTGCCGCCCAAGTGTGCAGCACCAGGCAATTTTTGAAGGGGAGGAGGTGGCAGCACTAGATTTTTTTGTACAGTGCCATCTCCCCCCTATGTTGGCAGCAGGTACGGTAGTGAATGCCCCCTGCGATAGTGTCAGCAGCGATGGGGGGCGGTGTGCCGGTGCGCCGGTGCGTGCAACACTGCAACCAGGTTTCGGTGCACCGCCCAGCAGCTGATGCTCCACTGGGTGGATATTCTGGACTGCAAACAGGACCAGCTCGACCTTCTAGTCGTCGAGATTCCTGGGCTTGGTGAGTATATTAATTATTTGTTGTGTTTGTGTTCTACAATGCTAACATTTTTGTTCCGAATAGCATCTGCTCACACTCAGAGGTAGGTTACATTTAGTTTGATCTGGTATATTATTGTGTGATCCAGTTTGTAGTTTCTGTTAGGCAGGTGCTCAGCGTTACCTAATCGTACTTTTCATTGGCACTTGCTTTGGCTGATTAATTAAGAAGCCATTTCAGACTGTTCTCCTGTCACTATAGTGAATCAGTGAGTAGCGCATTCTCTCTGTGACTTTATTTATGTAGCTCATACAGTTCCAAGTTATTTATTTCACAGCGATTTGTAGTATGCATCTATGCATTGCAAAAAAGGGAGATTGAGTTGGTCCATCAAGGGGTTTGAGAAATTGGAATAGAATCAAAGATCATTCACTGCAATAGATTAGTTCCAAATGTAGTTTTTGTTAAGGAAATTTGGAATAGGGATTTATTGGCAACTCAAAAACAGTTGATAGACTAGAGTTGAAACTAGTAGTACTATAGGTGATCTGTTTTAGAGAAGTACAATGTGACTATGTTTGCTTGCCATAAAAAAAGGTGGAGATTGTTAACTGAATCACTTATCTTTTTTTATCTTCTTCATTTCTTTCATTAGCACCCACGGTCAAGAAGAGGGATGTTTCCGAGGGTCTGGTAGAAGTTGGTCAGCCGGCGCTGACCACCAGTGCTGTTGCAGAGGGGTCTGGTGATCCAAGTAAGTCCTTTTATGATTGTTATGGACTTCTTTAGGTAGAATCTTGGGATATTGGAATGTTGGAAATGTCTATTGTGAAGATTAAGATAGCAGGCCCTTGTAAGCTAGTATTATAAATAAAATTCACCATGTATGTTTGTTGAGTAGGCTTTTCTTTTCCTGCTCATGCTGTAACACGGTTGAGTTCATGAGAGAGTGGACAAAGTCATCATAGAACCCCCCCCCCAATGTAGGGGTCGATTCCGATTCGGGCCGGAAATTTCTCCGACCGAGCCGGACCCGGAGAGATTTCCGACCGAATCGGACCCGTGCAGTCCGACCGAACGAGTACGATGCGTCCGTATGTTATCGGACTCGAGTCGGTCGGACTCCCATTGAAGTCAATGGGAGCCGGTCGTACAACGCGTACGCGGGCTCCCATTGACTCAATGGGTGCGAGTCGGACAAGGGCGCCCCCTACAGCGGGTACGCGGCGAAGCGATTCGCGCCGTACACGCACAGGTAGGGGGGACCCATGGGTCCCCCCTGTGTGCGACTCGCGCGACTACGCGTACAGGGGGGTCCGACACGGACCCCCAAAGTACGGCTCCGACAGCTCTTACGAGCCGGACGGCGCGGCTCGGTCGGACTGCTCGCGGCGCGCATCGTACTTACCCGGCCGGGAAACGTCTCCATTGCGCGGTGCGAGTCGAGTCCGAGCGAGTCGGTCGGAGCGGTTCGAGCCGGGAGCAAGTCGGTCGGAGCGGTCGGGACGCCCGGACGAGTCGGTCGGCGATTTTGCATCGTACTCGCTCGGCCGGACCCGCGTACGGTTCGGTCGGGAAACTGGGCTCCGAATCGGATCCGGTAAAGCCGAATCCGATTCGGAGCCCTACCGGCCGAGATCGGAATCGGCCCCGTAGTGTGCTGCTGCCTCATTCATTTAAAGTTACAGTATACCAACAGTTTCCAATGACAGTGCAGCATGGCTGGAATAAATGTATGAGGTCCCTATCCCATTGTATTTGCCAACCAACACCATAGGTCTTTCATTGACCATTATTCCACCCCTGGCTTGTCTAACTTTGTGAACTAACCAATCAAATGCCCAGAGTGATATTTAGAAGATACTGTAGTGCCAACTGAACTGTAGTGATATATTGGAGTTGTATTTGGGGGTGCTTATCTGGCATCTAATTTATGTGTAATGCTTTATTCTAGCCACACAGAACTTTAGTGATGGATGCTGGCTCCAGTGCCGCTGCAGGAGGAGATGTGTCAGTTGGAGGGGGAGAAGCAGCAGCAGGGACGGGCACTGGTAAGTCACATAATTTCTTGCAATTACTATGCTTACTAGCTATTGCCATGGCGTCGTCATCAACATATGATTGTGAAGTGACCCCCCCCAGCTTTACCAGCCTCAGCTGTGGTTCAGTTATTATTAAGGCCTCTTCTATCTGCAACTCAGCAAAAGTTCACATAATGAGTGTTGATGGATTGAGGGAGACTTAAAAGAATGGAAGGTTGAGAGAAAGGAAATGGTATATGAGTGAAAGGGTGGGTGGGTGAAAGGGTGAAAGGGTGCGGGATTGGGTAAAGGAATGGATGGGCGAAAGGATGGTTTGAAGAAAGTGAGGCCTTTGATTGAATGGATAATGGATTGGAAATTTTGGTGAAAGACTGGATGAGAGCAAGTAAAGCTTAATCATTGTGGCTATGGGTGAATTAGAATAAGATGAAGGAATATTTGGATTGTTTGGACGCATGAGCAAGGCAGCTTCTCTCATGATGAGAATGCTGCTCATCTACTTTGCATACTTGGTTTATATAGTGTTTTCATTCAAAGCTATGGTTCTAAGTGGGGGGTATTTTTTATTCTTTGTTCTACTTCCTTGACTTACTATATTTGTTAAGTGAGCCAGATGTATCTCACCCATCATTCATCATGCCCCCTCTCTGCTAATTTTTGCCAACTATGACTGAAGTGCAGTATGGGTCAATTTGTGACTCGAGTGTTGGCTGTGTAATGTAGCATTTACAATGTTTTCAAAGCTTTGCAAACCAAACACACAAGGTGTGTTGTTTCCCTTTGCCCACTCAGTCACCTCTTAGTACTTCACTCCTTTGTTTTTTCCTAAGTTCTTCCATCCCAGCCTACCAAATTGAAAAATCTATTCTTGGCATGTGCCACATTTAATTCTATAAACATGTGAAGTGAAGTGATTCTAGAATATATTTCATTGTTTCCCATAGCAGATTTATTTTACACTTGTTCAGATTTTTCCCTGTCAAATTGTACAGTAACTGTATAAGCCAAAGATGACAAATTGATGATCAGTGTAGTGGCTCCTCTATAATATATATCAAAAAAGCTCTACCCCACTTGTCTAATCCGTCTACCCTACCCCCCGCAGTAGCGTAAATCAAGTTTCCTTTCCCTGCTTACAACCGCAGTGAATTAATTTGTTGGAAATGTGTGGTGGTGGGCGAGCCACAGAGTAAAGATGGAGTAAGTGCATGATTTGATGTCAAGTTTGGCGTATGGGATACACAGTGAGGAATGTGCCAAATCAAATCTATATAGCTCGTTCCTTTCTCTGCAGTGCACTCCATCAGATTAATTTACCTCAACGTCTACCTACGGCAGACAGGATAATATATTAATATCTGCATTTAATATGTGACATTTGTGATGTAGTATCTTATTTATTATTCATCTGCCTCTTTGGAGACAGGGTAGAAAGAGAATAAATTTGGCGAAGAGCAGGGCCATTGGAATTAAAAATAGATATTTGTCAACTACAGCTGCAGACAGTAGCAAACTAGCCGACGCTCTGGATAGCAATGAGCATGGCATCATTATTTTAGCACAACATACAACCTGCACTCCATGAGAGGTAATTTAATTTTCATCTCAAAGTGTCTGGCTCTGTTTATAATTACTTGAAAAGTCTTTAGAAGAAAACAAATATTCAAATCACTATTTTTTTAATCTGTGATGTTATTCTGCCTGTTAATTCTTTTCTACCACACAGTCACTGCCCTTTTATGCAAGGCATGTGTGGGTAAAACATAAAATTGGCATTGTGACTCTCTAATCATAATCACTTCAAAAATATTCCAATGGCTTTATGGGACCAGCAATGTACTGCTACTGTGTCACCCAGTAATTCAAAACAAATGTTTGCACAGAGCATTATTTACAATTTGTCTTTTTTGTTTTTCTTAACATAGCTGCTCCTGCTGGTCCAGCTGGACCCCCCAACAGGCAGGAGATAGGGGCCCGTTTGTGGCGGCAGAGGCTAGAGTGTATCCAGCTGGAATACCGGCGGCTGGTGGTTCTAGAAGAGGAGGAGAAGGAAATTAACGCACAACAGCAGGGCCCCAGTGCAGCCGGTCCCCCTCAGCCTCCACCCTCCCTGCCATCCCATCGCCAGCGCCGCTACCAGCCAACTGCTGCCACCCCCTACCACACTGACAATAGGCTATTGTTGCGCTGCATCCTGCAGTGAACACCATCGAGGGCTGGCTCACAATGATGGAGCAGAGCCTGGATGAGCTCCAGACCAATATACATATGTTCTAGCCCTTTTTTTTTAATGGGAATGACTTGTTGTTTGTTGGGGCTGGGTAGAGAGGATAGGAAGGGAGTTGGGACTTGAGTGACTTTTTCCTTGGACATTTTGAGTTTTTGGACTTGGGTCAGTTTTGTTTGAGGAGGGGGTGGACATGTTGTTTGGGTGGAGAGGGTGGGTTTCTTTGTAATAAATAAAGGGGAAAACTATTTAGTTCAATCTAAATTTATGCCTGAAGTAGTTTGTTTTACATTTACTTTGCATTGCTGCCTTCAATTAGTTTTACGCAGCCTGTGTATGAGCTTGTAACTTAAGAAAGAGCACAGCGCTTAGTTATAGAGTTATACCACCTCCAGGGAAAATATTATCACCCATCACTCAAGCCCCAAACATTGCAAATCAATAATCATCGCAAGAAATTTCCTGTATTACAGTTCAACACATGCTCCCTCACTGTCAGCCTCCATATCAATCATCGCTCACACTCACTTGATAATCTCATCACTTATTGGTGCAATGGGTACCTGTTTCCCTCCAAGCACTGTGGTAGGTAAACTATCTCTCCTTTAATGCAAACAGCAGATTGGAATTTAGCAGTCTTGTAAATCAAACGATTGTCTGGGGCAGCCATCTTAGATGATAAAAAAAAGAAGGACCATACAAGTTAATTTATTTCTGCTAATTAAGTTTGTAAAGGCCAATGACCTCTAGGGAACAAATGATCACTCAAGCCCCAAACATTGCAAATCCATCATATCAGGCAAGTTCCCACATTACAGTTCAACACCCTCCCTCACTGTCTACCACATGATTCATCAATCATCATCATCTCTCACGCAATCACTCACTCACCGTTGCAATAGTTGAAGTTACCTCTTCGAATCTAAGCACGGGTAGTTTAGGTTTTAGGTATTCAGTCATCTTTGATGCAGGCAACACATTAGAATTTGGTATTTGCAGGCCGTCTTGTAGATAATAAATGATCTTCTGGGGCAGACCTTCTAGTGCTAAGTGATGCTAAAAGGGATAGGCAATAGGCATACGAGGGGGGCAGGCATTGTCTCCATTTTGATGAAGAAATTGTGGAGGCTTCTTCAATGCACACTGGTCCAACTACAATCGGGCAATATAGCAATAAAAAAGGTGGGGCAGCATAAATCTGACACAAAAATAATAATGTTCCTCTAGCTACTTTCTTTGTTTTTTTTGTGAACAAAGAACTAAATTCAATGAGAAAAAATATAAAAGTTCTATAGGGGCACTGGCATACTTAGTCCGTGAAGTAGAGTTCATCTTCAAACTCAGGTGGTTCACCAAGAAGATGGTCAGATAAAACATTTGATTACATTTTGGACCAATCACCCTCCTCTTCCTCCTCCTACTGTGCTGCTGTTTCAGGAATGGTGTAATTCTGTGGTATAAAATGTTGGTTCATTTTGATCATAGTCAATCTCTCCACATTTTGAGGCGAGAGACTGGTCCTTCTCAGTATAACAACTGCACCAGCTACACTGAACACACATTCAGCAGACACACTGGGGATAGAACAAGCCAGATACTTTATTGCCAGTCTCTGAGCTCTGGCCATTGGCACATTTTCCCACACCAATACATCAATCGATTTTGATCCACATTGACCTCTTTTGGATCATCCAGATACTCCTGGAACATCCTGTGGATGGTCATTGGTGCTGCCACTTGCTCAACCTGTTTTCCATCACCTCTGCACTGGACTTGAGCCCTGTCAATTGGAACGAATACAATGTAGAGGTTGGGTCTGCTCCTTCTGTTGCTATTGTTGCTGGTGTTCTGTCTGATGGTGTGTTGGCTGCTGTGAGACAAGACTGCCATCTCTGAAAGTTGAAAGCAGCACCCTAGAATTTACGGGGTGGGACTCGAAGTTCCAGCTATTCTTCTTCCAAGTTGCTGGCTTGCTCTACAATCCACCTTTTGTTATTTAAAACATCCCATTCAAAAAAAGGAATGAAAGTTTGCATAATTTCTTGTATTGTGGATCAAGTAGTGTAGCATAGATGTACTCTTTGGACTCAATGATGTCATGCTGCAGCCTTGTATTACAAACCAAGCAAAGGATTAAGGTCTCAACCAAGGCATGCGCTTCTGTGTTTTCATTCATACCTATGGGGTTGAACCTTTCAGACACCTTCTTTACCTAGATCTGTAAGAGATGCAACAACGGGATAGTTTGACCCATCGTACTGTCTTCCTTGCTAACTTCCCATGTGAAAACCTCAAAAGGGAGTAGCATCTGTGTCAGGCATTTGACTAGGCCCCATTTGTCCGCATCCATGGTCATTGCTTTCCCAACTGTATCCCCTCCTCTTTAAATGACATAGTCCAATTCAATTCAATTCTTCTTTATTCGAAATTTGGGAAAGGTCAAAAAGGCACAATATAAAAACAATACATTAAAATGCACAAGCAAACATTAATTATCACAGACTTCCAATCTCATCTCATTGTATTAAAATAAATAGAGCATAAAATCACTGCACTTCATAAACCAAAAAACAGCAAAAATGTCCTTTTTTCTCCTCTCCTTTGATTTTCTACTCCAGATGGCCATCTTAAGAAAGAAGCATACATTAAAACAGATATCAAGGCTGTTTAACAATTGAGGATAATTTAGTGCCATCTTACATTGCCGAAAAGCTAACTTAATCAATAAAGGTTTAAGACATAATTGAAAGAACTTACAATAAAACCCTCCCAAAAATATAAAGTGCAGCAAACACTGTTCCGACTTACCATCACATCGACAAGGGGGAACATAGACATACTAGGCGCCAAACCATCCCTGACCCAAATCTGAATAAAAGGGACCTTTCCCATTGGGATAGCTCTATTTTTAAAATCAAGACAGTATTACTCGTTGCAAACATAGTATAGTAATGGTGGATAGTATAAAATTAGTGCTTGAGGGCATGAAATTCAGCAATTTCCTACAGATTCTGTTCTCTTCCACCTGAACAAGGGCAGCATTGTGAAACCCCCAAACCCCGGCTCCATGGGTGGCTATAGGAAAAAAAAAGACACAGTCATTGATCTGTTTGTACTGCTCAAACAGATGTTGCAACACGTAAAATGTTGTGTTCCAACATGTGGCACCGCCTGTATCAGGGCTTTAACTGCTGTACTATTAACACGCTGAATAATCTGCGACTGCTTCCGGACTTTAAATGAATGGCTGAAATGAGTGAAGATTCTGCTGCAGGTGGTCAGTATGTTGCTGGCTACATTTTCCTTTGTGAGGAAGTCTTGGACTTTGATGCAATGGGACAAACACAGGACCCTGATATAGCTTCCATTGGACATGGCCTTGACTATGTTACCACCATTGTCTGTGGCAACAAATCCAATTCTGAGACCTCTGGGTCGTAGCCATTCATTCACCTTGTTGTTAAATTCCTCCAAGATGTTTACAGCTGTATGTGATTTCTCCATGGCAAACATAGCCAGTGTTGCAAGCTGCCGAATGCTCTTAAAACTTCCTTCAGGGCCAAGACCTGAAGATATCTTTTGGTTTACCCCAGCAAAAGAGATCCTGTGTGCAGTGGCGCACATGGAATCAGTCGCCTGACAACTGGCCCACATTTCTGTCGTCAGGTGGATGTGTGAACAACACTTTGCTGAAAAGCTGTCCAACCAATTGCTGCACATTGTGATGCAGCGCCGGAACAGCAACTCCAGCTATGTAGGTCCTACTTGGTACCTTTCATTTTGGGCAGATGGCTGCCACAAATTCTAAGAGTCCCACTCCTTCCACAAAAGAAAAAGGGAGGAGGTCCAGTGGTAACATTTTTGCCAGCTTCCCATTGTACAAACGTGCGGTTGGGTGGTTCCGCTCGTAGGGCCCTTTCTGCCTAAACATGACTGTAATAGTAGCCTGAATTTTCTTCTTTTCTCAGGGGAATGACACAGCTGTCTTTTGAGAAGTAGATGGTAGTGGTAGACTCAATGTGCATTGTGGTAGGTCAGTCACTGTATGCCCTGGTGTTTCCATCTCACTCCGAATCTTGTGCCATTGTGAAGTTGCCAAGGTGGGTGAATCTGCTGGCACACTGCTGGGGACAGGGTTTCTTTGCGTAAAGATGTCACCCTCTTCTTCCTCATCATCACCTACCACCATGATTGGACTTGTAGCTGATGTTCCCCGATTCTCTTCATCACCAGAACCACGTTCAGCTATTTTTTTAAGGTGCTCCTCCCACTTGATTGTTTGGCGTTTTTGCATATGGGTCATCTGGCCTCCAATACCATAATGTGTGCCAGGCTTACCTCGACGATCATTCATGTGGCAAATGGTGCATACTGCAATGTGCTCCCCCTCTTTGTTAGCTGTAAAAAAGTCCCAAACTGGGAAGGAGTAGTTTTATTAATGTGCCACTGTCAATGCCTGAAGAAGTACTGGAGGTAGGTCCGCATGTTGTCTATTGCCTCTCAGCTTCTCCTCAGTTAGTGGTTGGTGCAGGTCTCAGCTGGTGCTTTGCAAATATGGAAGCTGGTGGTGATGCTACCTGTGCCACATCCCTCGGAGCAGATTGAATAGAAATGTCAGACTCCATTGTGTTACCTTCCACCATGACTACCTCGTCTTCGTCATCCTCCTTAGGATCCCCTTCCATAAGTCTAAGTCTTTCAGGAACTTTTCTTTTCCATTGCCTCTCCTGTTGTCTCCTGGACTCTGTCGGGATCCACTTCATGTCCCTATCATCAGAAGTGGTGCTTGGAGAAGATCGTGCAGTAGTACTCTGCCTTTTCTTTGCTGGAGATCTGAGAGCCAATGATTCTAAAAGAGGAGGTTCAACTTCTTGCTCGGAAGGAAGCTCATCCTCCTGTTCTGCTTAAACATCAGGCAAATGTACTATTGCTGGCTGTGGCTGCTGTCCATTTTGCCCTGTTTCCTGAACCGATTGTGTACTACTTTGCGAAAGGGACAAATCCAATTCAATATCACTTCTTGTCGGCGTTGACATGATTGCACTGGCTGCCTTACGGACAGACATGGTCCTGGGCTTAGGTTTGGGGGGTGCTGTTGAAGCAGGAGTACTGCTCTCAGCTTGCTTGCAGGAGGCTAGTGCGGCAGGCACAAGTTTGCCAAAAAAGGTTGTGGTCGGCATGCCAGTGGTCGAAATTTGCTTCTTCTCCTCACAACTGCCCACTTTCTTTTCGCAGCACCTTTCTTTGGGGCCATCAGTTGGCAGTGGCACTTAGCTTCATAAGCTGAAGAGATGCCTGTGTTGCCTAGTCAGTCACTCGTCACGTCATGCACAGGCCTTCTGTCTGGCAGTACTGTGGGTGATGTCTCTTCTCTTGTGCACCTAAAAGCAAACAAGCAAGAAAAACATAGGTGAAACGTGGCATTGTTGCAGTTCAATTAGTAGTACAAACAAACAATATCCTGTGGTTACTTAAGTTATTTTAAATCATTAGCAATACAGTCTAACAATCCATTCGTAAAAACCACACAACATAAACTTTAATTGGAGTTCAGTACACTCATGAAGGATCAGAAAGAGCAACAACAACAGCATACAGATGTAACTGTTTGCTTTATGTGCATCACTTTGGGATGGGGCACTCAGGGAGGTGCCGGTGACAATGGAATAATCCTTAGACAATGAATGCTGATGTGCAGTGCACCTATAGCAGACATTGGGTTGATGCCAGATGTTAGGAAAATGGAGAGAAAAAATGTAATTCAAAGAAAATTAAATTGAAAAGAATTAAACTAAAAATTTTGAAATACAAAAAACCATTATGATAAAAAAATTAAAATTTTAAATATAAAATGCTAAAAAATGTAATTAAAAAGTTAAAGATGAGTGAAATTATTCTCAAGCATATTAATTTATTAAACTGCTATCATTCTCAATCATTCAATGCAAGCCTATGGCAAAGGGCCACACTGGCTGGATGCACAATATGGCTAGCAGTCAGTGACACATGGTCATCAACAACAACTAACACTGAGCACGGAGGCAGGGCCACAACAAAGAAGATATGTAGGCCTATGGCAAAAGTGCACTAGCTGGTTACACAAAATGTCCACCAGCCACATTGTTAGAAATGGGATTTCTGGTTGGCTAAGGCTTGCGCCAAAGCCAGGCGGAAACCACCACTCTAGTCAGGGCAAGGGAGTTACACGCTGAAGATAACCCCTGCTCACCACCTTGGTAGCTTGGCACGAGCAGTCAGGCTTATCCCAGAGGCAATGTGTAAAGCGTTTGCGCAACACACACACAGCAGCAACACACTAGGCACACCACAAAAGGAATTCCACACAAGGTTATATAAAAATAGCCTTTGTATTGTCATAAACACATTAGAAACATAATCACACATTTACACTGTGCCAACTGGCACTAGGCAATATTCAAAGGGGAATTATATACAGGACCAGGCCAATCGGGCCACGGTCAGAACCAACAGAACAGGTAAGTAAATATAAACCACAACCAGTAACTACTGGTACAATAATGACCTGAGCATTATCACATTAGCATTAAACACCATCCTAAAATATCATAACATGACATTAGGCATAAGCAGTAGGCACAAAACACATTAGGCCCCAAACCTCATTAGCATAAACACATTACGCAATAGGCCTTACCAGCATAAACACATTATGCAATAATCATGGTGCATAAATCACATTATACATACATCATTGTAGGCATAACATCACGCATAAATCACATTACGCCTAGACCTCATAGCCATATCTGTAGGCATAAACACATGATGAAAGGGGCATCACATTAGGGCTTTGCGCCCTACCAACAGTAAACCTGCCCCCAGGCCAACTGGCCTTACCCCGGGCTCAAATGCCCTATGTCCAGAAAGTCATAGCTCCTACAGGACCGTCTACTGGCCCTCTGGCTGCCAATGCAGCAAACTAAAAAGTGCGCAATGTACTGGGGCATGGGGTGCAACTCACCCCTTCCTCACTCCCAAAGAACTGGCCCCCAAACAAAAATTGCACTGGCACTACTGTGCCCTCTGGATTCCCCACTGGGACTCTAGTTAAATGCGGCCAACAGGAAAAACGGCACTGGGCTCTGGGGCCCCGCTCTGGTGCTCTCTCAATAAATATAGCCAAATGGGCACCGACAATGTGCCCCAAACGGCACCACTGTGCCCTTGAACCGCCCACACGCAACAATGCCCCCAAAAGGAATGGACACGGGCACTAACTGTGCCCCCTGGAGTCCCCACTGGGACTCTAATCACCAAAATGGCCCCAAACTCATGCGCAACACCAGAAGTGATGCGGGGCAGTCTCGAGGCGAGGGCAGTCAACACTTTACTACCCCTCCTCTCCCAGGACCCAAAATGAAGGAGGCTCCCACCCTCACAGAGACCGGAGCTTATGGCAACCAAGCTCAGCCCCACTCACCATTCTCTGGGGGCTGAGCGACTCAAGAGGCATCCGCCTCACCACCGGTGGAAAGGCCTTAGGTGCTGGTCTCCTTTGCCTTGCTGCAGACTTCAGACGCGGGGCTTCCCTCAACACCGGGAGCACCGCCCACAAGCAGGCGGCCTTCGCCTGGCTTCCTGTGCTGGCCGGAGGCTCCGTCGCCACTCAGGGCCAGTTCAATTGTTTGCGGACCCGCTTCCCTCCGGTGCGCTCCTGAGGCCGACTGGTCAGGTCTCCTTCTTCTGGGTCACAGAGGAAAGGAGCAGGAAGTCTCCCTTCGGCCGGGGCCTTTCTCTCCACCCGGCTCCTCACGGCAGTGGCCCCGCCCACAGTCAGGCAGACGCGCCTGGCTTCCTGGTCGCCGCACGATCGCGGCGGCCGTTTCTCTTCCTCCTATTGGTGCAAGGCGGGGTGGGCACCCACCAGACCAAAGGTATACGCGGGGTGTGCACACAACCATGCGGGGTGGGCACCCGCGAGACCAAAGGCGAATGCGGGGGAATCCCCACGTCGGGATTCCCTCTCCTTAGTAGCAGCGAAACGCTGCAAAGTGTAACAAGAGGCTCCTCTCGTCCTGGAGCCAAAGAACAAAGTCAGAGTGCCCACGAGGTGCTAGTTCCTGGACCCCACAAGAAAATGTCCAAAGCAAAGTCTCCAGGGGCACAGCGGGGCCCAGGGAGGCCAGCACACAGGGCCCTCCAGCAAGGAGGCAAGCCCCCATGGCGGTTCCTCCTGGGCCCCAGCAGCAGCAAGCCCCCAAAGGTCCAGGAACAGCACACTTTCATGGGGTCACATCCCCTATATTTATATCACCTTTTCCCTTTGTCTGCGCCAGCACAGGGCTTGGGGAACCAGCAAAAACTGGTTCAGGGGGGAATTGGAGCACTTTGTTTACAAGGCTCCTCTTTCCCTTTGTCAGGTGGGGGCTCGTCATTACACACACCACAGGGGGGCGGAGCCAGCATTCACTAGGGCAGGCACAATCCTATTCAGGTTCCAGGGACTTCTCCTCCCACCACTCCAAATGCAGATGTCCCATTCAGCCTAGCGCTGACTCACCCTGCCCCTCCTGGAGCCACACACACCTCACCAGCCCCTGTCACTCAAAAGCCAGACATGCAATTCACATCAGGCAGGCAGACACATAGCACACAGAAATGTCAACTTCTAAAAGTGGCATTTCTAAAATAGTTATAATAAATCTGCGCACACCATTGCGCAGCATTTATTATCACTATTCCAAATATACCAAACTTGATCACGCTGCGCCTCTCATATCAGGAATTACCACTGAAACACTTATCAGGGAATCCCCAATGCATTCCTATGGGAGGGCAGCCCCACAGTAGTGAGAAACCAAAATGGCTGTTTGTCACTACCAGGACATGTCACACACTTAAGGTACATGTCCTATCTTTTACCTACAATGCACCCTGCCCATAGGGCTAGCTAGGGCCTACCTTAGGGGTGACTGAGATGTAGTAAAAAGGGGGGTCACAGACATGGCACACCCTTTAGGTGCCACGTCACAGCGGCAGTAACACTGCGCGCACAGGCCCTGCAATGGCAGAGGCCTGAGATAGGTTTGAAAGGCTACTTTGGTGGGTGGCGCAATCAGCGCTGCAAGCCCACCAGTAGCATTTAATTTACCAGCCCTGGGTATATGGGATACCACTTTACAAGGGACTGACAGGTAAATAAAATAGGCCAAATAGGTGTAGACCAATCTTATCATATTTAACACAGAGAGCACATGCACTTTACACTGGACAGCAGTGCTAAAGTGCCCAGAGTCCTAAAACCACCAACACCTTGTCAAAAGAAAGGCTAGGAGAAAGGCAAAAAGTTTAGGGATGACCCTGCAAAAAGGGCCAAGTCCAACACACATGTTCACAACACCAAGCAGGAGGCCTGAAAATTAAAGAACACATGCAGGCCTATTGCAAAAGCACACTGGCTAGCTACATAAAATGGCTGCTAGCCACATGGTCAAGCAACAAGCAGGAGGCATGACCACAACAAAAAACACATGCAGGCCTATGGCATAGGCACACTGGCTGGCTACACAAAATGGCCACCAGCCACATAGCCAAACAACAAGCAGGAGACATGACCACAACAAAGAACACATGCAGGCCTATTGCAAAAGCACTCTGGTCGGCTACGCAAAATGGTCACCAGCCACATGGTCACAACAACAACCAGCAAGAAGGCATGGCCACAACAACGAAGACATGCAGGCCTATGGCAAACTAATCACACTGACTGGCTACACAAAATGGTCACCAGCCACATGGTCACAACAACAACAACCAGCAAGAAGGTATGGTCACAACAAAGAAGACATGCAGACCTATGGCAAAAGCACACTGGCTGGCTACACAAAATGGCCGCCAGCCACATGGTCAGAACAACAAGCAGGAGGTCTGGAAAACAAAGAACACCTGCAGGCCTATGACACTGACTATACAAAATGGCCCCTGGTCACATGGCATGGGGAACAAAGACAAATGGTGGCCTATTGCAAACACACTCACACACTGGCCAGACAAAGGAGGCATGGTAACACACAGAACACAGCATTAATTCAGCAATGCCAAAAACAAAAATTAACAGGGCTTAAAATGTTTACGACAACACACATCCTCCAAAGACATTACCCCACCTATACACTGTTTGCAGGAAAAAAAAAAGTCAAATAGCTAAAAGAAAAACCGTCTTGTTTTTTTAATCCAATGCCATCCATGGCCTAAATCATGTTTAAATTCAACAGACACCACAGAAACAGTTGTTTCATGCACCTATGACTAGCACAGGGCCTACTGGCTGGAAGGCCCATTGGCAGACTAGGCCACATAGTGAATTAAATCAAAATTGCAATTTAAAAAAAAAAATTGAGAAAATTTAGTCAGCAGTCCAACATTTTTCCTTTACGAAAGAGGAAAAAATAAATGCAAAAAAAATCAAGGCCCCTACTGAAACTGCAGGCCACCCACCACAATACATTTTAAAAATTGAATAAAAGTACAAATAAATCCAGGTGCACGCCCCCAATCAAACAAACAACACCCTTATACACAGGTTTTACAACTTACTTGTGAAATCTCAAACACAAAGTCCTTAATTCCATGATATATAGGCAACAGACAAGGAGAGTGATCCTTTCAGCTCCAAATCCCAATGAAAAGTGGACCAGGAGAGGTACAAAGCACTGGGAGGAGCCAGCTATACCAAAACAGGAAGTTGGAGTCTTTGGGGCACTTCCTACCTGTTTGAAATAAAAAGTTTTAAACAATGGCTTCTCGCACAAAAAAATAACTCCAACAGTCAGTTTGAGAAGAAAATTCACTCCAAATGCCTCTCAGCTGTATCTCAAGCAGAAAAGCTGCTCGACTGCTCTGTTTGCAATCGTGATCAGTGCTAAGAATACTAGATAGGCGCCATTGTGGCCGGAAGCCGTGGGAGTGAGAGAGAAGTCTTGTGCGCACTTGCAAGTGGCCCGAGACTCTTGGTGCTCATGGCTGAGTGCCAAAACAAAACTCTAGCATGTGAAAAGAAACAAAACTCTGCTACGCACCCGAATGGCAGATTTCAGGAACTCTGCATTTCTCCGCTGAGCGCGGAGCAGAGTTTAGCGACTGGGTCTAATTAAATGAAGAACTCTCGGTGTTAAGAGCAGAGCTCTGATCAACTCAAAGTTTTATCAAGACCACAGATTTTTGTGAAGTAAATCTATGCATTAACTACTACAGCACTCGTATTGTGTCTCGGTATTAATTATACTAGGTCACTGAGAGATGCCAGGATTATCAAGAGCAGTACTTTGAATGAATGTGGGAGCACAAATATATGTAGATAGCGCTGTGCAAGATCTGTCTGTTATCAGGGTCAATCTATAAGTGCATTTTGGCTTAGCATTGTCAAGACTTGAGCATTTAGTCACTCCGTGTATTTTTAAGAACAATAGTACATCACAAGCTTACCATGCAGAAACTATCTATTTTATCTGAACTTAGACGTGTACTAACAAACTGTACATAAAAAAAAATTATTCTCAGAAAATGCCAGCCTTAATTGCTGAACTTAAAACCTTCAGGTAATAAGAATGGTATATTGTGATTTACACTGCAAATAATTCATAAGAATTATAATAAAAATGTCTTCATTTTAGTATCTACCTGTGACACACAAAAAATTCTACTGCACAATATTCTAAGATCACATTGTGTGAATTAGTACCATTAGGGCATGATTTTGACCAAATGTGAAAAGAAACAACATACCAGTATTCTAAAAGTCAGTTTTCATTGCACAATACAACCTTTTAGTACTATGGCTATTTGAAGCACAATAAAATTATGTTTTTAATGACCAAACCTTTCTGTACAGAACTCCCACTCTATAATCTGTTCCAACACCACTTGCTCTACTTGTACAGTTTCTCCTTCTCTATGATCACTTGCCCTCTCCCTTTTCACCCTGCAATCCTATTTTATTTAGGTTGCATAGATAGCTGCAGCCTCATTTAATCCTTTAGCCTTCCCTGCTCACTGAAAACTCTCATCCTGCAGTCCTCTATCACTTCACTCTTTTGCAATCCTATAAGCTTCCAAAGTCTCATTTGGACTACTTTGTATACCAAATTAATTGATTTTGAGTTCTAAGCAATGACACAGGGTAGTTCAATGTGAATTAGAGAGGGGAAAATACAAATGCCTGGATCAGGGTACCAAGACATCCAATGCAAAACTTGAGCAGTAAAAGAACTGGAGCTCCATGGCTCAGTCTTCTAAATCATCAACATTTTTAGTTTCAAATTCAGTTTGATAAAATCACATGTAAAAAGGTGTGGTGGTCACTTAATGGGATGACATACTTAAAAAGATCACAACCTTACATACTGCTTTGTTGTGTTGCATCTCAACCACCAAGTACACAGTAAATATCTGGAAAGTGCAAATACTAGTCATTCCATTTTATCATATTTGGGATCCTAGTCGCTTCCTTCAAGTGGGATATAAATGCGGAAAATCAGGATTATCCATGTCTTCCTAAGTAAGGAATAAGCAGGACAGAAGAAGAAAAAATATTCCTCTGTTTCAACACTTGCCTCACAAGATGGTTGGATGCGACAGCCATTTCATCTCCTACAAAGGTTATTTACTCATAGAATTCCAAACCTAAATTCTAAGAAGATAGATTTCGTTTAGAGTGGTTCTATTCTATTCAGGAATGGTTCGAACAACAGTTTATCCTTACAATCTAAAAACCTCATTGTTAACACTCCAACATCATTGTTACACAACCATTTTTTATTGATATAATTCCAGACCTCTTTTTTAAACATCCCAAGTTATTCTTTTTTGATTTGTTAAGGATTATCCTAGTATTCACTCATCCCTAGTCTAGATAGCCAAGTTTTAACATGTTTGAACCAGGGTATCTGTCCCGTTTTGTCGAGCGTCCTTACTTCACTGAATGATTGCTTTAGAGGTAGTGGAAATGTTTTGATCCAGACCCTTAACCAGTAAGCCCTTTGTCTAAAGTCAGCCACATGCAGTATATTCTATAGGCAGAGGGCTAGTCGAATTGAGGTTAGTTGGGCATTCCGGGGCAGTGCAAGTACTGATCTCATAAAGGTGCTTTCCACTTTCTCCAGACCCTCTGTATGATTCAGGTACTAGATCTCTGCTTCATATAGGGCAGCCCCAAGCCCTCTAGAACAATATATTTCTAAAGCCAGTACAACTGGCTTATAACTTGAATTTTTTAGCTCGATTACTATGGTGAAGCCTGCGTGATATAGGGTCGGTTAACTTTTAGTTAACTGAGGTGTCCATGTAAGCATGTTTGCTATTTTTACCCCTAAGTAGTCAAAGTTATTTTCTTGTTCCAAGCAAGCTGCCCCCTAACTTTACACTGCCTCTAAAAGTCTTGTGTGGGTGAGAAGTTATGAATTTTGTTTTGGATACATTCACTTCCAAACCTAATCTTTCACAAGAAAGTATAAATCAATTAAATCCATTTTAGAGCCCCATGGGAGTCTATGATACCAATAGCGTGTCATCTGCAAATAGCAGAGCTAGCACTATATGGTCTGCCAATTTTGGTGGATCCTTATTACAGTCAAACAATGTCTTTATCAGCTAATTAATGTATAGGGTAAACAGAGTTGGACCTAAAACGCATCCTTGTCAAACTCCTCTGTTTACACTAATAGGCTCAGTTAAGTCACCATTCCTTCCCCATCTAACTTGGACATAGTTATTACTACAAAGCTGCTTTACAACATACAGTAGATTGATTGGCATCCCCATCATTTCAAGTGCTGCCCACAATTTTCCCCTAGGGATGAGATCGAAAGTTGCACGAAGGTGTAATAACACTATTTATATATTTTCTTTCCTTATATCCACAATTTCCACAATATTGCTGTATTTAAAAACTTCTATAAAAAAAAGTTAAATTGCTGAATTTATTGTAAATAATTTAATGGAATTATTTAAAATAATTGATATTTATTTTAACGTTAAGAAATTATTGGATTTCAAAAAAATTTAGTAGTACTTTCAATTTGTGTTATTATGCTGTGTGGCTTAATTATATGGGATTGTTAAAATGACTTCCTGTAAAGTATTCTTTTTAGTATTACACAGGAGTAGTTAATTTTTAAATCAAACAGTACAACTCTTTTCCTAATGTTGTTAAGTTTGGAATAGGAATAGAAAATCTGATCCTCGCTCCGTTTTTTAATGTGGTTAGGTTTGGAGTTGAAATAGTAAATCAGAACCCCCAAAGTCCAGCAGTTTCTCCAGTGTTGTTAAGTTTGGAGTTGCAATAGGAAATCTGAACCCCCAAGACCAACACTTTCCCTATGGATGTAAGTTGTGGTAAGCTTTTCCTGGAATCAGTAAATGCGATATCCATACCCTGATAGCATTTGTTTGATTTGTAGTATAATTTATTTGTTTGTAGTTTTTATAGAGTAAACATTTTTACAATTCCTTGTTATATACATTTCCTAAATATCCCTTTTAAATACATACCATTTTTTACTCCACATTATCTATTAAGAATTACAAAACGTTTTTTGAGTAATTTTGTATTGCTAAGAACAAAACTTTATTGCTTTAAAATAATGACAACTACAATATATCATTTAGCACACAAACATTTTTAGAGTTATGTAGTCTTTATAAAATGTTGCACAGTAACTTTTAACAAACATACTTTGTAACATAACGCGCAAAGAAATAATTTTATAGTATATCAATAATTTTTTATAATTACATATTAAACATTTTTTAAACATAGAAAATCTTTGACACATTTGTAACACTTGTTTTTCATTTTTCAACATTACAGAGACTACACTTTTTAAACATTAATAAATAAAATGCATTTTTCTTCACATTAATTGCAGTCGGGGCATTAACACAGGAGATTCAACTTGCTGAGGATCAGTGGGGTCGAAGATCTAAGACTTTGGGACAGAGTGTCTCCCTCACTAGACCCATGTCCACACAGTCTGTACCTCTTGTTGACCATGTAGTTACCTGTGATACACAGGGTGACACACAGGAGGGCCTCTGTCCTTTGGGGTTGTCGACTAGGGAAGAGGCAAGAGGTGTGATGGTGCCCTCGCAGAAAGATTTGCCAATTTCCCTTCCCCACCAAATAAAAAATTGAAGAGGAGAGCCACTAAACCTACTATGGCAAAATCTGGTTCTGTTATAGGCTCGGATAAAGCGGTGGAATGTAGTTTGGATCCGTTTGTTTGTTCGGCGATAAAACAAGCCCTGGAGGACTGTTGGAACACTCGACTGGAACAAGCCCTTTTTTCTGCATTTAAAGACTTCTCTGACCTCTGTAAATCATTGATAAGGGGGGTAATGGGGAAGTTAGAATGTCTAGAGAGTTTAATCTTGGAGACAAATAGTAAAAAGGGGCCGATTGAGATTGATGACACAGGGGCCCCACAACAAGTTATTAAAAGGATTGGGGGGATCCTCACTAGAGGGGGTGCTACACAGACTAGCCAGAGGAGCCAGAGTATAGTGTCTCAAGCAACTCCTATTCAGAGCACGGGGGAAGTGCTGCGAGTAATCAATGTGTTGATATCCCGGCAGTAAACAAACATCCCAGGGTCCTGGGTGAACCCTCCAGGCCTAGGAGGGCCTATATGAGGAATAATAGCTGTAAACCCAACCTCCCACCAGAGGCCACCCCCTTAGTCACTGTGCTTATAGGAGTGCCACCACTTAAAGAGAAGGGAGTGGAATCTACTGAGGAACTCCTACGCAAAACTAAGTATTGGTGTAAACAACACTCAACCAGGGGGGCGAAGGCCTCAGATCATATAATAATGGCCAGACGAGTTGGTTGGGTTGGCCAAAGGGTCAAAGCAGTGGAAGGTGACAGTATTATTATTAATTTTGATCAAGTGGGGGTTGCGGGAAAGCTTTTCCAGGGAGGCTCTAACACGGGTCCGGGGGGGATAAGGGCTCTACCCTTGGGCTTCTTTTATCCACCTCCAGAGGGCAGTCATGTTCCCCGTAGGTGTCAATGGGGGAATCCCACATTATTAAATAGGAAGGCAGATGAATCAGTAGGGTTAAACCTTAGGGAGGCTTTGGTCCCTGGTGAGGAGACAATGGAGAACTGTATATTGTGTTCTAATAGGTTCTCACCATTAAGTCGACTAGATGAAAATGATTGAGTGAAGCCCCACTTATTAGCAGGAAGGGAGGTCGGAGAAGAGGCTCCAGGGCCGAAGGAGGATGTAAACCTGTCTTGTAAGATTTTAAGCTGGAACATAGCGGGTCTTAGAACAAAGAGTGCCGATTATAGGTGGCCCGATTTTCTTAAATCCTATGACATAGTGGGTTACAAGAGATGTGGGATAGAGAGGAGAATTTCTGGATGGATTGATATAAGTCATATTTTGAGCCAGCACAGCCCTCTGTCTCTGGCAGGGCAAAGGGTGGCCTTATAATACTAATATCATTAAAGCTGGTGGGAACGCATTGTACTGTGAACACGGGCTCCAAGAATTGTTTAGCTGTAGAAATTAATACTGCCAATTCAAGGAAATTGTTAATTGTAAATTTTTATAATTCACCTGAAAATAGATTTCTTAATGAACATTTATGCACTTTAAAATATTTTTTAGAGGATTATAGACTGAAACACACCACTTTTTACTTTATTATAATTTTGGGAGATTTTAATATTCATTTATGTATGAAGGATTGTCAAGTGGTAGACTATCTTGGTCCAGAGGATTTTTCTAATTGTCATTTTGAGCATACTTTGCAAGGAGAAGGTCTGGAGGACCTTTTGGCCACAGTGGATGTATGCCAGCCTGATATACTTACCGTGGAGTGGAGGATCCCCACTTTTAAGGCAAGAGGGCATGATTCTATTATTGATTATATATTTATCTCCCCTGTATTGCTTTCGCAAGTGATTTATTATGGTGCCCAATGGTCCCACTACAGTGATCATAATCCTGCAATACTTGAGTTAAGTGGGGCAATTGCTTTTAAAGGGATCCAGGAACAACTTCCCACCTGCATATGTGTAAAGGCTATAGATCAGGGACATAGGTTAAAGTGGACGAAGGTAATTCCAGAGCTCTTTCTTCAGGACCTAATGCGTAATGCGAAAAAGAGTTTTAACATATGTCTTAACCCTGCAAATGAGGGGATAGAGGTTTTATTGGCATATGAAGAGATTTGTGTACAGGTGGCATCTGATTTAACGCTGCCCAATAGAAGTTATCCTGAAGTTGGAGAGAAATGGTTTGATAAGGATTGTTCGGAACCACATAAAAAGCTTATTTATGCCTAAAAGCAGGTGCCAAGAGACCGCCTTCGTATAACGCAATTGAGGCAGTCTCATAAATGTGCGATGTCTCGTAGGAAAAATGAAATTAAAGATAAAGCCTAGAATGACCTGTTATCTGTGGAGGTTTTGAGGGACAGTGCTAGATTTTGGGCTATAGTTAACAAACCTTTCTTCACAGGTATTAATAATAATATGCCCCTACAATGCAATATCACGGAGGACCAGTGGTATTCTCATTTTACTCCATTTATGGGGCATCTTATTCCGGGGGGGCCTACTAACTTTTCCTGATCAGGAGTGAAGTAATACCTCATTGATTTTTACAGAAAAAGAAGTAGAGAAGGCGATCACCCAAATGACTAGTAATAAGGCCCCTGGACCAGACTGTGTTCCGGCCGATTTGTATAAACAAACGCCGCAATTTTGGGCTAAAATTATATCTAAACTTTTGAATGTGGCCAGAAACCATGGATTCCCGCTTTCCTGGTCTCTTTCCACCATTATTCCGGTTTTTAAAAAGGGTCAGAGAGGAGACCCAGGTTGTTATAGACCCATCTCTCTGATTGACTCAGTGGTTAAAGGTTTAGGCGGGTAATTTTAAGCAAACTTTCGGCATGGTTAGATGATACTGGAATTTTAACAGACTGCCAATATGGTTTTAGAAAAGGCAGAAGCACTTTAGATCAGTGTTTAAATTTGCATCTTCTGGCTGAGAAATATACAGTGGCAAAACAAGGGACACTACTGTTGGCCTTCATGGATCTTTCCTCGGCCTTTGATCTAGTCAATAGATCAAAACTATGGGCACTTTTGATAGGCATGGGGATGGACCGTTGTCTAGTGTATTTTTTAGCAGATCTTCATAAGGATCTCTATGTTAGAGTTAGGGTCACTCAGGATGGCAAATGCCCTAAGCACTTTAAAATAGATAGAGGGGTACGCCAGGGTTGCATTCTAGCCCCCTTACTCTTTACTCTCTATATAAATAATTTAAATACCTCCCTTTGTACCGCTAGCCTAGACATCCCACGTGTAGGAGACAGGGTTATCCCTGCTCTCCTAAACGCTGACGATGCAGTTTTATTGGCCCGCACGGCGGTAGGTCTGCAGAGGCTTCTGGATTCTTTTGGGTCCTTCATGCAATCGCTGGACCTTGTTGTTAATAAAACCAAATCCCACACGATGATAATGGGGCAGAAGCCAAAAAAGTATAAATCATTTTATTGTGAAGGGGCCGAGTTGTCAAGTGTTTCCTCCTTCTCCTATTTGGGAGATTTATTTGATGAGAGGGGCTCGTGGGCTCCCCAAATAAAGGCTAAACAATATGCTATGGCAAGGTCCATAGCAGCTATCCAAAGTTTTGCATCTCAACTTGGAGCTAAGCCCCTCGAAGCCTTGCTCAATATATATAGTTCTAAAAGTATTGCTATAGCAAAGTATGGGTCTGCGATTTGGGAATATAAATCCGCAGCAGGGTTGCAGACTGTGGAAAATAAATTTATTAGATACCTTTTGGTGGTTCCCCAATCTACCCCTACCTATGTTATACACCAAGAGTTGGGCAGTGACTTCGTGGAAGACCTGACTGGTTTGAGTCCCATGGTATGTTGGTTTACGACTTGGATCAACCCAGAATTGGCATTGAATAGAGAAATTGTAATGGACTGTCTTGCGCTGGATAACGTATTTAAAATTCAATGGTTACAATATGTTAAGTCAACACTTGACAAATTGGGACGACCTGAACTTTTTACTACCCCAGAAAAGATAGTGAGAGAGGACCTGGTTTGGGTTAAAGCACAATTTTTAAATGGGTCATCTGTAGAGAGAGAGGCGTTGGAAATGATGAAACCTATGGTAAAAGCGTATTTCTTGTTAAAAACTGTTCCACAGATTGAACCATATTTGATAATAGTTACAAAACCTTTTCACCGTTTTCTTTTAACAAGATTTCGCCTCAATCTTATTCATTGTCTTTTAGCAGATGTCCAGGGTTGGAATAGGGTAAATGATTTAGGACCCTGCACGTGTGATAATTTTTCAACACAGGATACCATTCATTTTTCAATGTTTTGTGACCATTTTAGCTCCATGTGGAGAACGTTTTTAAATCCTATTTTAAAGAGTAATGGTTTTATACAAGTTAGACCTGCCTTACTATATCTGCAGATGTTAAATAACCCTTGGGAGATTTTTTATGTTGCAAATTTTTTGGTAGCGGCTGTTAGACAAAGGAAAAAAAGGGGGACAGATATGGTAATTATGGACTGATTTTATATGCTGACATAATTGTCTTTTTAAGTATGGTCTATATTTATGAGTAAGTCACAGAGTGAAAAGGCTTTTTGATAATAACTGTTCTACGACCTATGAATTAAGAGCAATCCTTTTTACTGGTATCTTTTAAATTTATCTTGTAAATGGTAATTTTTATCTATCCCAAACTCTATTTAGACAATTTTTAACTCTATTGTATGTATGTATATTTCTGTTTTTTGTGTACTTTTATGGCTTTGTTTAGCCGAATAAAGTGGTTTTCTGATCTGATCTGATTTGAATGGGCCAAAATACTTTTTTATTCTGCTTTTTCTGCCATTTTTCCCAGTTTATTGATTCTGTAGTCTTTCTTCATCATTTGTGGCTGTTTGTGGAGTTCAAGATTGTGTTTTCCCACTGCTCATGTCTGGATCAACTAAGACTATTTTACTTTAATCTTCTATGATTTTAGTGGTAGGCGAGGTATTAAGGCTAAATCAGGCTAGTATTTGTAGTTGAATGTTGTTTTAATGTATTTATTTAGTGTACTATGTGTTAGTTTATTGCATTTTGGTAGGCCTTGTTGTGAAACCTAATGGTTACTAGGTTTCGCCTGCACAGCGCTTGTGCTGTGCTTGAAAAATCTATTGTTTTTAATATAAACTTAAAAGGATCTTACGTCCTGCCTCCTCTCTTTCATGGCTTCTTGTTGGTTCCTGTGCATGCCACTTTCCTTTCCACCATTTCTATTGGCTGTAGCATATTTCCCTTTATTTACCAGTGCTTGTTCCTCGTCTGCTTCTCTTATCAGTTTCCCACCACAGAAATACTGTTAACATCTGCTTTGGTGGAACTATATTTTTATACATTTTTGCGTTTTACTCTTTCAGCATATTTATATAACAATTTATCACCTGGAGAGATTAAGTGATTTGCATAGAATCACAGGATGTTGCAGGTGCTGCCGAGACTCGAACCTGTGCGGCGCCAACGAGACTCGAACCGAGATCCGCAGCTCACTAGTCAGCAGCTCTGGCCGCTGGTCCACATCCTCTCCACTCCAGTGTTATCTGTCAGGGAGCTCTTTCCTTCTCCCGGAAGATGATTGATGAAAACAGTTCTTTATTTATTACATAGGCGAAACCGATGCATTACCAATGTCTATTTTTATTTTATATGTCTTTAACATTGATTTAATGCTTTTTACTGTGCTTCATTTTATGCTAGGGTTGTAACGGCTGTCAGTGTTTTTTGGGTAAATTCATATTTATTTTATGGGTTTTTAGTGTCAGAAGTGGGATTTTACTTTTATTCAAGATACATTTTTTGGTTAGTTCTTTTTTAACCTATTTTTTACTTTTTCATTGATTTTTCAGTTTTCCTAAAACATTCATTCATTTTTTCTAATTTTTCAGATTTAGGGTGGATTACTGGAAATGTATTGTATGTTCTCTTTTGCTATGCTTATTTTTGCATTTTGTTTGGGCTATTTTTTATCTATATTTTTGGGGATTGCAACTTTTGGATTCTCATTTTACTGACCAGAACTTCAGCTATGAAATCATAAGCATATTTTTGCTCTTTTTATTTATGGCATTAAGTGGGCATTGTTAATGGTTTTGATCTTATGTTTTTTTGTTTATTTAATATCTACTTGAGTTATTATGATGTTAGTATAATGTTAATGGTGGTAGAAAAGTGTTTGTTTATTTAAAATAGTTGACAATTTCGCATTATTTACTTATTTATTTTTAAATATTGTTTTTTAGTAAATTATAATTATCAGTCTGAATTTTTGTCTTTTGAAAAAAAAATTATTCATATTGGCATTTCTAATTTGTTTTACTAAAATTGAAAAATAAATGCTAATAAAGTATGAGTGTTCCTCGATTAGGAACGTAAATAGTGTTGTCGTTTAGTGTTTTTTTTAGTAAGGTTCTTGCTATTGACCCTAGATATGGTAAACTTTAGCTGTTAGTAAAGAGTCTTACTTTGAATACTAGGTGCCTGATTCACAAAGTTTATGATTGTTTGCTATTCACAAAGGTATTTTACTAATAGTATCTTTAAAACATAAAAACGCTCATAAAAACATAGGACAGTCAAATCTTTTTATGTGAGGAGACTACGCAGTCAAAAAGATACTACTAGTAAAATACCTTTGTGAACAGCAAACAATGATAAAGGTACAGAAAAGTTTCATTTACCCTTGTGACTTTGGCCCTAGGAGTCCATGCATTTGTTTACTTGGTTTGGGGATTCTTTGTTTGAGTTGGGTTAGAGATTGCTCCATTCTTCGCCCTAGGCAGCTTTTTCATTTTTTTTTTTTTAAATGTTGATAACAAATCTTTTTTTTTTCTGGGTGAATTATTATTTTTTTTTATTGTAATTTAATACAGAATACAATTGTAGTTGCCACAAATCAACAAATCAAAGTAAGAAATAAACACAGAACAAAAACTCCAGCACAGCGTCCCAGCCACATGAAGAGATTATGCACAATATTGTGATCCTCCTAGCCACTCGGCCCCGCCCCCAGTACATCTTAGTTCTATTTTTTACACAGTGACTTAGTCTGTGCCCTTAGACATCATGTAGGCTACATACGGGGCCCAAAAGTCTCTGTGTCTGGAGGCCTGCGGTAGCTCTTAAGCATACGTGTCCAATTGAGCTTTGCAATAGACTAGATCTTGCAACCAGTCCAAGTGGTGTGGTACCCTCCTCCCTTCCCAGAATATTGACATTCTATGTTTTGCCATTAGCAATGCAACTGCTATTAATTTGCAGGACGATGGTGAAAGCGTATTGATAAGGCCTAGTAGGCAAATAGAGGGGGTACACTTTATGTACATCTCTACCATTTCGGATAAGGTCTGTGTTACCCTCCCCCAGTGTCGAAACCCCAGTCCAGACTCCCATGCCAGGTGCAGAAAGTGCGCCTTGACTGCCCCACACCTCACGCATGTGGCCTCAGTGCGCAACCCAAATTTATGAAGCTGTACGGGGAAGTAGTAGGCTTGCTGTAGATATTTTAAGTGTATTATCTTAAGGTTGCAGTTTGGGGTAAGCATATCCAACAGAACACAACAAAATTCCCAATCTTTCTGTGCTAACGGGGCACCCAGAGCTACTTCCCATCTCTCTTTGGCTTTATCTATGGACCCACTATTCTCGCGCTGTGAAGCACTAAATTGTTTGGTAATAGCGCATGCAAGCAGGGATTGCAGTGAGGTCAATGTGGGTGGTTCTTGGAGAAAGCTTGGGAATAGTGCTTTCATTGCTGCCCTCAGTCTGTAATGTACAAAACTCTCTAATGCAGTGCATGACCGACCTCTCCCAAATTCGGTGATCGTGAGGAGAGAACCTGTAGGGAAAGCATCACCCATGGTTGTGACCCCAGCCTCCTGTAAAACGGTTAGTGCTCCTGTCTCCTTCGTGAATGATAAAGATGGGTGGTGTGCTAGCGGGAGTAAAGGTGCATACAGTGGGGTTTTGTTAGCTCACATTGCGAGTGCTTGCCATGCTCTAGGTGTTCTCTGTACCGGACCCAGGGATCTAATACTGTTGGACGTTCTCATGTGAGGTATCATCGCGCTAAGGGGAATTGGATGTGCCTCCTCATTTTCTACAGCAGTATGTGCCATGTACCTTTGGGGATAAACCCAATAATGAGCAAAGTGGGCCTGAGCGCACAGGTAGTATAGATAGAAATCTGGAGCCGTAAACACCCCTTGGAGATAAGGGCATGCAGGCATCTGCCAGCCTACCCTAGGCTGTTTAACGGCCCACGCAAGTGTTGTTAAGCAGGATTGTAATGTTTTAAAAAAGGCCCCTGCTAGTGGGATTGGGATATTAATAAACATGTGTAAAAACTTAGGTAACACCACCATCTTTATGACTGCTAGCCTATCCGCTAATGAAAATGACAACCGTATCTATCGCTCCATCTGTTCGCGTAACTTCGTGATGGCTGTGCCGTAATTTTGGAGTATCACCACTTCTGGGTCGGATGCACCCATATTCCCAGGTATTTAAAGGGTTCTGTATACCATCCCAGTGGGTATTCTAGCTCAATTGGAGACGTGGCAGGGGTCAGTGGGAAGACAGTCGACTTTCCCCAATTTATGGCTAAGCCAGAGCACCATTCCTACTTGACGTACTCCCTCACTATTACATTTAGGTTTGTTTCGGGTTCCCTCACATACACCACCATATCATCACCATAAAGTGATATGGCCAGAGGGTGCTGGTGGAAACGCAAGGCCACTAATGGATGTTTTTGTCTAATCCTACATGCCAGGGGCTCCAGTGCTAAGGCAAATAAAAATGGGGAGATCGGACAACCCTGCCGTGTCCCTCTGTAAATTTGCATGGGGTCGGAGGTAACGCCGTTGACCCGGACTCCGACTGCCATGTCCGTGTACAACAACCCAATCCACCGCAGGAATGCTAGTGGCAACCAGGGCCGGACTGGCTACCAGGTGTTTTGGCATGCTGCCGAGCTGGGGGCTGATGTCACTGCAGTGGGGGCAAATTTCGTTGATGGAGACCTGCGTGTGCTACGAAATAAACAAAGCAAAACGAATTTCGTTCAGCACACGCAGGTCCCCATCAACGAAATCAGCCCCCAGCTCGGCAGCATGCCAAAACGCCCGGTAGTCTGTCCGGCCCTGGTGGCAACCCCATACGGGTCAGCACAGAAAACATGTACGGCCATTGTATGGAATCAAGCGCCTTGGCCGTGTCTAAGAACACAGCCACTGCGGGTAGTTCGGGGTTCAGCTGGTGCATAACCGCAAAGAGGGTGCGGAGGTTGTGAGCGGTAGATCTAGCAGATATGAACCCCGCTTGGTCCGGCAGCAGCAGTGCTGGCATCAGCGGTTGTAGTCGGGACACTATGATTTTTGCTAGTATCTTAACGTCTGCATTTATCAATGACAACGGACAGTAAGAGTCTGTCCTTTCTGGTCGTTTCCATGGTTTCAGTAACATGTTAAGCAGCGCTTCTCACAGTGTAGGGGGGAGTGAGTGGCCCTCATATGCCTCCTGGTACATTTCGAGGAGATGAGGCACAATTAGATCCATGTACATCTTATAGAACTCGTTCGGGAGGCCATCACCTCCAGGCGATTTTCCATTTGGGAGAGAGGGGCTAGCCTTGCACACCTCCTCCTCCGTAATTGGTTGGGCCAGGTACTCCCTCTGTCCCGGTGACAACCACGCCAAAGCCACATCATTGAGATATGCATTTGTCTCCTCTGGAGACGCTGATTGTCGCTTGCCATACAGTGCCGCGTAAAACTCCAAAAAAACAGTTTAGTATTCCCTGGGGGTAGGAGTGATACTTTCTGTCCTGGTCCATAATGCTCAATATCTGTGGAATATCCCAGAAACCTTGTATCTTGAATGCCAGGGTGCATCCAAGTGTACCTCCCTCCCCATATGCCCGAGCGGACCATCGCTTCGACATATATCGAATTTCCTGTTCCGCCGTCTCAGTGTATTCAGATGGTTCTTATGTTTGCCAGTATTGTGGGCTCAGGAGCGATCTCATAAGCCCTTTTAACCCCTTCGGTGCTTATGACGAGCTGGACTCGTCATGGCACACAGTGCTCGTGTGCTCATGACGAGTCCAGCTCGTCATAAGACCACCCACGGGGGAAGCGCTGGCGCTCCCCCCGTGGGAATCCGATCTTTAGTTTTTTTGGGGGAAGGCAGGGGAAGGGCTTCCCCTGCCTCCCCCCGCCCCCCCCATCAATGACGTCATTGAGGGTTTCCCTTTCTTCCCCGACGCACTGGAAGCCATTTGCTTCCAGCGCGTCAGGGAAATCAGGTGAGGTTTGGCTCGGGGAGGGGGGGTTTGTATCAAAAGAGGCATCGAGGGAAAGGAAAGGGTTTTCCTTTCCCCCGATGCCTCTTTTGTGCATTCCTGCTGCACGATCATGTGATCGTGCAGCAGGAATGCCCACTAGGCACGAGGGAGGGAGGGAGGGAAGGCAAGAGGCATGTGAACGGGCCTAGAAGCCCCGCCCGATGTGCCTTCTCTCCATTTCCAACGTGAAAAGTTAGCTGTAATCCTTGATGGAGGTCTTTGCATCCTTCATTTTCTCGAGCGCAATTCTCGTGTAGAATTCGTGAGCGAGATGTGGCTTCTCTCCATTTACACCCTGAAAAGTTAGCTGTAATCCTTGATGGAGGTCTTTGCATCCTTGAATTTCTCGAGCGCAATGCTCGTGTAGTTCCTGTGACCAGGAGGTTCCTTCTCCTCGTCTGCTGCTGAGATCGTGCACTGACCCTTTATAAACAAGAGGCATGTGAACGGGCCTAGAAGCCCCGCCCGTTTGGCCCCGCCACACATACACTAGCGGTATGCAACGTCTGCCCGCCCTTTCCCCACTATGATGGACAGCTTAATCAAAGGTTCCCGGCGCTTTCGGCGCGGTGGCAAAGTTACAGACACACAGGTCACTGGAGACAATTCTTCTGGTCCTTTACGCAGCTGTAGTGTAGGAAAGGCACTATACATTTACCCAACGAGGTAACACTTACTGATTAGCCAGTAGACAGTACTACAGTTGAGTAGAGGTATTGCACAAAACGGTGGCATCTTCTTGGATAAATATGCAGGGCAGGTGTGCAGAATTCGTGAGCGTGGTTAAGCAGATGTGCCTTCTCTCCATTTCCAACGTGAAAAGTTAGCTGTAATCCTTGATGGAGGTCTTTGCATCCTTCATTTTCTCGAGCGCAATTCTCGCGTAGAATTCGTGAGCGTGGTTAAGCAGATGTGGCTT
Organism: Calotriton arnoldi; assembly: GCA_963921515.1. Classification (NCBI taxonomy): domain Eukaryota; kingdom Metazoa; phylum Chordata; class Amphibia; order Caudata; family Salamandridae; genus Calotriton; species Calotriton arnoldi. The sequence continues at coordinate 284,103 of CAWUFW010015159.1, read as the reverse complement.
CTCTCCATTTAATCCCTGAAAAGTTAGCTGTAATCCTTGATGGAGGTCTTTGCATCCTTGAATTTCTCGAGCGCAATGCTCGTGTAGTTCCTGTGACCAGGAGGTTCCTTCTCCTCGTCTGCCGCTGAGATCCTGCTCTGACCCTTTATCCCCTTCGGTGCTTATGACGAGCTGGACTCGTCATGGCACACAGTGCTCGTGTGCTCATGACGAGTCCAGCTCGTCATAAGACCACCCACGGGGGAAGCGCTGGCGCTCCCCCCGTGGGAATCCGATCGTTAGGTTTTTTTTGGGGAGGCAGGGGAAGGGCTTCCCCTGCCTCCCCCCGCCCCATCAATGACGTCAGCGCGCGAGGCGCGCTGACATCATTGAGGGTTTCCTTTCTTCCCGACGCGCTGGAAGCCATTTGCTTCCAGCGCGTCGGGAAATCAGGTGAGGTTTGGCTCGGGGAGGGGGGTTTGTATCAAAAGAGGCATCGAGGGAAAGGAAAGGGTTTTCCTTTCCCCGATGCCTCTTTTGTGCATTCCTGCTGCACGATCATGTGATCGTGCAGCAGGAATGCCCACTAGGCATGAGAGAGAGAGAGAGACAATTTCAATTTATTTGCCAGGTAACGAGGGAGGAGGTGTGTAAGGCTTTGTGTGTGATGCAGGCAGTTTTGTAAATCGAACTTGCCTCGATCGGAAGCCATCGAAGAGAGGATAGGAGTGACGTGGTCGCTCTCGTTTAGACCCTGAAATGAGGCGAGCTGCTGAATGGAGGATGGATTTGAGAGGGAGAGGTGGGATTTGGGTAGGCCCGTCAGAAGAGAATTGCAATAATCCAGTCTTGAGAGAACCAGAAATTGTACCAAGGTTTTTAAGTCTTTCTCCGGGAAGAACCGACGGATCCCCCGTAGAAGGCGCAACTGGTAACGTGCGTTCTTAGCAATAGAGTTGATGTGGGAGATTAGGTTGAGTCTTTTGTCAAGAATGACACCTAGGGATTTAGCGCTGTCAACAATGATGGGTTTGTTGTTGAGTAGGTTCAGCTGATCCATCCAAGATTGAACAGGAGGAGGTGAGAGAGAGGTAGAGAGGAGGAGGAATTCAGTTTTGGCGGGATTCAGAATGAGTTGGTGAGCTAACATCCAGTTGTGAATAGAGTTGAGAGTAGAGTTGAGTAGTGAGAGATCGTGTGCGGAAGATAAAGGTATCTTCCCACTAGTCCACCAGGCTTTTATTTGTGGAGAGTGACCCCTTGGGTGGCAGAATAGCAGTATGTTTTTAGGCCCATCTGCCCCCAAGGAGGGCAGAAGCCACTAGACACCAGGGTTTTTTTCATTTTTGTGTTGGGGAGTGGCCAAAAGGGCAAGGGTTGCTCCCCTTTTACGGGGGTGAATATTTTATTTATACTGTTAGGCCCACCTACCCCTTAGCTTGGCTGGTGGATTGTGTGTGGACTGGTGCATTATTTGCATATGTGATTGTAATGTTTTTTTTCTCCTTTTTATTCTAGTGTAAAGCTTTTGATTCCTGTTTGCGGTTTCGGCAGTGGTGGTTCTGCAGTTTTGCGTAATTGCATTTATTTGGTAAGAAAAATATTTTTGTTGTGTGTACTCCAAATGAGTATTATTGTCATGCATGAATGAATTTTTTTGTAAGTGGTGCCATAATGGCAGCATATTTGTTAGTGTTCAGACGATGAAATTCTTTGCGATGTTTTGCATTGTCTTATGTGTAATTTTTTTCTTCTTCTTTTTAGTGGGATATTGTTGATCCTTACTGTGTCTGTGCAGAGTAGGTGGTGGTGATTCTAGCTGCTTCTGTCACATGAGTGGTATAGTGTTGGAGTATATAGGTCTTTGTGATAAAGCTACATTTTGTTTATTTCTTTTTTTACAAAGGGTTTGTTGTTGTTGACTTGTTTGACAAGTAACCTTTATTAGTAAGCATTATGGCTAGCCGTAGAATTACTGCTCAGCAGGTGGTTGGTTTGCTTCTTGAATCTTCCTCTGAGCAGGATTATGAGACTGACAGTGCGTCTGAGGGAGAGGAGGGAGGGGAAGATTCAGGCAGTGAGTTTTCTCTCCACATGGAATCATCGGATGATGAAGGTACTCTCAGTGCAGATGAAGTGCCTGATTTAGAGGAGGATACTACTGTGCCGATGGTGCAAGAGGCATCTGGATTGCAGCCTGGGGCTGCTAGGCTTCCTACTGGAAGTGCTGGACTCTGGGTTGATCCAAACATGGTGCAGCCGGTGTTGCCTGCCTTTAGTGGTTATGCAGGGTGTAGAGTGGATTGTGAACATTATTTGCCTATACAGTATTTTCAGTTGTTTATGGATGATGTATTTTTGGGTGAGATTGTTGAGCAGACTAATTTGTATGCTGAACAGTTTTTGAGGGACAACAGTGCCAGACTTAGGCCCCATTCTAGAGCTACCCGGTGGAGTCCCACAAATCTGGAAGAGATGAAGAAGTTTTTGGGTTTTACTTTTTGATGGGTTTGATAAGGAAGCCGTCCATGGGTTCATATTGGTCTACCAGTCCCTTGATGGCAACGGCCATATTTCCTGCAGTTATGACTCGTGATCGGTATTTACTTTTGCTTCGGATGCTGCATTTTGTTGATAATGGTTTGGCGTTGCCACGAGATCACCCTGAATGTGACCGTCTTTTTAAGATTCGGCCTGTTCTTGATCACTTTGTAGATCGATTTTCAGAGATCTATACTCCAGGGAAAGAAATATCTATTGATGAGTCTTTGGTCCTGTTCAAGGGCCGTTTGGTTTTTAGGCAGTACATTCCTAGCAAGAGGGCACGCTATGGAATTAAGCTGTATATGTTGTCTGAGAGTAGGACAGGATATGTTTTTAATTTGCGTGTGTACACTGGTAGGGATTCCACTATTGACCCCCCTGGTTGTCCGTCCACTTTTGGAGTTTCAGAGAAAATTGTGTGGGATCTTGCTAGAGGACTGTTTAACAGAGGCCACCATTTGTACCTTGATAACTTCTACACTGCTGTGCAATTGTTTAAGGAATTGTTCAAAGTGGACACTTTTGCTTGTGGCACAATCTGCTCTAACCGTAAAGGTTATCCAAAAGAGCTTGTTTGCAAAAAACTTCAGAGGGGACAGTGCAGTGCCTTGCGTAGTGAGGAACTGCTAGCTGTAAAATTTGTGGACAGGAGGGATGTGTACATGCTGACTACCATCCATGATGAGAGTACTTCACCTGTGGCTGTTTGGGGTCAGATTGCTGAAGTGCGCAAACCTGTGTGCATTTTAGACTACAATAAGCACATGGGTGGTGTTGATAGAGTAGATCAGAGGTTGGAACCTTACACTGCTATTCGTAAGTCTTACATTTGGTATAAGAAGTTGGCCATCCATCTCTTCAATTTAGCAACTTTCAATGCTTTTGTTGTGTTCAAGGAGTGTTCTCCTGCATCAAAGTTGACTTTTGTTCAGTTTCAGGAGTCTGTCATAGGCAGCCTTGTTGTTGTGGAACAGGCAAGTGTTCCTAGAGTTGGAGTGGTGGAGGATGTGGCTCGATTGAAAGATCGCCACTTTCCTGATCACATTCCTCCTACACCCTCAAAAGACTTTCCCACTAGGAGATGTAGAGTCTGTTGGCGAAGAGGTACGCGGAAGGAGACTCGTATGTACTGCCCTGAGTGTCCTTCTAACCCTGGGCTGTGTGTGCCTCCTTGTTATAGAGCGTACCACAAGCAAAAGAATTATTGGGAACAACCATGAGTGGTAAAGTGAACTGCCTGGTCTGTAATGTTTAAGAATTGTTGTTCTGTTTCAAGGTTGGCATTAGTGCAATGTATTTAGTTTCTGATTTTGTGTTAGTAGATTTGTATCTATTTGCAATTTGTTTGTGTTTTCTTTTTTGTATAAAAAAATCCTAAATGTGATGGTGGTGTGTGTAGGCTGGTGCTTGGCTGGCGGTGTGTGTGGAGTGGCGCTTGGCTGGCGGTGTGCGGGGAGTGGCTCTTGGCTGGCGGTGTGCGTGGAGTGGTGCTTGGCTGGCGGTGTGTGTGGAGTGGCGCTAGGCTGGCGGTGTGCGTGGAGTGGCGCAAGGCTGGCGGTGTGCGTGGAGTGGCGCTAGGCTGGCGGTGTGCGTGGAGTGGCGCTAGGCTGGCGGTGTGCGTGGAGTGGCGCTTGGCTGGCGGTGTGCGTGGAGTGGCGCTTGGCTGGCGGTGTGCGTGGAGTGGCGCTTGGCTGGCGGTGTGCGTGGACTGGCGCTCGGCTGGCAGTGTGTGAGTAGTGACTTGCTGCTGGTCACTACACACACTGCTAGCCGAGCGACACTCCACGCAATCCATCAGCTTGTGTGGTTGCTGTGTTAGGAATGTGGGCGTGTGAAAGTGATGGGTCCTTGAATGGCGCTGTCTGCTGGTGTGAGTGTTGTAATGTGATGGGCCCGCGGCTGGTGGTGTGAATGGTTTTGTATTTGTCACATGTATGAAAGGTGTATGAATGGCCTGTAAAGAGGTTGGTGCCTTGTCGTGGCTTTACAGCTCACGAGCTGTGAGTCAATGGTTCAGTTTCTCGTCCTTTCAATTATTAACAGTGCATTTCATTTTTGTGAAATCACTTGTTAATACAATTGTATATACTGAACCATCACTCACCCTCGTGCCAAATCCAACCAGTATGTGTGTGTGTGCTTGAGGATTAGATGGCTGTGCAGTAATATTTTTTTTTTGTCTTTCTCAAGCAGGGTGTACCTTGTCCCTTTTTGTGAATGTTGTAATGTGTTTGTTTCGTGCCTGGGGGTGTGAATGGTCTTGTGTGTATCATGTATGAAAGGTGTGTGAATGGCCTGTAAAGCGGTTGGGGCCTTGACGTGGCTTTACAGCTCACGAGCTGCGAGTCACTGGTTCCGTTTTTGTCCTTTCAATTATTGACAGTGCATTTCATTTTTGTGAAATCTCTTGTTAATAAAATTGTATATACTGAACCATCACTTGCCCTCGTGCCAAATCCAACCAGTATGTGTGTGTGCTTGGGGAATAGATGGCTGTGCAGTAATCTTTGTCTTTTTAGTCTGTCTGCCAAGGTGTACATTCCGTCTAAGAATAACCTACCAACTGTAGATATTGTCGTAAACGAAACACCCATGGGAGTACATGGTGATATCTCTCTTGTGGATCCCAACAAGTTATGGTACCCACAATGTCCTGCAAACCTCAAAATGTCTGTCACATTTTCCTTGCAATATTGTGCCAAAATTTTCACGCTGCAGAAATAAACAACACATTATCTCAAAATGACCTGGTTTTGCAAGGGGGTCACCTGGGTTTTGGCCCGGGGCTCAGTGGCCACATAGGGAAACCTACCAAACCCACACATTTCTGAAAAGTAGACACCCAGGGGCTTCCAGGGAGGTATGGCTTGCGTGGATCCCCCAACGTTTCCTTACCAGAATCCCCTGCAAACCTCAATTTTAGCTGAAAAAATCACTTTTTCACACATTTTGTGTGGGAAAGTGTGGCATCACTGGCCTCACACAAATTTCCTACCACCCAGAGTTCCCCCAGGTCTCCTGATAAAAACGGTGCCTCACTTGTGTGGGAGGCCCAAGTACCCGCGACAGGCAAGGGCCCACAACGTATTGAGGCGACCTCAAAATGGCCTTTCACAAAACCACCTGGTTTTGCAGGGAGTCACCTGGGTTTTGGCCCCGTGCTCGGCGGCCATCTAGGAAACCTACCAAACCCACACATTTATGAAAAGTAGACACCCGGGGCTTCCAGGAAGGTATGGCTTGCGTGGATCCCCCAACGTTTCCTTACCCAGAATCCCGTGCAAACCTCAATTTTAGCTGAAAAAATCACTTTTTTCACACATTTTTGTGTGGGAAAGTGTGGCATCACTGGCCTCACACAAATTTCCTACCACCCAGCGTTCCCCCAGGTCTCCCGATAAAAATGGTGCCTCACTTGTGTGGGAGGCCCAAGTTCCGCGACAGGCAAGGGCCCACAACGTATTGAGGCGACCTCAAAATGGCCTTTCACAAAACCACCTGGTTTTGCAAGGGAGTCACCTGGTTTTTGGCCCTGTGCTCGGTGGCCATCTAGGAAACCTACCAAACCCACACATTTCTGAACAGTAGACACCCGGGGGCTTCCAGGGAGGTATGGCTTGCGTGGATCCCCCAATGTTTCCTTACCAGAATCCCCTGCAAACCTCAATTTTAGCTGAAAAAATCACTTTTTCACACATTTTTGTGTGGGAAAGTGTGGCATCACTGGCCTCACACAAATTTCCTACCACCCAGCGTTCCCCAGGTCTCCCGATAAAAATGGTGCCTCACTTGTGTGGGAGGCCCAAGTACCAGCGACAGGCAAGGGCCCACAACGTAGTGAGGCGACCTCAAAATTGTCTATCTCAAAACCACCTGGTTTTGCAAGGGAGTCACCTGGGTTTTGGCCCCGTGCTCGGCGGCCATCTAGGAAACCTACCAAACCCACACATTTCTGAAAAGTAGACACCTGGGGGCTTCCAGGGAGGTATGGCTTGCGTGGATCCCTCAACGTTTCCTTACCCAGAATCCCCTGCAAACCTCACTTTTAGCTGAAAAAATCACTTTTTTCACACTTTTTTGTGTGGGAAAGTGTGGCATCACTGGTCTCACACAAATTTCCTACCACCCAGCGTTCCCCAGGTCTCCCGATAAAAATGGTGCCTCACTTGTGTGGGAGGCCCAAGTACCCGCGACATGCAAGGACACAAAACGTTTTGAGGCAACATCAACATTGCCTATCAAAAAATGTTTTGGGCCCTTGCCTGTCGCGGGTACTTGGGCCTCCCACACAAGTGAGGCACCATTTTATCGGGAGACCTGGGGAACGCTGGTGGTAGGAAATTTGTGTGAGGCCAGTGATGCCACACTTTCCCACACAAAAATGTGTGAAAAAGTGATTTTTTCAGCTACAATTAAGGTTTGCAGGGATTCTGGGTAAGGAAACGTTGGGGATCCATGCAAGCCATACCTCCCTGGAAGCCCCAGGTGTCTACTTTTCAGAAATGTGTGGGTTTGGTAGGTTTCCCTAGATGGCCGCCGAGCACGGGCCAAAACCCAGGTGACTCCTTGCAAAACCAGGTGGTTTTGTGAAAGGCCATTTTGAGGTCGCCTCACTACGTTGTGGGCCCTTGCCTGTAGTGGGTACTTGGGCCTCCCACACAAGTGAGGCACCATTTTATCGGGAGACCTGGGGAACGCTGGGTGGTAGGAAATTTGTGTGAGGCCAGTGATGCCACACTTTCCCACACAAAAATGTGTGAAAAAGTGATTTTTTCAGCTAAAATTGAGGTTTGCAGGGATTCTGGGTAAGGAAACGTTGGGGATCCACGCAAGCCATACCTCCCTGGAAGCCCCAGGTGTCTACTTTTCAGAAATGTGTGGGTTTGGTAGGTTTCCTATATGGCCGCCGAGCACGGAGCCAAAACCCAGGAGACACCCCTTGGAAAACCAGGTGGTTTTGAGATAGACAATTTTGAGGTCGCTCACTACGTTGTGGCCCTGCCTGTCGCGGTACTTGGGCCTCCCACACAAGTGAGGCACCATTTTTATCAGGAGACCTGGGGAACGCTGGGTGGTAGGAAACTATGTGAGGCCAGTGATGCCACACTTTCCCACACAAAATGTGTGAAAAAGTGATTTTTCAGCTAAAATTGAGGTTTGCAGGGATTCTGGAAGGAAACGTTGGGAGATCCACGCAAGCCATACCTCCCTGGAAGCCCCCGAGTGTCTACCTTTCAGAAATGTGTGGGTTTGTAGGTTTCCTAGATGGCCGCCGAGCACGGGCCAAAACCCAGGTGACCCTTGCAAAACCAGGTGGTTTGTGAAAGCCATTTGAGGTCGCCTCACTACGTTGTGGGCCCTGCCTGTCGTGGTACTGGGCCTCCCACACAAGTGAGGCACCATTTTTATCGGGAGACCTGGAGGAACGCTGGGTGGTAGGAAATTGTGTGAGGCCAGTGATGCCACACTTCCCACACAAAAATGTGTGAAAAAGTGATTTTTTCAGCTAAAATTGAGGTTTGCAGGGGATTCTGGGTAAGGAAACGTTGGGAGATCCATGCAAGCCATACCTCCCTGAAGCCCCCGAGTGTCTACTTTTCAGAAATGTGTGGGTTTGGTAGGTTTCCTAGATGGCCGCCGAGCACGGGGCCAAAACCCAGGTGACTCCTTGCAAAACCAGGTGGTTTTGTGAAAGGCCATTTTGAGGTCGCCTCAATACGCTGTGGGCCCTTGCCTGTCGCGGGTACTTGGGACTCCCACACAAGTGAGGCACCATTTTTATCGGGAGACCTGGGGGAACGCTGGGTGGTAGGAAATTTGTGTGAGGCCAGTGATGCCACACTTTCCCACACAAAAATGTGTGAAAAAGTGATTTTTTCAGCTAAAATTGAGGTTTGCAGGGGATTCTGGGTAAGGAAACGTTGGGGGATCCACGCAAGCCATACCTCCCTGGAAGCCCCCGGGTGTTTACTTTTGAGAAATGTGTGGGTTTGGTAGGTTTCCCTAGATGGCCGCCGAGCACGGGGCCAAAAACCCAGGTGACCCCCCTTGCAAAACCAGGTGCTTTTGTGAAAGGCCATTTTGAGGTCGCCTCACTACGTTGTGGGCCCTTGCCTGTCGCGGGTACTTGGGCCTCCCACACAAGTGAGGCACCATTTTTATCGGGAGACCTGGGGGAACGCTGGGTGGTAGGAAATTTGTGTGAGGCCAGTGATGCCACACTTTCCCACACAAAAATGTGTGAAAAAAGTGATTTTTTTCAGCTAAAATTGAGGTTTGCAGGGGATTCTGGGTAAGGAAACATTGGGGGATCCACGCAAGCCATACCTCCCTGGAAGCCCCCGGGTGTCTACTTTTCAGAAATGTGTGGGTTTGGTAGGTTTCCCTAGATGGCCGCCGAGCACGGGGCCAAAAACCCAGGTGACCCCCCTTGCAAAACCAGGTGGTTTTGTGAAAGGCCATTTTGAGGTCGCCTCAATACGCTGTGGGCCCTTGCCTGTCGCGGGTACTTGGGACTCCCACACAAGTGAGGCACCATTTTTATCGGGAGACCTGGGGGAACGCTGGGTGGTAGGAAATTTGTGTGAGGCCAGTGATGCCACACTTTCCCACACAAAAATGTGTGAAAAAAGTGATTTTTTCAGCTAAAATTGAGGTTTGCAGCGGATTCTGGGTAAGGAAACGTTGGGGGATCCATGCAAGCCATACCTCCCTGGAAGCCCCCGGGTGTCTACGTTTGAGAAATGTGTGGGTTTGGTAGGTTTCCCTAGATGGCCGCCGAGCACGGGGCCAAAAACCCAGGTGACCCCCCTTGCAAAACCAGGTGGTTTTGTGAAAGGCCATTTTGAGGTCGCCTCACTATGTTGTGGGCCCTTGCCTGTCGCGGGTACTTGGGCCTCCCACACAAGTGAGGCACCATTTTTATCGGGAGACCTGGGGGAACGCTGGGTGGTAGGAAATTTGTGTGAGGCCAGTGATGCCACACTTTCCCACACAAAAATGTGTGAAAAAAGTGATTTCTTCAGCTAAAATTGAGGTTTGCAGGGGATTCTGGGTAAGGAAACGTTGGGGGATCCACGCAAGCCATACCTCCCTGGAAGCCCCCGGGTGTCTACTTTTCAGAAATGTGTGTGTTTGGTAGGTTTCCCTAGGTGCCGGCAGAGCTAGGGTTCACAAACTACAGCTAGGCACTTTGCCAAAAAAGGGTCATTTTTCACTGCGAAATTGAGGTGTGACCACGTTGCGTTTTGCGCCGTTTCCTGTCGCAGGCACTAGGCCGACCCACACAAGTGAGGTACCATTTTTCTCGTAATACTTTGGGGAACACGGGGTGGGTGGAAATTTGTGGATCCACGCAGATTCCAGAACTTTCCACCACAGAAATGTGGGGAAAATGTGGTTTGTTTGACAATTTTTTAGGTTTGCAAGGGATTCTGGGTAACAGAACCTGGTGGGAGGCAGTCCAGTCACCCCATCCTGGATTCCCCTGGGTGTCTAGTTTTCAAAAATGTATAGGTTTGCTAGGTTTACCTAGGTGCCGTCAGAGCTAGGGTTCAAAAACTACAGCTAGGCACTTTGCCAAAAAAGGGTCATTTTTCACTGCGAAATTGAGGTGTGAACACGTTGCGTTTTGCGCCGTTTCCTGTCGCAGGCACTAGGCCGACCCACACAAGTGAGGTACCATTTTTCTCGTAATACTTTGGGGAACGCGGGGTGGGTGGAAATTTGTGGATCCACGCAGATTCCAGAACTTTCCACCACAGAAATGTGGGGAAAATGTGTTTTTTTGACAATTTTTATGTTTGCAAGGAATTCTGGGTAACAGAACCTGGTGGGAGGCAGTCAAGTCACCCCATCCTGGATTCCCCTGGGTGTCTAGTTTTCAAAAATGTATAGGTTTGCTAGGTTTCCCTAGGTGCCGGCAGAGGTAGGGTTCAAAAACTACAGCTAGGCACTTTGCAAAAAAAGGGTCATTTTTCACTGCGAAATTGAGGTGTGACCACGTTGCGTTTTGCGCCGTTTCCTGTCGCAGGCACTAGGCCGACCCACACAAGTGAGGTACCATTTTTCTCGTAAGACTTTGGGGAACGCGGGGTGGGTTGAAATTTGTGGATCCACGCAGATTCCAGAACTTTCCACCACAGAAATGTGGGGAAAATGTGGTTTTTGACAATGTTTTATGTTTGCAAGGGATTCTGGGTAACAGAACCTGGTGGGAGGCAGTCCAGTCACCCCATCCTGGATTCCCCTGGGTGTCTAGTTTTCAAAAATGTATAGGTTTGCTAGGTTTCCCTAGGTGCCGGCAGAGGTAGGGTTCAAAAACTACAGCTAGGCACTTTGCCAAAAAAGGGTCATTTTTCACTGCGAAATTGAGGTGTGACCACGTTGCGTTTTGCGCCGTTTCCTGTCGCAGGCACTAGGCCGACTCACACAAGTGAGGTACCATTTTTCTCGTAAGACTTTGGGGAACGCGGGGTGGGTGGAAATTTGTGGATCCACGCAGATTCCAGAACTTTCCACCACAGAAATGTGGGGAAAATGTGTTTTTTAGGACAATTTTTTATGTTTGCAAGGGATTCTGGGTAACAGAACCTGGTGGGAGGCAGTCAAGTCACCCCATCCTGGATTCCCCTGGTTGTCTAGTTTTCAAAAATGTATAGGTTTGCTAGGTTTCCCTAGGTGCCGGCAGAGGTAGGGTTCAAAAACTACAGCTAGGCACTTTGCAAAAAAAGGGTCATTTTTCACTGCGAAATTGAGGTGTGACCACGTTGCGTTTTGCGCAGTTTCCTGTCGCAGGCACACAAGTGAGGTACCATTTTTCTCGTAAGACTTTGGGGAACGCGGGGTGGGTGGAAATTTGTGGATCCACGCAGATTCCAGAACTTTCCACCACAGAAATGTGGGGAAAATGTGTTTTTTTTGACAAATAGTTATGTTTGCAAGGGATTCTGGGTAACAGAACCTGGTGGGAGGCAGTCAAGTCACCCCATCCTGGATTCCCCTGGGTGTCTAGTTTTCAAAAATTTATAGGTTTGCTAGGTTTCCCTAGGTGCCGGCAGAGCTAGGGTTCAAAAACTACAGCTAGGCACTTTGCCAAAAAAGGGTCATTTTTCACTGCGAAATTGAGGTGTGACCACGTTGCGTTTTGCGCCATTTCCTGTCGCAGGCACTAGGCCGACCCACACAAGTGAGGTACCATTTTTCTCGTAAGACTTTGGGGACCGCGGGGTGGGTGGAAATTTGTGGATCCACGCAGATTCCAGAACTTTCCACCACAGAAATGTGGGGAAAATGTGTTTTCTTTGACAATTTTTTATGTTTGCAAGGGATTCTGGGTAACAGAACCTGGTGGGAGGCAGTCAAGTCACCCCATCCTGGATTCCCCTGGGTGTCTAGTTTTCAAAAATGTCTAGGTTTGCTAGGTTTCCCTAGGTGCCGGCAGAGCTAGGGTTAAAAACTACAGCTAGGCACTTTGCCAAAAAGGGTCATTTTTCACTGCGAAATTGAGGTGTGACCACGTGGCGTTTTGCGCCGTTTCCTGTCGCAGGCACTAGGCCGACCCACACAAGTGAGGTACCATTTTTCTCGTAAGACTTTGGGGAACGCGGGGTGGGTGGAAATTTGTGGATCCACGCAGATTCCAGAACTTTCCACCACAGAAATGTGGGGAAAATGTGTTTTTTGACAATTTTTATGTTTGCAAGGGATTCTGGGTAACAGAACCTGGTGGGAGGCAGTCAAGTCACCCCATCCTGGATTCCCCTGGGTGTCTAGTTTTCAAAAATGTATAGGTTTGCTAGGTTTCCCTAGGTGCCGGCAGAGCTAGGGTTCAAAACCTACACCTAGGCACTTTGCAAAAAAAGGGTAATTTTTCATTGTGAAAATGTGGTACGTCCACGTTGCATTTTGAGCCATTTCCTGTTGTGGGCACAAGGGCTACCCACACAAGTGAGGTACCATTTTTATCGGGAGACTTAGGGTAACACAGAATTGTAGAGCAACTGTTATTACCTATTGACTTTCGATGCATTTCTGCCTTCCAAATGAAAGACAATGTGTAAAAAATAAGTCATTTTGAAAAATGACCTATAATTCTCATGCTAGTATGGGTACTCCCAATTTCGGAAATGTGCAAATATCTACTGTTTCTAAAATCTACATTTTGTTCCCATTTCAGAAATACATAGGTGTCTTTCATAACAATTTTTCCATGTATACATTTTCCCAAAATAATTGCTATATACCCGGTACATAATAAAAAACCATTGCAAGATGCTGCTCAATTATTGGCTCTGGGTTCGTCGGGTTCTTGGTGAACCTACAAGTCCTATATATCCCCACAACCAGAAAGGTCCTGCGGATATAACGGTATATTGCCTTCAAATAGCTGTCATAATTAGAAGAAGTTACAGGTGAAAACGTTGACACAAATGGCTGTTTTTTTCAACTAATTTTCAATTTTTCCTTTATTTAACTGTTAGTTTCTATAAGGAAAACTTTAAGGATCTACACAAATGACCCCTTGCTGAATTCAGAATTTTGTCTACTTTTCAGAAATGTATGGCTTTCCAGGATCCATTATTGGTTTCATACCCATTTCTACCATTAACTGGAAGGAGGTTGAAAGCACAAAAAATAGCAAAAATAGGCTATGTCCCAGAAAAATGCCAAAACTGTGTAAAAAAGTTGGTTTTCTGACAAAAGTCTGCTTGTCCCTGAAAGCTGGGAAGATGGTGATTTCAGCACCACACCCCCTTTTTGATGCCATTTGCAGGGAAAAATCAAGACGCTTTCATCTGTAGCCCTTTTTCGCATTTTTCCAAAAAAAAAAAAATTTAGCTGTATTTTGACTAATTTCTGGGTCCCCTCCAGGGGAATCCACAAACCCTGGGTACCTTTACAATCCCCATGATGTTAGAAAAAAAGGACGCAAATTTGGCATGGATACCTTATGTGGTCAACATGTTACAGGGGCCTAAGCGCGCACTACCCCAAATAGCCAAAAAAAGGCTTAGCACAGGAGGGGAAAAGGCCTAGCAGCGAAGGGGTTAAGGGACTGAAGTGTACATTCAAGGTGGTTCAAGTGGGACTACAGGGACTGCAAGACTCCTGTCCGGATTCCAATGCATGCCCCAAGGATTGGGACGTTGATGGCCTCCCACAACATTCCCGGCCCCTGCCACCAAACCTGTATTCTCCGTGAAGTATTGCACGATAGCTGTTCTAAGACTATCTTTAAATACTGCATCTTGCAAAGCAGAACCCTGCAGTCTCTGCTGAAAGGGACGGGGGTCCCGGTCGGCAGCCCCAGCGCCAACAGCAGTGGGGAGTGGTCTGACAGTGTCCTAGGCAAGTGACGTACCTCGTTCACCCACGCATTTGCGTTTTTGGACATAAGCCAGTAGTCCAAGCGCGACCACATAGCATGAGACAAATGTGCCCTCACAACTTTCTGGATTTTGAATCCTCCACACGTCCTTGAGTTTAAAATCCGCCAGACCCTCCAGGAGCACCCTACCTGCTTGCTTAATCGGTCCACACAGAACTGGTGACCTACCCCTGTTTATATCTAAAATGGTGTTATAGTCACACCCCCCCCCCCAAATAATAGTAGAAGGCTGTATTGGAGCTGTAGACGTTGATTAAGGTTAGTATAGTACCTCCACATGTTCCCTGCCAGATTGCATACCTTCCCAGGTCATCTGTTTCAGAATGCAAAGTAGTAAAAGGGGTGCCTTTCCTTATCAGAATAATAACCCCTCTGGAGTAGGAGGAGTAGGAGGAGGTTGATCGCATGTGTGCCCATCGCGCTACCATAGTGCTTGCTGGCTGCGCAGTGAGGTGCGTTTCCTGTATGAAGGCAATATGCACCCGGTGCCTATCTAAGTATGCAAAGACCTGACGGACCTTCCTGGGGTTATTTAACCGGCGCACTTTCCACGGTAATAGATTTAGGTGATCAGTAATTGTGATTCCCGCCCTAACGTTTTCACGTTCTATTAGCAGCATTGACAGCTCCTTACTGCCAAATATAGTTTTTATCATCCGCTCTACGTATGTTTCGAGGGGGCCTGTGTTGGTGGACTCGGGGACTCCCATTATTCTTAGATTATTGCGCCTCGAGCGCGCCTCCAGGTCCTCATTCTTGGTTTGTATGACAGCCAAGATTTTTTCCATGTTGAGCTGTTTACATGTGGACTCCTGGATATCATCCTCAGCATTCGATATGCGCTGCTCTGCCACGGAAAGGCGCGCGTCCTGCTTGTCCAACTTAGAGGTCATATGATCCATGCGTGCGTTCAGGACATCAATCTTGCTGTGAATTGACTGCAGGCTTTGCTGCATGGCCAGCAGCGTTGCTTCCAATGTCTTTCCACGTTGCGGGGGCAGCTCCTGCTCGGAGTCAGAATGCGCATGCTGTGTGTGTTTGGGTGTCTTTTTTGTCTCAAACGTGAGACAGGATTGCTGGCAGTCCTTCTTCCCCATCTGACTCTGATCTAGTTCTGCGCAGACAGTACAATGCTGCACGCTCAATATTCGGATGCTGCAGTCAATTGCCGCAATTCAGCTACAGTCCCGGGGCTCCGCCCATGGAGCATTTATGCCTCATGCAGTACCCACTGGACACCCTCTAACCCCGTACCCCCCCAGGGGCCGTCGGCTCAAGGGACCCGCGCACCACCAGGCAGGGGACCCAGGCAGTCAACGCTGTATTTAAATACTTCCGGCCCACTCAGCGGGTCCCCGGAGAAGCAAACAGTCCGCTGTCCCTCCCGCCGGTCTGATCAGCGCAAACCAGCCTCAGCCGCTGCCGCACATAGAGCACCTGCCGCTAGCAGGAGCGAGGCCAAGGATGAGCTCACCCACACAAGCCTCCGGAGACCTCTGCACCACCGGGGCCGACACTAGGGTCTGCCTCCAACTCCTTCAAGCAGGGTGCTTCGGCCAGGAAGAAGATCCCCCGAGTCCTCAGCTGCAGTGCCGACGCCGCTGCTCAGTCCACCCGCCCACCGGCAGTGCAAAGCAGCACCCTCACCGCCTTCTGCTCGGCACAGCTCTGCATCCGGGGAGTTGGCGACGCGCCCCGAGCCAGTCGACTCCAGCAGGGCTCTGCCACCAGGTCAGTTGCTTTGCTGCATACAGCAGCCACTCTGCCTCGTTCGTTGGTACTTCCCCAGCATCAGTCACTAGCCTCACTCCGCCGGGTGAAGCACAGCCGCTCTCCGTGGCGAGGGAGGGCTCAGTCACTCATCTCACCCCAGGGCCCAGCTCAGCACCGCCATTTTGAGTGATCACAGCATCCACAGGCAGCAGCTTCTTATTCAGCTTTAACAGGTGTCCCGCAGTTTAGGGCTTCACCAGAGGGATGAATCGTGTTCACAGCTTCATTTCCCTCCTCTCAGTATCGAGGATGCCGCGCTTTGGCCAGGATATTTAGCAAATTGAGACCCCGGCTGGCAGAGCTACACAAAAGTGCGACCATCTTGCTGTGGGCTCTCTAGCGCCGCTTTTTCATTTTTAATTAGTTCCAGGAATTGATGGACTGTTCAATGGCTTCTTCCAAGTGTTCCTTGAAAGGAATTGTGCCACCACAGCATTATTTATTTATGCTTCTTGACACATGTTCTTGTTATTGCCATTTCACCATGAAGTGTAATACTTAGATTTGGTCTATTCTCTTGACCGGTACAGGCGACAACCTCAAGTGTTTTCAAAATAGTCGATTGTTGGTACTAGTTTAGTGCTTCATATTATGACTTCTGTAACAGTGACATATGCTAATGCTATTAAATGTTTTATTCTGTGTGCTAATTCCTCGCTAGTTGCATAATTTATCCTCAGGGTGGACTTTTGTAGACGCCTCACTATGCTCTGTTTAAAGTGACCATAGTTCCACCATACTGCTGTAAGTGATTAGAATTTAAGTATGGCCAAAAAGATTTCCAGTTTAAAATCTATGATGCTTTTTTTGTGTGTTATAGTTGACAGTTTGTTATTTTTATGTGTTAGCATTTCATTGTATTTTGCACTATGTTTGTTAATAACAGTGCATACACTAACAGGATGTTTTTATTTTGATACTGACCATCCATACAAGTTTGGTGTAATACTTACAAGTATCAATCCAGTTGACTTCAGTGACCTCGCACTGGCCTCTTTTATGTCCTATGACATTTTTCTATTATTTCAGTATTATTAGGGGTATGGTCATGTTCCCTAAAACCTTCACCAATTTCATTTTTAGTGGTATCCCTGATAGCGCTTGGGTTCAGTAATATTTGGTGTATTTTCAGTGTGTTCTCTTACTGGTGGTGTAAATATATCCTCTATAATTTAATATTAGCTTACTTTTTTGGGATGTGGCTGTTTTCCAACATATTATCTGTAGTTTTTACATTATAGAAAATGTTTATGAGTTGTATTTCAGAAAAGATCCCGGTCCCTACTTCAATCAGGCACCTGCATCATTGCCTTAACAGAAAGGAAGCTATGTCTTTGTTAGGAGAGGTATGTTGGCGGCATAATAAATGGGTGTGGGGCAGTCACACCCAAAGCAACTGGTAACCTTGTAGAGGAAGTTGATATTAGGGACTTTGGGACATAAGTGTCCCCCCACTGTTTAGGATCTCGCAGGGAGTCTGTGCTACCATAACACATTTTGGCTCCCCTTTGGCCCATTTGGCCACTTCATCCCCCCCGAGGCTGAACAGTCCTACCTACCTCCGATGTTGAACCTGCAACCAAACGTAAAAAGCCCAGCACACGAGCTTCACTGGTAAAACCCAAAATGGTAAAAGAGATGTCAAGCACTTTGTCTATGGGCATAGTTAACTCTGAGGAGCAATATAAGACTTTTGCCAGCAATCTGGAGGCTCAATTATAGCCAATCAAAGAGTGCCTTGAGTCAAATGAGGTCCAGCTAGCCACTATGTTGAAATTCTGTGCTACAACAACCTCTGGAGCTAAATGTGCCACAAGCGTACCTGGATTTGCATCCAGTGGCAAGTCACCGGTCTGCATGGGTGGTGATTCAACTTAGGGAGTGGTTATTTCCCAGACCACGGTAGCACTATTCTTACTCTCTCTCCCTGCCCCTACAACACAGAGAACCACATATTGTGGGAATGAAGATCTTTCGGGTATTTCTTGTGGCACGGGAGGCCCTATCAAAAACACTTTATCTGGAGCACCAAGTTTACAGAAACATGCTGAAACACAAAGGGGAGACGGCAGACATGTGGATAAAAGCCCAAGCTCCATAACTCTAAAATTGTCCCTAGAGTCCTGTCCTTATGTTCTAATAATGGCAGGAGTGCCACCTTTGCAAGAAAACCAGGCGGAGACCTGGGCTAGGCTGTGAAATAAGGGCACACATTGGCTCAGCGTGCACCTGAATTTTAATCCTGCGGTGAGACGTGGAATTATTATGGCACGAATGGTAGGCTGGATCAGCCAATCCAGGAAATATTTACCCAGGTATTGATTCGTAGTTAATTTCAGGCGCCCTGAAGTATTGAGGAAACTAGTGTGGTTGCCCATATGCTGGAGACAATAAATGGCCCAAAGATTGTTAAACTGCACTTGGGGTACTTCTACAAAAGCAAATATTTCATCAGAATGTCCGTGGCTGTTGCCCCCAGCAAGGGTCGGGCTTGTTCTGCAAGAACAGGTTTGTAGTATTATCAGATTGTAATGAGGTGGACTGAATAAAAGCCCCCTGGGTGAGCGAAAAGAGCCTGCTGGCAGCATCTGGAACACCCATAATGTCTGCTGAGCCTCATGGCACCATCACCAGTAATGAATCACGCTGTTTAGAATATGACTTGAATAATTCCTCGACACAAGAATTTGAAGAATCTGAGTGCTTCACATCAAACCCTGCCCCTATGTCTTTGCCTGTCAAGAATTCGGAGTAAAAAAATATTAAGCTGCAACTCTCCAAGCTATCAATACCTAACTGATAAAAGTTTAATAAATCATACAATATTATCCTATTGCAGGAACTCTGGGAAATTATCACCATAGTCTTCGAAGGCTATAGGTGCTTCAGTCTCCTAGCTGCCTCATCTTGCTCTAGTCGTGCCTCAGGTGGACTGTCTAACTGGATTAATCTTTTAATTGGAGGCCTTGTAGTAGTAGTGAAAGCTCCTGGAACTGACTTCCAAACTGATTCATATAAGGGGGCGTTGACTTTATTATTAATTCATTTTTATAATAATGATTTTTATAATGTACCTCACCAAGGATTTCTGGGCCTATTTGCATTCATTTCAACTCTTGTAGAGGACAAATCCCAGCATGGTCAGCAGCTGTACCTTTGCCTATGGGGTGATTTTAACGTTAGGTTACCTGACCAGAGGGCGGGGTATAACGTGTGCAGGCAAAGCAGTTGAATGAGGGAGGAAAAGAACCGCAGGTATTTGTTGCCTCCTCTCACTTATACAATGCTTTGGAAGGGGCTGGGAATGGTATGCGGGGGCTGCCTACCTTTAGAAGAAGAAACAGCTCCTCAATGATTGATTATATTTTCATCTCCCATTATTTGAGGCAACTACTGACACACGGCAAAATCGTTAGTACCAAATTCGGGGGTCATAACCCGATTCAGATAACTCTGGCTGCTCCTTATAGAGGACACATCTGTATGTATCAGGGCTCACCAATTTATCTCCATCAACAGACAACCTAAGGCTGCACTGGCGTTTGCCCGATCCCCCCAAAGTTTCTTAATAAGGTGATAGCTGAGAATTTACAGATAGTAATGGGCTGTTTATCTGAGAATAATAAAAGTGAGATGATAGCTACCTCCTTAACAGCTTTGCACAATAGATTTAGGGGTATATTCACAGGAACGTGCGCTAAACATCTCCAAAAAATGTTAACGCAACTTTACACATCGCAGTCTATCGCGGGAAAATAACCCTGTGTTAACGTGGAATTCACAACACGGCGGTACCATGCAATAGTTTGCTGAAAACATGGCCAATGTCCGCGATACAACCACCGCGACGGAGATAAAAACACAAACCCCAACGCAAAAAAACGTGCGATGAGCCCATTTGCGATGAGGAAAGCAGCGATAAGCAGCGCCAGGCCCGCGACACACACACGACAGGCGGGAATAAGCACAACAAAAGCAGGAAAAAGGAAGACAAACCAAACAGAAAACAACAGCGAAGCACAATGGAGGCAGTCGGAGCTAGTACACAACCCCACAAGCCCCATTGGCAACAAAACATTGTACATGGCAGTCCATCGTGGACATGGTGAATGCAGCTGGAGAGCGAAGGAGGACAATGGAAGAAAACCAGAACAGCTGGAATGATGCGAAACGCAAAAACAAGCAGAAACACGCCAACAACCAGAAGGCAGCAATGCACACCGGAGGTGGGAGTCCAGCGCCACACCAGGAGCTGGATGACATGGAGGAAATGGTGTCCACCACATCAGTCTGGAGATGGTGGCAGGAGTCGGGGACCGGAAACTGCTCAAAATCAACAGACACAACAGCAACAGGGAGAGGAACGACCGGGGACTGGGGGGACGGGGGGAGATGGGCACAATGGCACACATGCACAATTAAGCACAGCACAACTGCAGACAAACCATGACCAAGAGTAACAACACCAACCAAGAGCACAAGTCACACAAGTCGGCAATATCACACCACTGAACAAGCACAGAAGTGAAAACCTCACTGCCTGAAAGGGAGAAGGGTGAGCCAAATCAGAGCTGAAGGGCCCTCTCACACACAATGCAGCACACACACATAGGAAGCAGAGCACCCCAACATTGAACACAAAGTGGTACAAACACCAACATTTGAACAACCGAACACAGGACACAAGTGCACCCGCTTGTGGCTGGTAAATGGCCATACGCATCTAGCAAAGCACGAAACAGGGACATGATAATGCACAAGTACCAACCCACAGCCCTGATGGGGTAGCAATGCATGTATGGCAGGGACCCAGATAGGCCGTGACACACATGTGCATACATATCAACACTCATCACAGTTGGAGACAAGTGAAGGTGCGGAAACTTCATCAACAATTGCGTGTCAGTACGGCCAAGAGAAGTGCCACAACATGCAGACCAATGCAGCAGCATGTCTGAATGAGGAACGCTGGAAAGCGCCCATGTCCACCGCCCACACAAGCCAGTGCCAACGCGCGTTGGTTGTCCACGCATGTATCCGGAGTCCAGGCCAATGCAGCCATGTCCAGTGTCATCTTGGGACATGTGACCAGATCCCCAACATGCAACCAGGCGCCGGGACACGTGCAATGGGTCACATTCAGCTGTGGCTGCAGGTACGTTGTCACTCGTCCATGAACGCGAGTGCAGCAGCGTAGTCCAACATTTCCAACATGAGCTCGTTGTCGACTACATCTAACATGTCGGCGAAGTAACCCATCAGCTGTCCCGGACAGATGTGCTGACTCCAACCACTGGCCCCAATTGGCACTAAAGCCCAATAGGGAAGCGGCTCAATGTGGTCACTGCACACAACGACTCGTGCAATCTCCCAAGTCCAATTGCCAGCATGCATGCCAATCATCCTGGCATACCATAAACGGGCATCACGGTGACACTCCTGGTCGTGGTCCAACAGGGGGCGCACACACACGTCGAAATCCAGGTCAGCTACCGTTACGTTGGAGAGGCAGACATCCATGGTCCACTCGAATATGCACGAGCGACAATGCAACACAGGCTGAACGCAGGTGACGTTGGCAAGGCGGAAGCTTAGCCAGTAACTGATCTGAAGCACTGCCAATGGCAGTGCCCCCAGTACATGCAGCAGACTTGCACGGTACCGGTCCACTTGACTGGAGTTGTGCATGTGTCCGGGATGGTCTGCCATTGCGTCAGTGGCTCTGCTTGAAGCGGCACCGTGCTGACCCGCGCCAGTCCTGTGGATGAAATGCCACAGCTCGGATCAATGAGCAGTGTCTGTGTGCAACGGGTGCTGGCCTGGGGTGGGGTGGGAGTACGTGTGAAGGCCATTTCACGCACGCTAGCTACGACCAAGGACTTCTGTGTGTGGGATGTGTACACGTTGGTCTCACGTCGGGCAGTGCGTAGTGTGGGAGTCGCCAGCAAATGCTATCGTATCTGTCAGGGGGTGCTGGGCAAATGCAAGTCCCAGCTCGGAGCTGCAGATGTGCTTTCGCCTGATAGTTCAGACAAAGGACCTTTCATCCCTACAGTAACTTTACCATATGCTTGCATACAGGAGATGTACAGAGGCCTGTCGTGGGTGGGGTGAGATGTCTGCGACCCAGGGAATCATGGATGATATGCTGAGCACGTGGCACATGAGCGGCCTCACTGTGTGTTACGTTGCCTCACAGCTGCTCCTCCCTCTCACGAGCCCCCACACTTGTGTGCGCTGCGCGGTTGTATCACGTGCACTCCTACGGCACACCATTGTAATGCCTGTCTGCGCATGTCCAGCGGCATGCCAACAACACCGTGAAGCTGGCCGTTGAGGGTGTGCGGCCACGTGAGTGCAGGCCAATGGTCTGGACAGGGCGGACACAGGTGTACAGTCCATGGCTGGCTGTGATCGCACTGCGATTGAGGCTAGGCATCTGACTTATGCAGCCGCAGGACTGATACACATAACACTTGGCATGTATGAGCCAAGACCCCGAGCGGTCTTGTGCTCCTACATTTCCCCGTACGTGCGGGCCCACCCTCCGGGTGCATGCTACATTGCAACATCGACTACTGTGGTCCTGGTGGCGACAACACTCCAACACAGAGACACGCTTACCGCACATCCTGCTCAAGGCCAGACCAGAGCCACGTCCTGATCCCCCTGCCGAATCAGCACACCCCAACGCTGACCTGACATACGCCGGACCAGCACACGCCGCTTTTGCATGCAGGGGGGGTCAGGCGAAGCTACATGTCCTAGGTCTTAGCCACTGCTGAGGTGACATGGTATCGTCCGCAGAAGACAGCACACTGTGATGTTGCAGGGCTCGGGCCCATCATGCTGACATAATGACCACACGGACACACTTGCTTAGATGGTGTGAATGACTACGGGCACGTGCGCCCGGCCACTTTTATTAGCAGGCTCACATGTCGAGTGACACCTGTGTTGGATGTGTGTGGGGTGTGTGTACACCAGCCTTCATGGAGTGCCTGGTGCAGTCAAAATACGACAACAGTGTCCATCGTTAAGGACACAACCATTCAACCATAAAGGCTCCATGACTTGAGCTGCACAGAGTCAGTGGCCCCGGATGCACAGCGTCCTGCACGGGCCTACAACCACAGGCCGCTGACTTGCGGTGCACTGGGGCAGGGTCACGAAAGCAGAGCAGGTTCTCGTAGATGACAAAGGGGGTTGTCACGGAGTGTCTTGGTGGACAGTGGAAGGTGTACCCCCCAGGGCATGATGCAGAGGGCAGAACCACGCAGAAACAGTCACTATGGTGGAGATTAATGGAACAGACACATGTCGAACACCAAGTCCGTCCCAGCCAGATGATGATGCAGACAACCCCCAGGCCATGGACTCAGACGCCACCAAAGTCCAACCAGAAAGTGCCCATGACTCATTGCGCACAGAGTTAGTGGCACCAGTGCTGATAGGGGATGCCGCCTGCGATGAGGCGTGACCAATGGTGTGGACTCCTCCATATCTTACGCAAGTCACAGTTCCACATGTGTGACCTACTGGACCGCAGTGTAGGCCTGAGGCAGCGGTCAGCAGGGGCCCTCATCCGAATGTCACCGGCTTACGTTGGATGGTCCCACCGGCCTGCGTAGTTCAGGTTCAGTGGCACCACGGGACGCAGACTTGCAGTGAACAGGGTTAGTGGCACCAGGTCAGTTGTTGCAAGTGTTCGGTCACCTCCGTGACGAGGATCCGGCTTTCATCCGGACTGACCCGCATCTTCCTCTTACTCCTCTCCGTGCGTTCACTGGTATGGACTCTGCCATTCATGAATCACGACTAAGTGCTGGATGTGGGACCTACTGGACCGCAGTGTAGGCCGGGGGCAGCAGTCAGCACAGGCCCACAGACATGTGTTGTGTGCTTGTGATGCAGGGTTTGGGACACTGATCGAAGGGAGTTCAGTGATATAAACTCTGCAATAAACATCTGGTCACTGCCATTCTGTACTCAAGACACAGTTCCACATGTGGGACCTACTGGACCGCAGTGTAGGCCGGAGCGCTCATCCAAGTGTTGCCGGCTTGCGTTGAACAGGGTTAGTGGCACCACGTGTCGCAGCTTGCGTTGAACAGGGTTAGTGGCACCACGTGTCGCAGGCTTGCGGTGCAGACTTTCACTGATCGGAGGGAGTTTAGTGATCTGGACGCTGCCACAGACTTGGGGTCACTGCCATTCAAAACTCACGACTCAGTACAACATGTGCCAACAACTGGGCCGAAGAGTACGCCAGTGGGGTATGTCAACGAAAAAGGAGTACTGTGGGCCAGCGTCGTGGAGGCCAGCGATGGTCTGCGGAGGCTGCAAAGGTCGTGGGACTGGGGCTTGGAGCTTGTACTGGCACGTGGTGGGCCCTCTTTGACACACGCCGGTGTCGGCAGGTTCGCTGGGGCAGGCATGACGGGTCCGGGGACCAGTGGCCCGGGGTACAGCAAACGCACAGGGACGCAAGCCCCGTCGCGCACAGCGTTGGCCTCGTGGCGGGCTGAGAGGCACCGCCCTGGCAGACACGTTGGCCATCCGAATGAGAACCACGCCCAGTGCAATGGGCTTTTTATTCACACCCCTACGCAAGCCTGGCGTACGCAGGGCCAACCCACTCCACCTGCGCATACAGGGGGGGACGTAACGAGCGACATTTCCGCGTTCTGCCCCACAGCCTGTGGGGACATGGTAGCGTCCACTGGCCACTACACTCCATGCACCAGCAGTTAATGTCCACATGGCCATTTCCGTGGTTTGCACACTGAAGTCTGTCCGGCACATGCACGCCACACCTGGCATTGGGTAGGTTCTCATTCATTAGTCACTTGCCGCTCTCGCACATGCCTGCTCCAGGCCTCTCCTCAAATTCTGCTATTGTGTGGCTGTGGTGCCATGCCGTGGCTGGGTTGTGTGCATGGCAAGCCTAGGTTCCCAATGGAGTCATGTTGTCGTGTCTGGTCGGTTGGCATGTTGTGTGGCATGTTGAATGTAGTTTTGCTGCATGCCCATTGCCAGTGTCGTGAGTTGCATGACTGTGGAGTGGAGGTGTGTGGTGTGTTCATTTGGTACTTACCAACGAGCAATGCATTTCCATAGGTTCCATCCTGGGAGCGCTGGTTGATGATGGACTGTCGGGAGATGTATGAATCATGCACACTGCCTGGGGAGTTGGCCACAACATTGTTGAGGAGTCCCCGGTGGTCCCCTATTGCCTGCACATTGTTGGAATGCGTGTGCTTTCTGTTGCGGTAGTTGTGTGCAGTGTCGGCAGGGGGCACAAGGGGTACATGTCTGCAGTCAATTGCCCCCAACACGTGAGGGAATCCAGCTATGGCGTAGAAGCCTTGCTTGGTCTCCAGCTGCTCCTGCGCAGTGTGGGTGAAGTGGAGGTGCTGGCATCCAGGACAGGTGTGATGAACTTGCATTAGGCTGGCTGTGAGACTCCTCCGACTCTGGCAGTTGTGGGTCGGAAGGTACCAGAGGCCAACATGTGCAGCACAGCCGGCAGCTTTGTCTGCGGAGGGATGTTGGTTGTCCGCTGTGTTGGTACCGTCAGCCGGTGGACGATGTGGGTCAGGATGCGGGGGATGGCTATCCTTTTGGGCATGTAGTGGGCAATGACCTCCTCTGGCGTTAGGTCTGTGCGGCTGGTGCGTTTACGGTGGGTCCGCTGTCTTTGTGTACGCTGCCTCTGTGGTGGTCCGGGGGGGCGGGTCCTGGGGGTGGTGGCGGGCCTGGGGGTGGTGGCGGTGGGTGTTGTGGCCCTCATGGGTCTCCGAGCTGCATGATCATTGGCTCCATGGCATCTGTGGGTCTTCAGATGTGGCTCTTGGCTGGGCTCTCTTTCATACTGCAGGTAGTCATCCTGCTTAACACCAGCAAGAGGCAGGTGTTAATTCCCTGCTGCTACCGCGGCTTATCGCCTGTTTTTGGTTCGCATCGCAGATCTGGCAGTTCGTTGTGAAAGTGGTGTTGTGGTGTTTCCGTGCGTTTTTGCACGGGAACGCCTACTCTGCATCTCATTAGGGTTAGTTGGTGGTGTCACCCGTGGAGATAAATTTTGCGGCAGTTATCGCGGGAATACTGGCAATGTCTGCAGTTTGCACCCGCTTGTGAATGGGGTGTTAAATCTAGCTCTACTTTTGATGAGTTAAGGTGGCGATAACTCGGCGATAAGTCCTTGTGATTATGCCCCCTAGACTTTCCCTTTACACACCCATGAAACCCGTGCCCGGGTACCCCCGCTGGTTTGACCATGAATGTTGGTTTTAACCTACTCCTACGTAGAGCCTTAAACACACAGCCCATGACCGCACATTGTGACGGCACAACGGAAGATTTATAAATCAGTCACAAGAAAAAGAAGGAATGAAGTCATTACTCAGCAGTGGTCCGTATTAGCTAACGATGTCCATACACTAGATAGTAAGATGCTTTGGAAGGCTGTGTCAAGTATGCACTGTCTAGACCAGGGTGCACAATAATCAGTTGCCATATAAATGGGGAGGAGTGGGTGGCACACTTTGCAAAAATATACACAGATAGTAATCCCACTTGTTTATAGTTATTGCAGTAGGATATTCCATCTCCTCTATCCATTTCTCTGCAGGAAGCCATGACTGCCATGCAGGAATGTGAAGGGGGGGAGCACCTGGGCCCAATGGCGTTCCCATTATTATCATCAAATGTAATGTAAATCTTTGGGCTCCATTGCTGACTAATGTATATAATAATATGAATTTTTCCTTCATTCCCAGCTCCTAAGTCACCTCAGTCATCGTTCCTACCGCCCTATTTTCCTGATCGATATCCCTGCCAAAATCCTGGGAAGAGTTCTGTACAATAGAATAGTAGAATGGGTCAATGAAAATAATGTACTAGACGCATGCCAATATGGTTCTCGAAGTGACATAGGGACGGTAGAGCAATGCCGTAATTTAAGCTTGACCACTGGGAAATATACTGTGGCTAAACAGTCAACACTGCATCTCACCTTTATGGACCTGTCAATGGCTTCAACTGTGTCAATTGGGTAAACCTGTGGCGATTGCTCACTAAACTAAAAAATGGACCCATCAATAGTACACTTGCTTATCTCCCTATACACAGGTACTAAGGCCAGAGTTAGGTTTGGGGATAAGGGGGACGTTTTGGATGAATTTAGCATCGGTCGGGGGGTCCGCCAGTGGTGCATTTTAGCCCGCTTCTCTTTATTATATATAGTCTATTCTTTTGTTAATTTTATGGCAAATTTTTTTTTACCGAGTTTTATATAGCGCAAACTTGACCCAAATCGGGTATCAGAGAGCTTTACATAGCACCAGTTGCGTTACAGGAGGACACATTCATTTTTGTTAGGCACAGGGAGTAAGTGATTTGCCCAGAATCACAGGATGTTCAGCATCATTGCCGAGACTCGAACCCAGTTCCCCAGAATCCAGGTTGACCACCCGAGCCGTTAGGCCAACTCCTCTCCCCAATCTTGATCTATCAACTGATTTTATAAAATCATTTCTAATGACTTGTGGTCCTGAAGTGTATGCGACTCCAATTTATCTGTGGGCTTGAATATTTTATTTAGCACCAGCACTTTTTCCTATTTAGGGATCACCTTTAGTTTGTCTGGGTCATGGTCCCCTCATATTGCACAAAATAGGGTCAACTTCTCTAGGGCAGTTGGGTCACTTCTCAGCTTGCCGTCACCAAAGGGAGGAAGGTCCCTCAAACCCTTGCTACAAATATATTCTTCTG
This sequence comes from Calotriton arnoldi, assembly GCA_963921515.1. Classification (NCBI taxonomy): domain Eukaryota; kingdom Metazoa; phylum Chordata; class Amphibia; order Caudata; family Salamandridae; genus Calotriton; species Calotriton arnoldi. Next base: position 256,643 of record CAWUFW010015159.1, on the reverse strand, counting down.
AGTGCACTCCCATTGAGACTTATGGCTGGGAACTAGGGAATTCTGTGACCCCATAAACCTCCAGAGGGAGGAAAATGTTTTTGCAGGAGAATATTATCATCCTCCACATCGACTTCCCATTTCATTTGCCATAGCTAGTGGGGCTTAGATTAGTTGAGTGACTAGGGGCCATATGCATCAAGCATTTTTCTCCTCGCAAAGGGCCGATTCGCAGAATCGGCCCGTTGACGATTGCAAAAAATGCTTTTGCTATGCATCAAACCCAATTTTGCGATTCAGTAACCTGTTACCGAATTGCAAAATGGGTTTGGGATTCGCTATTTGGAAGGGGCGTGTTTAGGGCGTCCCTTCCAAATAGCGAATCCTAACAGTATGGATGAATGTTTTGCAACCGTGAATGCGGTCGCAAAACATTTGCATATTACCACCTACTTCAAGTAGGTGGTAAGACATTCGCAAATGGGAAGGGGTCCCCAAGGGACCCCTTCCCCTTTGTGAATGTTTGTAAAAGCATTTTTAAGAGCAGGCAGTGGTCCCACGGACCGCACTGACGAGGCTGTGCTGGGTGCTGCCATCGGAGGTGGCGGCGGCTGTTGGCGGGACAGAGGAGTGGCTCGGAGTAATCTCTACCGCAGCGGACCCGGAGGGCCTGGCGGCGTGCGACGGAGCCCAGACTCGGCGTGATCTCCGCTGGCCCTGCTGCGAAGCGGAGCACCTGCTCCTCCCCCTGCTACACTTCTGCGCCAGCCGGCCGCTCTACACCGGAGAGTGAGACACCCTACGCCTCCTGGTTTGGTGAGTCTGCTCACGGCGGCTGCTGCCTCTACCTGCTGCCCAACACCCACACCACGTCGGCCTGCACTGTCCCACTGAGGCGCGCCGCCCCCTAGAAGATCTCCCCTCGGCTGCACCCCTGGACCCATGGAGTTATATTCCACGGCTGCTGGACACCTCTGAAGCAATCCCTGTGGGTGCGGCACGCCGGGGCGAGCTGGCCTCTCTGCCCGGCTATAGACTCACAAGCCACCATACCTGTTGTGCCTCCCCCCGGAAACGGCCTCCTTTCCCTGGCAGGGGACCTGCACTTCACTGACGGCATCTTTGTATTGTTGAGCCCTGCAAGACCCCCTCACGCCCGCAGGACTAGCGTTCGCTAGCTGTCGAGGACTGCCCCCTCGCTGTGACTTGCATTGCTCCTGCCAGCGGGGTGACTTGCTCGCACGGCCTCCACGCCTGCCCTGCCGCCCAGTGCTACTCGCAGGTCATCTCCTCATTGGGGACCACGCATGATATCGCTCTCCCCTACTAACAGCATCTGGAAGCCCAACTGCCACTACGCTCTCCTATCACCCTTCATCACCTGCTTACCTGAGGTTGTGGCTGGAGCGCGGGGTCCCTGACAGCAGCCCACTCCAGCTGTTGCTAGTTACCCCACCTACCATCACATCACCACCAGTGAGGCCCACCATTGTCATAACCTGTCATAACGCCACCACCGGACCCTGAGGCTCGCCACCAGAGACAGTATATCGGCCTGCACTTGCGCCCGCTTGCAGCGGCCTGTGAGACCCCGTCTGCTGCTGCCCACCCAAGAACCGTACAACATCAATTAGTGGGCATCTCATCGTCTGCCTCCCTCTAACCAGCAGCGTCCACCATGGGCAAGGCTGACGGCAAGCAGCCTAAGCTCACCTTTGAAGCCCGCAAGTCCACGCGAATGCAGGCGGAATTAGAGGGCGAGCAGCCTGGGGCCGCCACTCCTGACCCACCCACCTCAACGGAAGATCTGAAAGAACTTCTCCTGATAATACAATCCAGCCTGACATCCATAGAGTCCAAAATGGATGCGATGAATACTCGCATTGACACCCTCACGCACAAAAATTAACGCCACAAAGAACGGATCAATGAAACAGAGCGCCGCATCTCCGACCTAGAAGACACCTCCACCATGACCGTTGACAAAACTCTCGATATGGAAAAAGTCTTGAGGGTCATAGACGCAAAGAACAAAGATTTAGAATCTCGCTCAAGATGCAACAACCTGCGCATCCTGGGCATACCAGAATCAGCCGCCAAGGGAAGAATGGAGGACTATGTGTAGCGCATGCTCATTGCGGCCTTTGTCAGGGAGGCCTTCTCATCGGTCTTTATTGTTGGGAGAGCGCACAGGTCCATTGCCCCCCGCCCTGTACCTGGAGCCCCTTCTCGCCCCATCATCGCGAGGCTCCTAAACTACAGAGATCGAGATACCGCACTGAGACTCGCCAGGGAACATGGCCAAGTTCACATCGACGGCGTAGAGGTGTCACTATACCCTGACTTTACCATGGCTGTTCAAGAAGCGCGCAGAAAATTCCTACTGATGAAGAAAAAACTCCAGCAACTGAACATTACCTATGCCATGCTCTTCCCAGCACGCCTCAGAGTCACGTACCAGGGGAAGCAACATATCTTTACAAATCCCCAACACGTCCAGGACTTCATAAAAACTCTGCCCAAGAAGACTGCAGATCGCGCCTCCCCCTCCGCCCGTTCCCCTGACACTGGCGGCACTTCAGATGTTGAGTAAGAAGCTCACCCCTTTACAAAGATTATACTACGGTCGTGGTTCGACGCCTCTAACTGTCGCCAATTTGATCAGCCCACTGGTTACTATGCAACACCCTTCATCAAAGTTAAGATTCTGACTCCTTGTTGTGCCTCTCCTGCGGGAGAGATGACCGCTACCCTGTTCCGAGGAATACACCTCATAAACTCAAGACAAGTTGAGACTTATAACTATCCTCCCCCGAGCACCCTCGCTATTGCGAGGTGTTTCTGGTCCGCCCTCTGGCCGCTACCCACTCAGGGAACCCCTATCTTGCTCTGTTTACCTATGTTCGTAGCCCTGCATCCATCCTCCCCTGTTGGGAGCGTGGAGCATGTGGCATTGGGGAAGAGAGGGAGGGTATCATGTCACAGCGGGATTGGGCTGCTGATGTGGGTGGGGGGAGGGTGGAGGGTGGAGGGGGGAGAAGTTGTTCACAGCCACTTATCGAAAACCTGACTAGCATAACTATGACCGATTCAACTGACCGACTAAATCACCACCTGACGCACACTAGGGAATTCATGATCTGTCGCCTTGGAGACTCGACCTAGCCCTCCTAGATACAATTTCTTGACCTGGAATGTGAGAGGTCTGGGAGACCCTCGCAAACGTCATCATATACTTTCATACCTGGACCGTCACAACATACATTGCGCTCTGCTCCAGGAGACACATCTCAGCCCCATGACCCCATCCTCCTTCGCTTCACGTTGGGCAACCTACCGCTGCTTCTCCTCCTACTCTACCTATGCGCGCGGCACGGTTGTTTTGCTCAAGCGCACATTCCCCTTTACCTTCATTGGGGCTCTCGCTGACCCGCAAGGAAGATACAGCATTCTATGGGGCAGATTAGCTGCACAATCTGTCACGCTCGTCTCCTGCTATGGCCCAAACACTGATGACCCTGAATTCTTCCGAGTCCTCTGGGAAAAGATACTGGACATTGGGTCAACACATATGGCATGGGGATGGGACTTTAATGTCACTCTAGATCCGTCTCTAGATCGCTCACACCACAACCCCGTCACTACTCCAATGCACAACATACCCTTAATCACATCATCACAGACCACGGCCTTGTAGATGCATTGCGTAACCTTCACCCGCTGAACAGGGAGGGAACCTGCTTCTCTACTGTCAATTCATTCTGGTCCCGGATAGACAAATGGCTCACCTCTAAGGGCCTACCTCCGTGGCTGCTCCATGCCTCCCACTTACCGCGCACCTACTCTGATCATTCTCCTGTTCTTCTCACGTTAGCGCACCCTCACGAAGACTCCCCATACCTGTCTTGGCGCCTGCCCATGCAGGCCCTGTTAGACCCTGTATTTAAAACCGAACTCGAACAAGAAATCGAGGATTTCTTCCCCCGCAATGATAACTCAGTTGCACAATACTCCACAGTATGGGAAGCCTTTAAAGTCACCGTGCGCGGCATCTGCATCGCCAAAAGTGGGGGGATATTGAGGGACATTCGTTCTTCACTCCGTAAATTAGAGACTGAACTTAAACACACTGAGGCCCTGCTACAACCTACACCTGCCCCTAAGTTACAAAAGCAACTCCGTGAACTCCTCACTGACTACCAAGAGACAGCCGAAAGGGAATGTAAATTCAGAGGGAAATATTTTCAAGCTCGCCGATATGGGGAGGGTGAGAGACCGGGCAAAGCTCTGGCGGCCCTGGTTCGTCCCCCTAGATTCTCTAACACTATCCTAGAAATTTCTGATGAGGAAGGGCACACACACAGAGATACTGCGGAAATAACTGCTATTTTTAAACAATTTTACAGCACTCTGTACACCTCACACAGAACGCATCCTGCCGACTTCACCCCTTTCTTTGATGATACCGCAATTGCCTGGCTTGGGGACAACCAGAGGGAATTCCTCCTGGCGCATCACGAAGACGACGAGATCATTGCCGCCATAATGCAGTTTCAATCTGGCAAAGCCCCTGGCCCAGACGGTCTCCCCGCCGAATTCTATAGAACTTTCCGTCACATACTTATCCCTGTCCTGCGGCACGTCTATGAGGAGGCTAGAGAGACGGGCATACTCCCCCAGTCCATGCGTGAAGCGCTTATAATATCCTTACCTAAACCGGGAAAACCGCCTACGCAATGTGACTCCTATAGGCCCCTCTCCCTCATCAACGTAGATGCTAAAATGTTAGCAAAATTAATTGCGAATCGCATTAGCCCCCTCATGACTGCCCTGGTCCTCCCTGACCAGTCGGGGTTCGTACCCAGCAGAGGCACCTCCCATAACCTTCGGACCCTATTCGCTGTCCTCCAGGACATCGATCCTGACATGAACGCGGTGGCTGTCTTTCTTGATGCCACCAAGGCATTTGATTCCCTCGATTGGGACTATTTGGCGTTTGTCCTTCAGCGCATGGACTTCCCTGCCCCCTTTCTTGCATGGATAAACTTACTATAGACAGGCCTACAGGCCAGTGTCCTGATCAATGGGACTAGATCCTCCCCCTTCACCGTAGCCAGAGGCACCAGGCAGGGATGTCCACTCTCCCCCCTCCTTTTCGCCCTAGCAATTGAGCCTCTGGCCGCCAAAGTCCGCCAACATTTTCGTGACCATGCTCTCATTTACCCTGAATGGCAGATACTGATCTCTCTGTACGCCGATGACCTCACTTTGTATCTGCGTAACCCGGAAGACAGCCTTAATCCCATTTTACGGCTGCTCATCCTTTTTGGACACCTCTCAGGCGTCAACATTAATTGGGGGAAATCCCAAATCTTTCCACTAACTGAGGCAACTCCACGGTTCACCCCGGACTACCCCCCCCGCTTGGTGTGAGGACACAATCAAATACCTAGGGATAGTCGTCACCCGTAACCGTCATGCCTTGATGGCGACAAATTATGTGCGCGTCTTAGACCTTCTTACTGATAAAATCACCGGGTGGATCGCTATGCCACTTTCAATGGCCGGGAGAGCCTCACTTATAAAAATGGTAATCCTGCCCAAGCTGCTCTACCTTTTCATCAACATCCCCTATGCCCCCAGCAGACACTTCTTCCAAGCCCTAAAAACTCAACTCATCCGCCTCACCTGGGGTGGGAAACAAGCTAGACTGCGCTGGGACATTCTCACACGGGAGGGTTTGAGATCTCAAGATTTAGAGCTATATTTCAGCTGTGCCCAGGCCCACTTTGCGGTGTATTGGATGGACCCCCCTCATACATGCCTCACTTAGCAATCGAGGACGGCTACATGTCCCCGACTCCCTGCTCTGCATATTTAGGCGCGCCCGCCATCCCGCGACAACTTGCTTCATCCACTGTAGACTGCACCACCAGCGCTTGGCATGACCTTGCCCGCCGCCTCCACATCACCACGTTATATTCCCCTTACTGCCTCTCCAAGGCCAGCTAGATCTTTTGGTCACGCGTGAGGGCGGCTGCTGCCATCTCCTTCGTAAGCTTGCCATTCAGACGTGGGGGCAGCTGTATACAAATGGCACATTTCACACCAGTGAGGAATTCTTCGGCGCTACCACGCCCACCCCCCTAGAGCGCTTCTACTACATCCGCCTGATGTCAAGACTCTCACTCCGTGTTTCCCACATGAACCTCCTACACTATCTCCACTGCATAATCTCCTACAGAAAGACACCCCGGCACATGCCATTTCAACACTTTACCGCGCCACTCAAAAGGACTGCATGCGCGATCCCCTTCCGGCCAGGACCCAATGGGAGGAAGAACTAGAATCCCCCATCACTGACGATCAATGTTCATTCTGCTGTCAACAAACCGGGAAAATATCTGCTAGCAGCCGTCTGCGCATCATCCACTATAGATATTTACACCGACTCTACTATACCACTGCGCGCCTGATGCGCCTTCATCTCCGTAACACTGATCGCTGTGACCGATGTGGGAGTGAGGGGGCAGAATTCAGACACTTAGCTTGGAACTGTCCTCTCATCCGTAGGTACTGCACGGAGGTATTGGAGGCGCTTGATAAAATGACTGGACTGCACGTCCCCGAAGACCCTCTTGTCGCACTTTTAGGATACACATTGACCGCCTCGCTGCGGAAATACATTTCCCTGGCACTCTTGCTAGCGAAACGACGAGTAGCCTGCAGATGGGGTAGGGGAAGGGCACCCAAATTCAAAGTCTGGCTGAATGACCTTATCTATTGCCAAGAACAACTAACCACCTATGCTGAACTTCTACCACCCTCTGCCCGCCCTCGAGACATTTTGGCCCCCCTCCAGTCTATCTCCTGGAGCAAGCCAACACCCCCGACCCAGCCACAGAGCCCAATCGGGCAGACAATGGGATTCAGGAGTGACGAGTGTAATGTACTATAAATGGCCTAACATGGTCATGCAGGTCGTAATCCAGATGGTCTAGTCTGAAAAGCCTGTCTCCACTAATGCACACTGCTCAGATCATTTGTATACTGTATGGTTGGTCAACTTGCGATGTCAATAAGATAAGTGGTATTGGTTGTTTTTGTTGGAAACTGTCACCTATGCTTAAAATCAATAAAGAAATTAAAAAAAAAAAATCTGTTTCAACAAACTATGTTGCACTTTCTCTTTTCCTGCAACTATTATAAATTGTATACTAAAGAATTCCTTGTGCCTTTTATGTGGCTTAGATAATTTCAATCCTTTTCGGAGGCTTATCTTTTTATACAAACTTTGTCAGATGATGAAACTTGTCATTGTGTAGTTATGTTTCTCCAAGCTGCAGTACTCTCTAGGAGGTCAATGCTTTTAGAATGTTTTTACTGATGAATCACGCCAAAGTAGCTCAACTAAGTAGCATGCGGGTCTAGTACAATTTTGAACGATGTTGTTTTATCTGATTTTATATAATCTAAAGTTTTATGCATTTTATTAATGTCTTTTAATTTCAAGATGGGCTGTGTATTTTTATGCTATTGTTCTTGTGAAAATATTCTGTATGCTTTTATTGCTATTTTTAGCCGAATAAAGCCAATTCTGATTCTGACAGCCTGACCCAGGTTTGCCATTCTATTCTAAAAATAATGTTCATTATGTACACTATGCCAACATATTAAGTATTTCCCAAGTTGCCAATTGTCTTTAGCCACTAATTGTGAGCATCAGAAAAAATAATAACACACTTTAAGTGAAGACAAAACACAAATCATCTGTCTTATGTTCAATATCCACTTTTACATCCAATTAACCTTTATTTACTCAGAAATTATGGTCCTCTAATTTGATTGGAGGCATTTGTGCTGCTGCAGTGAGTGAAATTCTGAAACTCTGCTGGAAAATCATGGTTTATTAAAACATCATTAAGGCCTTCTAAATGGATTCAAATGCGGTATGTCTAAGGAAGGAGACAATTCGGCATTTCACAGTCCCTGACAGAATGCAGAAGTGGAATTTATAGCTCAAGCTTTAATGTTACAAGATCTAATGTAGAAGCGCTTGAATAACAGTATCCCTTTGTAGCCTGCATGTCATCCGCCCCTTTACCAGTAAGAACTATAAATGTTAATGATGCTTCTGTCTTCTCCGGGCAGAGGTCTATTGCTCTAGAGCAATAGATACAAATGCATCCGAGATTTATTTCTAATGATTCTATAGGACGATGGGGCCATTAAAGTATTAAAGTTAAATCACACCATTTACAAAATTGTACTTTACATCATCTTTTATTGATGCTACATCGTTTGATCTCTACATTTAGACGTAGTTGTATATAGCAGTTTTCTTCTCCTCAAACATTAATATATATTATCCCATTCGCAGAGGGCTCGTAGTGATTTTCACCCGAGACATGGAATAGTATTTTTCTCCTCTTCGGTTTAGCAATCATAAAGTTGTTCTACAATGTACAATGAAATCTTTTCATTGCTTATTATTTGTATTATATTGAAACTGGATGTTAAGGTCTCAAATATCGTAAAATAACCATGGATTTGGGAAATTAAATGTAGCCGGGGATAGTAGCTCCTATTCCCCGTGTGACCTTTAATACCCCAGGAACTGTCCTAGTTACCCATAGTCACAAGGGCCATTAAAGCAGCTATATGAACAAAAAGTAGGCAGGTCTCTAAAAACTCTGGCCTAGATTTACTAAGGGCTTGCGTTACACTTGTGTCATGGAAGGTAACGCAAGGCCAATGCAAGCCCTTAAGTGAGATTTGCAATGTAATGTAGAACCACCTTGCATGGCTCTGTGTAACATAGTAAATCTGAAGTAACGCAAGGATGGGCAAGTTGCTGCCTTGCATTACTCTGCCCTGGGAATGTGTTCCATGAGTGGCGCATCTGTGTTCCCACGCATCCACCGATGGTTTTTGGCACATTCCCAGATTTACCAACAAAAGTAAACCTGGGAATGCGTCAAATTTCTTCTCCTTTCCAGGGGAGATGTAATGGAGAGAAATATTTTACTTCTCCACGATTTTGTCCTCGTTCGACAAGGCAGAGAGCAGAAGAGAGCATGAGTGTGTCATATGTTAGTGGATATGGCGCATTGCTGCCCTCTCTGTGTGAAGCAGTGCCGTGCAGCAAGTTGTTTTGCTGTGTTGCGCTGCGTCAAATGTTAGTAGATTTGTCCCTCTTTTTACTTCCTGTGATTTCGGCTCTTTGATCTCCCCCTCATTCTTCATCTTCAGATAGGATCATGAGATAGCTTTACCTCTTTTGATATAATCTATGGTTGTCTCAGGACTTGGAGACGAGTACATAATGCCACCACAGAAATGCAATGTGAATGCTCCATGGATGTCTCAGCATTTGGAGACCAGTCCAAAATGCACCTTATCAGACAGCTGCACAGTGGGAGCATGGTGGATGTGCAGTACGTGATGCATGCCATCTTAGAGCTGCACTTTGGATGTCTCAGTACTTGGGCACCCATACATGATGCGCATCCTCAGATAGCTGCACAGTGAGAGCACAGTGACTGGACAATAAATAATGAGAGTCACCATAGGCCGAACTGGGTGAGCTCCATGGGTGTCTCACCACTTGGACTCCAGTGAATAATGCTAGTAATCTAACATTTCACTTAAGCTGCTCATTTGTTTGCTGCATTTCTCTTGCTGAACTAAGTCAAGTCAATGATGAAATGTAGACTACGCCATCATCATGAGACCCCGCTATTTAACTTCCATGTTGCCACACCCAAACTTGCTCTGGTAAATGTACTATGCATCGGAACATACATCACTTATTTATGCATGCATGATTACCATCTTGCGCCTACTCACAACAGTCAGCCACACTTGAAATCTTCCCTTATATCATCACACCCCATTTTTGTATGTAGAAAAATACGCCTAACACATGTAGCGCAACACACATAAGCTTGACTATATACTTTTCACCATATGTTTTTCTTGGTGTGTTTTTTCACTGGAAAGTGATGTGTGGTACCATAGAGCACCACACATGATTCTTGGTCTCTTCACCAAACATCTGTTGGCTGATAGAGGGACTGTCAAGACACCAGGCACCCCTTACCTAACCAATTGTGAAGGTCTGCAGAAATGAGTATTAAGTAGTAGCGGTCGGTGGTGGGAGTGCCGCCGGGCTGACGTGGGGCGGGAGGGCAGGGTGGGGGTTAGTAAACTACGGATTACGGGCGATTACAGGTAAGTACACATATAAATAAATACGAATTTCGTTTCTCGCGCTGCATCGCCAAATGTGATGCAGCGCGAGAAACGAAATTCGTTTTATTTATTTATATGTGTACTTACCTGTAATCGCCCGTAATCCGTAGTTTACTAACCCCCACCCTGCCCCTCCCCCGCCCCACGTCAGCGCCCGGCGGCACTCCCACCACCGACCGCTATTGATATTAAGCCACCAATCCCCCTGGGGACTAGCTTCCTACAGAAAGATTTTAGACACTGTGTGATGGCAGTACACTCAAGAGGAAGCGGGGTTGGGATGTGATAGAGAGAAAAACAATATGTCTGATTCCAATGAGCAGAGCTGCTTCTGCCTGCATCACGTCTTCTTTTTTAGCATTCTGCGGAGATCTTAAGACTGGGTGGTCATTCAGGAAACTTAATGTGAAAGGTAAAGGTAGACCATGGGGGAGATATGCTATAAAGTGCTGACTCTTACCTTGCCCCAAGTTGTAACTGCACCAGTTTAGTACCTCTCTGCTCAGCCTTTCGGGATGCACCCTTCCTTCTGTCATTTTTTCTGGAAGACACTCTTGTGCTTTAATTTTTCCCTAAGAGGTTATTGCTACGTTAAGCGTGCAAACACACATTAGGTTTGTAGAACAGGAAATCATGCAAACTGGCTCACGTGTGATGCCTCACTAGTACTTGTAAACGTGTGTGGTATGGAGTTCCACACTGTTTTTTGAGAATGTCCTAAGCTTTCCTTGACTTCTCATACTATCACACTGTTTTTCAGTTACAAAGTATTCACATATAGTGCACACAAAGTCACAACTGCCGTTAGACTTTAGTCTTTCATAAATATCTCCTTGATGCTGTAAAGTCTTTTGCAGATGTGATAGCTGAGTTAGTTATCAGATTCTTCTTTGAATAGTGTACTCACCCTAGTCATGACTACAAGTCTCAGGGTGCTTTTCTGGATATGCGGTAATAAAACTTACCAAGTTTCAGGAGTGTTCTTAAAGATGTTGTTTTCCTTTCTTACAGACTTCCAAACTGAAGTTGTAGAAGAGGAAGAAGACGCCAAGGACCTAGAACTCAGAACAGGATCACAGAAGGAAAGATACACAAATTGGTTTGTCTCAACATCCTGATGGGAGAGATACTTTCTCTGCGGGAGTCAGGAAGCAATGCAAGAGGCCACCTGCAGGGCACAGTATTTATAGGACTGCGCCCAACATGGTCGCTGATTTCCGAAATTGTGGGAAGGTCATGGTCCAAGGAAGGTTCCAGGCCCAAGAGGAGGCTATACCAATGGGACGAACAGGGAATAACGATGACCATGAGAAAGGCAGATTAGACAGAGGAAAACATGACACAGTGGAAGGGAAACATGGGAAAGGCTACAGGGTCACAATGAGTGCACCGAAAGATACAGAGGGGGAGGCAAAATCCCTAGGACTGAAGGGGAGAATACCAAGTAAGCGAGTAGCATACCACATACGCGGTGTGCAATGTGACAAGAACTGCAGCCTTTACTTATCACATGGGTCCTGTTTCAGATCAAGTGTTGGAAATAAGGACCTGTTTGCAGTGTCCCCCCACTTTGTGACCCATTTAAGACCCCTAGGTGCTGGTTTTCGGACTCTGAGAGTGCCCTGGGGTCTGCTAGGCAGGCCCAGGACAGTGCTATGCTAATAAGACACTTCGAATACAGTGAAAACACCTACATACACTAGGTTACACTATGGTTTACGGTACCCCTATCACTGGCATGACCTCCCCTATAAGGCCCTAGTACATATTAGGGCAGAGGGGTTGAAACTACCTTTAAGTCCCTAGTATATAATAGGGCATGGCAATTTGGAGGCCAGCAGCCCTTTCTGCACTTGCATGTGTGAACTCCAGAAGCCTGAGGTCAGTTTAAAAGCCGCCCTGTGTTGCAGGACTGCTTTTAAAATGCAAACTGTGCCCAAACTTGACTTTGGTGTTTGGGGCACTTAAAAATGAATAAACTGCAATGTTTGGGCCTATTAAGTACCCCCAGGATCTTCCATAGGCATCCCAGGGGTGGGGGGTCAGGTATATATAAGGGGCACACTTATAAAATGAGTTTTGTATGCACTGGGATTAGTGAAATTGTACATTTCACCCCCCAAATTGCAGTACTGTGCTTCCCAAAATCAACGTTCTTGCTAGTAGCCCTGTGGATTGAGGATCTGCAATATTTTTACATATTCAGAACCCCTAAAGTCTCCCCTAGGTATCCCAGGGTTGTGGGGTCCTGTAGATATAGACAGGGTCCTTATAAAAGATGTTTTATAAGCCCTGATGTTGGAGAAAGTGCCCAAGTCATTTTCCCCATTGCAGATCCCCAGCCATATAGGTTAACAGGGCAAGAAGTTATTAAATAATAACTAACGTCAAGGAGGTGATAAAAATATAATTCAAAGACTTCCTAGAATGATATTGATAAATCCAACAATATGGTATTGTTGAATTTATCCTAAAATGTACAGACAAGAATATATAAGACTTTCGCCAAAATTCAGCCCGCTAGTGCTCTGATCTGATTGGCCAGAGTTAAATGGATTAGCCAGGCTGCTTTGATAAGGTGATAAGTAGCCAGCGGGTCAGGGAGCCATGCTGGTTTCTGCTACATAGGAATGCTATGGCAGGGGGAGGGGTTGTAAAACATCTTCTTAAAAGGGAGGAGGAGACTGACAGTGTAAGTCAGGTCCAGTTACAGCCCTACCCTTTGAACCTAGCCAGATGGCAGGCTTATGGCAGGAATTTGCAGATGCCAAGGGGAGGGAGCAAATGTAGATGAGCCATCCTGCGGGCTCGTTCAGTTAGCTCTTCTCTCTCTGCTGGAAAACCAGAAATTATGAATTTTGGAGAAATTGTGCTCTCTGGGAGAATATAGTGCAACACTTTAGAGGATGTGGTCATACCTAGGGTGTTGCCCCGCACCTCATTGGACAGGAGTGCCCTCCTGCTTGACTTAGAGAACTTGGAATAAGTAAGGGGCAGAGCCTCTCAGATCTGCTGCTTGAAACTTAAGGAAGAAGAAGGGTCCATGCTGGAAGTTTGATTTGTACCAACCAGGCCCTGCCCTCTGACTGACTGCGCCTGCTGCACAATCTGGAACTACAACCCTTTGGACCTACCTTGCTTTAAAAGAACTAAAGAGTGGACTCCTTGCAAGCTACAGGTTAACAGAGATCACCTGGACTATCACCACCAAGAATCCCCAACCTGGAGTACTAACAGTGGATTTGTAAGGGTTTTGCCCAAATGGATGCTGGGAATTGCAGTCCCAAACTTTCAAGGGCCATCTTGGAGCTTCCAGACCCTTGGAGTAAGTTTTGGACACTTTTGGACCCTCACAGGAACTTCAGGAAGAAGTTCCAGATGTTTGGAGAAGTTTGGAGCAACTTTGGAAAAAAGCTCCATAAGTGGACCGACTTGACCTGGCCAGCCAATCCGGTGTACCTCAACCGCGAACCAGCCTGCCGTCCAGGTTCGTACCACTGAAAAGCTCCAGAGGTCCGACTTCCAGAGTTTGATCCGGAGTAAGCTGAGACCCAAGCTGGCAAATCCTCACTGAATCCGGCCTGGTGAAGAGCAGCAAGGAACCACTGAAAAAAAAGCTCCTTAAAAGTTTCTAAGTCCGAACGTAGGAGAGATGACCGGGACCAACCGCGAAAGTCAAGCCGTCCACCTTCAATCGCGAGCCGGCCTGGATCCCTGGCTCGTCCCTCTGGAAAGCTCCAGAGGTCTGACTTCCATAAGTTTGACCGGGAGCTCGTCGCAAGGCAAGCCAGTGATCCCTCCCCGAATCTGAACTGGCTGAGAGCTTCAAGGGACCCCTGGAAGAAAAGCTCTAGAAAAGCTTCTAAGTCCAAAGGTAAAATCTTTGGCCGAGACCTACAGCAAGGGGTTGCCGCGCAGGGCTCCATCTGCCTAAAACTTTGACTTTGTCCTGGTCTAGCATGACCAGATGTCACAATAGGTGCTATAGATTTCTATGTGCTATATAGTGCTGAATCTTTAAAAATTCATATCTCCGGTTCCCTACATTTGCCTTTTTTTGGTTTGATGTTATTTTGAAAATAAAAATATTTCCTATTTTTATGAATTGGTGTTGGATTTTTATTGTGTGTTGTGTCTTAATTATTTACTGAATTGATGTTTTTAAATGTTTACATACCTGTCTTTGCAGTTAAGCCTGCCTTGTCGCAGCCAAGCTACTAAGGCTTGAGCATGAGAATAATTTTCTAAGACCTATTCTGTGCCTTATATTGTGTTTGTGATATTATTGCCAGTGGTAGATGCATATTTACCACTACTAATAACCCACTTTCTAACACCAAGGGAGACAATACACATTATATATGCTATGACTAATTAGCTGTATAGATTGAGCTTGCCACTGGATGACACAAATGACTGCTGATGAGATCTGATCATGTGTTTTGTATAGATTACAATATCACTGTAGTATCAAGGTTTCTTTATAAGGTGCAACCAAAGAGGAATAAAAAAAGAATAAGCCATTTGTCCACAACCCTAGAACATCCAACATTTAAAATCATGGCATTTCTTGCAGATATTGTTTGTAGTAATACAGATAAATTCCTTAGTTTCTAGAATTCGTTTTTGTTATGCATATTTGAAAATTATTGGGCTGCATTTATATGTGTAACCATCACACCACTAAGGCATTCATTCGCTTGGAAAAATGAGTGTAAAATAGATGTCTACCTTTTGCAGTCAGGGTCTTTTATCATTGGTTTAACTCTACTCTTGTTACAGAATGCACTTCTTAATCCTAGAATACAGCTGGAAGTCCTACTTACTTTTAACAGTGTGTTTGCTCTGCCTACAGTGACTTCATTAGGGTGCTTATAAAAATTCATTTAAATATTTGACGTTGAAAGATACCACATAAAGCCATTTTTTCTTGACACATGTGCAAGAAAAGTTGGCCACGTCCTCACACTTCTGCATTACATAGACTGTTGTCCAAGTGTTCGTGATTAGCCTAGATCTTCTTCGCTGGAAATCAGTGCCCACCTTATTGACTCAGCATTAAAAGAGTGCACTGTGTTTACCCATAGAGCACATTTTTACCTATGAACTAATGAAAAATACCCTGGACTTCTTTGATACTGGGTGATGTGGAGCAGAGCCATAACTTAGCTCACCATCTGTGTCTGGGCATCTCAGGGATACCTGATGTCAAATGTATACAACTAATTTACAATCAATTCTGAACCTGGCTGGCCCTTTGTATTTTTGCTGTATGGTAACTGGGAATAAGACAATGACTATTCTCATAATTCACTCAGCTGTTGTGTAAACAGTTTTTCTTATTCAGATATGATCCTTGTAAGACAGAGATCCAAAGTTGCTGATGAACCTGAATACTTCTTCTTTCCATTACTCAGTAGCACAAAGTTCAGTTTATTTCTTCCACTTCACATCAATTCAATTGAAATCTGATAGTGTTTTTATATTTTTATGTACCAATTCATAAAGCAGCTTATAGTCAATGTTTCCCACCCTATAATCAATTCAATACTAGCCTTTAGAAACATAATGATAAAGTGTTATTATTGACCGATGAGCTTTAGATATTAGTATAGTTGTGTCTACTTTGTGCAGGTACTGCCACTATAGGCTTTTCCTACCATCAATGCCACAGCCGTAGGCTGACAGTTAACTGTACAAAGTCTTAATGACTAAAAAAACCAGTAGGACAGGAGAACATTTCATGCTACTTACAGGTCAGATATGAAAACTAGCAAAGAATAGCATCCCCACAATTCTGTGCATTTCACTCAATTTGTATAGGATACTTACCCAATTTCAGTCAGCTATCCATCAGGAAGGGAGCATGAGTTCACCAGTGCTTACAGTGTGTATGATTTTTAAAGGACTAGCCAATCTCACAAGTATCTGGTTTAAGGAAAGGGTCCTCAGCAATGTTTCTCTATCTACTGCTCTGCTGGATATTCTGGTGGGTGTAGTTATAATGGAAGGGTGACCTCATTATCTATGAATATGTCTCCAGTCATCTTGTATACTAGCTTGAAAATGACTATGAGGTAATGTTGGTATCACTAAGCATATGAAAATACTATAGTGTAGGGAAAAGCGAGTGAGTAGGTCTTTCACTAGAATCAATTCATAATGGAATACTGGTTCCATTTGAAAAATTATTTGGTTAGTCCACATTCATCTCAGCCCCAGTAGGTCCCAGAAGAAGAATGGTTCCCTGCCTCTTGCAAGAGGACATTCTGCTGCCTGTAACAGGACATTGAGATTACCTTTTGAATCCATTAATCTGTACCAAGAGACACATTGAGTCAGGCAATAATGTGAAATGCCTGCCTTTGGAGAAGAAACAAAACATAGCTTCAGGAATCTCATTTGCCTGGTCTGAAATTTTCTGCCAGAGCTGCACCATCTGCCTTGATATATTTATGTGACAAATTCAACATTTATGGAGAGGATCTATAGTACAAGTGGCAACTTGAAGTGCACCCAGCTTCAACCTTATGGCTATTGAATCAAGGTCATGGCACTAGACCACAATTCGTTTTTATCCCTTCTAGCCAGATACCTTGACTTCTTTCAGCTTTAATTTTTCTAAATTTTGAGCCAGAGCTATAATTTCTTGCACAATTCAGCCACAATGACACCCAGTCACCTACATCATTTTCTTATGCCTACCTAATGGGCATATTTTACTGCTTTGATTTACTGGACATAGGTAGACTCTGAAAGTTACAAGTTACAAACTCTCTTTACCTCCAGTGGCTTCCATCCATGGACAGTCCCATTTCAGGAGGTGTTTGACTTGCCTCAATGATTGCCATTGAACTACGTTTTCCCAATGTGGTGTTCTGGGTGATCTTATATTGTTCCATTACATCCTAAGTATACAGAAAACCAGATACGGTATTCAGGCCTTCTCCTATATCGCTCCAAAAGCATGGGACAATCTGCTGCTAAACATAAGAGCCTCTTTCTCACTTCTTTAATTCTGCAAGAAGCTGAAGACCTGACTTTTTGAGAAGTTCCACTAGGCGTGCTTAAAATCACAAATGCTCAGTGCCAGAATACCCTCTCTGGGTGACCCTGCCTGTACAAATTTGCATAACATAACATAGCAAAACATACCATAAGATAACATAGCTTTAAGAATCATCAATCTTCCTTGGCCTTTATTGATGTTCCATTAAATGTTTATATTGTTACTTATTCTTGCAGTGATCATTTATGTGCATTTTTTTGCATTGCTATTTAGTTCATTCACAGGGAACCACCTTACTGCTTTGCACTGGATATCCAAGGTGAATAAATGAACCCTTAGGGAAAACTGCCCATACTGAACTAATAAGAATTGTTCCCAGGATAGTTTCCCCAATTTCTTGTGAGATTAGGGGTATTTAACAGCTGTTATTGCCCAGGAATGTGCGAGCTGTAAGACATTTAATCCCCCAGAACAAATCTAGGTAATTCTAGCATCCTAGTTCTTCTTATTGGTTGTGCTAATTTAATAATTTCTTAGACTATGCTAAAATGTTGTAATATAAGAAGTCAATAACAAGGTGAAATATGATTTCCTATGCACCTGATGCCATTGATTTATCTTGCCAATTTCAAGAGATACTTGAAGAGTCATCTGTCCCAATTAATTTCCTAATTTATCATATTACCACCAGACCCAATCCTGTTTCCCTCTCATTGTATTTTCAAATGCTTGCGTAAACTAGGGATACCGCTCAATGTAAATAGCTGAAAATGAAACAAATAGATTCCTAATCACAACCTCTCTCTTCAGGTCATTAGTGGTTAGTAGTTTCATATGGCTATACAGTGGTTAGGGATGTGAAAACTTAGGAACAGTAAATGACAGAATCTTCAATTTTTGCATCTGACCTTATAAACTGACGTTGTTTGTCAGTGCAATCTCCATAATTTTTTGGGAGTCCGTCCAGGCAGCTACTTGAGAAATCTTGAGAATATGTGATGGTAATCATCAGTGCAACAAAGTTTGTGCAGCCACTCACAGAGTAGAGACAGTTTCACTTACAGAGCTTGCAGAAGGGACATGTCATGTGGCAGAGCCCATCAGGTGGTATAACTTTAACGGCATATTTTTTAGTTTCTGTTGTTCTTAGGATATTCTTTGAGCTAGGTGAAAACCAAAGCGGGAATTATCAGTACAATTGCAATGGCTACTCTGACCACTATCTCAACCATCATCAGCATTATATCTCAGCTTTAGAGCAGGAGAATTAATATTGCTAAAGGGAAACTTATTCAGAATATTGAAAGAAAATTCTTGCAGTGTGGATAACTGAGAATTTGGATCAAAGGCAGCAAGATGCACTCAGAAGTTCTGCTCTGTCATTCGGTTGCACAGGCAGACATGTCTTTTGTATGTATATGTTATAGAGTCCCTCAAATATACTATTGAATACCCATGTGCCCTGTATTGTGAGCAGAAAGATATGTATACACCTTTTTTACACAAATTTGCAGAGTATGCTGTTTGAAACACAGGTATTCAAGTGTTTGTATGTTTATTTTCATTTAACATGTCACTAGGTAAAAGCATAGACACGCATGCATACCTTCACAAACTTGGTCAGACTTACAACAGTGATATGCTTAGGATTGTTGTTTTATATTTGGTAGGCCTAACATTCTGAGCAGTCGATTAATAGTGAACCTTCAAGAAAAAAGTGAGGTTTAAGACATCTTCGGAGAAGGATTAGTGATTAGGGTACTTTGTATTAGTCTGTTGTAAGGTGCAATTAAAGTAGGCCTCTTTCTGCACCTCTGTCAGTTCTTTCTGCACATCTCTTGCTACTTTCTTCACCTTTCTTCCTCTTTCTGGACTTCTGTTGCCTCTTTCTGCATTTCTTTTGCTTCTTTCTTCACCTTTCTTCCTCTTTCTGCACCTCTCTTGCCTCTTTCTGCACTTCTCTTGCTTCTTTCTGCGCCTTTATTCCTCTTTCTGCACATGTCCTACCTATGTAGGCATAGTTAGAAATTAGCATTTAAAAAACCTTAAAAATTCAATGAAAAAACCATAGGTTTCTGGGACGTTATAGTTAGAAATTAGCATTTATAAAACCATAGAAATTCACTGAAAAAACCATAGGTTTCAGGGACGTTATAGTTAGAAATTGGCATTTAAAAAACCATAGAAATTCACTGAAAAAAAGACAGGTTTCAGGGACGTTATAGTTAGTTGGACATTTCACTCATACAAAACCAGAAAAATTCGGCCGTTATAGTTTGTTGAGCTAAGTATAACTCATGCCCCTGCAATGCACTGCTAATGACATCCCATATTACATCACTCATGACATGGTCAGTGACATCACTCATGACATCACTGATGACATCTCAAATGACAACATCGATGACATCACTGATGACATCATCCACATGATAATCTGATGCACCTCCTCACACCCTAATATAACCTTTGATACACCCACTCTAAAATACAGACTGCCATTCTCGAAACCATAGACACACCAATACCAGTTACTACATACCCACTCACTGATTCCTAGGTCTAGACACACATCCATTCACTCACCCATACAGTCACTCATACATGCAGTCACTCATCAATACAGCCACTATCATATGCACTCATATACCTATACAGACACTCACACACCGCCACTCACCCATAGAGTTACTCACACAGCTAGTCAGTCATGCAAAGAATCAATCACACTCCCATTTACTCACCTATATAGTTATACACACACCACCTCACTTATTCATACACATACTAACACATACTTATACAATCACTGACAAAAGCACACACTCATCCATACAGCCACTCTCAGAATCACTCACTCTCACATATAGTCATTTATATACTCCAACACTCACATATACTGCCTTTCACATATGTAGTTACTCACACATGTACCACTGAGACATCCATTCACTCACCAACACAGCCATACACACACTTACCCACCCATACAGCCCCTCACAGATGCACTCTTGAACCCATACACCCAGTGAATCACCCACTTACACATCCATGCAGGGAGTCACACACACCCCACCCACCCACACAGACACTCAGGCACCCATACAGATACTCAGACAACCAATCAATAACCCATATAGACACTCATGTAGCTACTCACCAACCCATGCAGCCACTTACACACCAACAGACAGACTGATACAGACATTCACAAAGTTTAGTCACTAACCC
This sequence comes from Calotriton arnoldi, assembly GCA_963921515.1. Classification (NCBI taxonomy): domain Eukaryota; kingdom Metazoa; phylum Chordata; class Amphibia; order Caudata; family Salamandridae; genus Calotriton; species Calotriton arnoldi. Next base: position 236,170 of record CAWUFW010015159.1, on the reverse strand, counting down.
ATGCATTCAGTAAGACGCGTTTAATCACTCACCTATACAGTCAGTCAGGCACCTACTAAATCATCCATTCAGACAGTCATACACCCACTCATTCTTCACTACACCTTGGCCTATATATATATATATATATATATATAAAACATATGTAAACTTTAAAGAAACACACAGTCACTGGATGATGTCATTAATGATGTCATCAGTGATGCCATTTGAGATGTCATCAGTGATGTCACTGACCATGTCATGAGTGATGTAATATGTGATGTCATCAGCAGTGCTTTACGGGGGCGCAAGTTATACTTAGCTCAACTGACTATAACGGCCGAATTTCTCTGGTTTTGCACGAGTGAAATGTCCAACTAACTATAACGTCCCTGAAACCTGTGGTTTTTTTCAGTGAATTATATATATATATATATATATATATATATATGTTTTGACTTATACTGGGTGCTCCCTTGTGTCTGGACAAAGCTATACCTCTCTGAAGAGCTCTAACGAGAGCGAAACACGTGTCAGGGGTTGCTTTTATTCATTTCAGGTTGGCTTGGATGGTATTTTACCAATCCAAAGCTGTAATACTGTGCCTGGAGTGGTAAAAGGCTTTGGCCATTTTACAGCTCGGCAGGGATAGCACTGTGCTAATCCTATGCTTAAAGACTTTGCTGTGTAAATGGCAAAAGTTTTTGTCCCTTTCTATCTCGGCGTGGATAGCACTGCGCTAATCCTATGCTTAAAAACTTTGATAGAAAAGCAGACATTTGAGGTGAGCAAATTTAGAGTGTCGCTGGTGTTGAGAGTGCTCTAACTGGAGCTGCTTTCCACCTAAACTTGAGAACTACCCAGAGTTCTCTGCTTCTGTTTTTGCATATGTATATATATATATATTCACTGAAAAAACCATAGGTTTCAGACACGTTATAGTTAGAAATTAGCATTTAAAAAACCTTTGAAATTCACTGAAAAAACCATAGGTTTTAGGGACAGTTATAGTTAGTTGGACATTTCACTCGTACAAAACCATAGAAATTCCCCCGTTATAGTTAGTTCAGCTAACTATAACTCGCGCCCCCGCAATGCACTGCTGATGACGTCACATATTACATCACTCATGACATGGTCAGTGACATCACTGATGACATCACTGATGACATCTCGAATGACATCACTGATGACATCATCCAGTGACTGTGTTTCTGTAAAGTTTAAATATTTTTAATATATAGGGAAAGGTGTATTGAAGAATGAGTGGGTGTATAAGTGTGTGGATGAAGGATTTAGTAGGTGCGTGACTGACTCTATAAGTGAGTGATTAAACGTATCTTACTGAATGCAAGGGTTAGTGACTAAACTGGGTGAATGTCTGTAACTGTCTGTCTGTTGCTGTGTAAGTGGCTGCATGGTTTGTGAATAGCTACATGAGTGTCTATATGAGTTATTGATTGGTTGTCTGAGTATCTGTATGGGTGCCTGAGTGTTTGTGTGGGTGGGGTGTGTGCGACTCTGTGCATAGATGTGTGAGTGGGTGATTCACTGGGTGGATGGTTTCAAGAGTGCATCTGTGATAGGCTGTATGGGTGGGTAAGTGTGTGTAAGAGTGTGTTAGTGAGTGAATGTATGTCCCAGTGGTACATGTGTGAGTAACTACATATGTGAAAGGCAGTATATATGTGTGTTGGAGTATATAAATAGCTATAAGCGAGAGTGTGTGATTGTGAGAGTGACTGTATGGATGAGTGTGTGCTTGTATCAGTGATTGTATAAGAGCGTAAGAATGTGCTAGTATTTGTATGAGTAAGTGAGCTGGTGTGTGTATAACTGTATAGGTGAGTAAATGGCAGTGTGTTTAATTATTTGCATGACTGACTAGGTGTGTGAGTACCTCTATGGATGAGTGGCGGTGTTTGAGTGTCTATATAGGAGTATGAGTGCATATGATAGTCCTGTACTGAGTGACCATAAGTATGAGTGACTGTATGGGTGAGTGAGTGGATGTGTGTGTAGACCTAAGAATCAGTGAGTGGGTATGTAGTTATTGGTGTTGGAGTGTCTATGGTTTTGCGAATGGCAGTCTGTAATTTAGAGTGGGTGTATCAAAGGTTATATTAGGGTGTGAGGAGGTGCATCAGATTATCACGTGGATGATGTCATCAGTGATGTCATTTGAGATGTCATCAGTGATGTCATCCGTGATGTCACTGACCATGTCATGAGTGATGTAATATGTGACGTCATCAGCAGTGCATTGTGGAGCGCGAGTTATAGTTAGCTGAACTAACTATAACGGGGGAATTTCTATGGTTTTGTACGAGTGAAATGTCCAACTAACTATAACTGTCCCTAAAACCTATGGTTTTTTCAGTGAATTTCAAAGGTTTTTTAAATGCTAATTTCTAACTATAACGTGTCTGAAACCTATGGTTTTTTCAGTGAATTTCAAAGGTTTTTTAAATGCTAATTTCTAACTATAACGTGCCTGAAACCTATGGTTTTTTAAGTGAATTTCAAAGGTTTTTTAAATGCTAATTTCTAACTATAACGCCCCTAAAACCTATGGTTTTTTCAGTGAATTTCAAAGGTTTTGTAAATGACAATTTTTAAATGTATTAATTGTTATATTTATTTTTTTGATACTGATTTACTACATTTTTTTAAATTATTTATTTTTACATATTTTATTTTTTAAATTACATTGTAATTACATTATACATTACATTACAAAATATACTTTCTCAGAATGAATTACTTTAGTTTAAATACTTTGCAAATAGGCAATAGACTTTTAAGTACAGTAGTTACAGTTGTTGCAATGGGCAACACAATTTCAAACACAATGCAACATTGAGCTCAATGTGAATTTCTAGTTAAATGCAATTAGTTACTTTATGGATTACTTTTATAACCACAGGACTGGATCCTAGATTCAGTCCTGGGACATCTCCTGTTAACAGTTGAGTAAAAGCGTTTTGGTTACAGTAGTGATTTTTAAGGAATATTATTGTATTTTAAAAGTTGACACTTCGAAACTTTTTCACATAGAATCACCAATGTTATCCTAAGGGAGGAAAGTCACTTAGCAGGTAAGTAGTGTTATCGTTACTTTTTCTTACTCAGTGGTGGATCCTGTATCCAGCACTGGTGCATCTCCTGTAAACAGTTGAAAGAATGCGTTTAAGTCATACAGGCGATTTTTAAGGAATATTTGTAGTTTGTGAAAATCGACACTTTGAAACTTTTCTGCTGAAAACCAGACAATGGATTCCAATGGAAGGAAATACAAGTTACTGGTAAGTACGGTTAGAATTACTTTTCAGGGTCAGTGCTGGGCTAAAAGATGCAGCACTGGGTTCTCTCCTGATAACAGGTGAGTAAATCGGAATTCGTAGTTCAGCTGATTTTAGAGGAATATTATAAAGTTCCAAAACTCCACACTTAGAAGAATTTCCAAGTGAAACCAGTCAATGTTAGCCTATGGAAGGAAATTCAAGTTACTGGTAAGTACGGTTAAAATTACTTTTCAGGATCAGTACTGGGCTCAAAGATGCAGCACTGAGGTCTCTCCTGATAACAGGTGAGTAAATCGGAATTCGTACTTCAGCTGATTTTAGAGGAATATTTGTATGTTTCAAAAATCGATACTTAGAAACGTTTTCAGCAAAAAGCAGGCAATGATATCCTATGGAAAGAAATTCAAGTTACTGGTAAGTACGGTTAAAATTACTTTTCAGGATCAGTACTGGGCTGAAAGATGCAGCACTGAGGTCTCTCCTGATAACAGGTGAGTAAATCGGAATTCGTATTTTGGCTGATTTTAGAGGAATATTATAAAGTTCCAAAACTTCACACACAGAAGAATTTCCAAGTGAAACCAGTCAATGTTAGCCTATGGAAGGAAATTCAAGTTACTGGTAAGTACGGTTAAAATTACTTTTCAGGATCAGTACTGGGCTGAAAGATGCAGCACTGAGGTCTCTCCTGATAACAGGTGAGTAAATCGGAATTCGTATTTTGGCTGATTTTAGAGGAATATTATAAAGTTCCAAAACTCCACACTTAGAAGAATTTCCAAGTGAAACCAGTCAATGTTAGCCTATGGAAGGAAATTCAAGTTACTGGTAAGTACGGTTAAAATTACTTTTCAGGATCAGTACTGGGCTGAAAGATGCAGCACTGAGGTCTCTCCTGATAACAGGTGAGTAAATCGGAATTCGTATTTTGGCTGATTTTAGAGGAATATTATAAAGTTCCAAAACTCCACACTTAGAAGAATTTCCAAGTGAAACCAGTCAATGTTAGCCTATGGAAGGAAATTCAAGTTACTGGTAAGTACGGTTAAAATTACTTTTCAGGATCAGTACTGGGCTCAAAGATGCAGCACTGAGGTCTCTCCTGATAACAGGTGAGTAAATCGGAATTCGTAGTTCGGCTGATTTTAGAGGAATATTTGGACAATGGTGAAGGGAGGGGTCGGGGCCTGAGGTGACATCTGTGCAAACGCGCCCCATGGCGCGTTTTAAGTTGGGGGATTAAGTCCCCTTGAATCATGAGAGTCCCTGGGGTCCAACTAGCCCACCCTGTACCTCCAGTATGCGCCAGGGAGCTGCGTTGCAGAGAGGTGTTCAGAGGCCACGCCCCTTTTTGCACCTCTCTGCAACGCAGCTCTGTGGCGCTTTGTGGACGTACCTGGTGGGCTAGTTGGCCACCAGGGACCCTCAGGATTGAAGGGGATTTCATTCCCCATCTTAAAATGCACCACGGGGCCTGTTTGCACACATGTCACCTGAAGCCCCGCTCCCTCCCTTCACCACTGTGCAAACACGCCCCGTGGCGCGTTTTAAGTTGGGGAATGAAATCCCCTTCAATCCTGAGGGTCCCTGGAGTCCAACTAGCCCACCATGTACCTCCAAAAAGCGCCACAGAGCTGCGTTGCAGAGAGGTGTAAAAGGGGCATGGCCTCTGTACACCTCTCTGCAACGCAGCCCCTGGCGCATACTGGAGGTTCCTGGTGGGCTAGTTGGCCCCCAGGGACCCCCAGTATTCAAGGGGAATTAGTTCTCATCTGCAAACGCGCCAGGGGCGCGTTTGCAGAGTGGTGAAAGAAGGGGCGTGGCCTCCGGCGCGATGCCGGTGTTTTTCTCTTTTTTTTTTTTTAAAGAAGGGGGCTGTGTGGCCCCCTTCTTTTTCTAATTTATTGGTCCTGGGGACCCCAACCCCAGGGCCTGCCCCTATTTATTTAAAAATAAAAAAAATTGGAAGGGGGCCTTGTGGCCCCCCTCCCGAGGCCTTAATCGGCCCCGGGGACCCCATCCCCCGGGGCATGGCCTTTTTTTTTATTTTAATTGTTTTGGAGGGGGGCTGCGTTGCCCCCCTCCTCAGGCCACTTATGGCCCCGGGGACCCCATTCCACCGGGGCCGGCCTTTGTTTTTTTTTTTTTTTTTTTTTTGGGGAAGGGGGCCGCGTGGCCCCCCTCCCGGGCCACTACTTGCCCCAGGGACCCCATCCCCCGGCGCTGGCCCTCTCCGTTGGGGACTGTGGGGGGGGTCCCCAATCCCCCCACAGTCCCGCCGGCTCCCCGCGTCCCTTGGGAGCCGGCATTGCTTTTCCACATGGGGAGCTGCTAAGCAGCTCCCCATGTGGAAAGCAACTTGCTTTGGATATTGGAAGCGAGAGCAGGTTTCCTGCTCTCGCCTCAATATCCACAGCAGTTTGCTATGACAGGACGGGAGCCGCGAGGCTCCCGTCCTGTCATAGCAAACTACAGTGTCCCGGGGGTAGGCACCCCAGGACACTGCAGGAGCCGGCCCTGGGGGTGGTGGTCCCCAGGGCCATTACAGGCTTCCAGGAGGGGGCCGCGCGGCCCCCTCCCTCCATTGACAAAGCCCCGGGAGGTGGTGGTCCCCGGGGCTCTGGGGTCCATAACGGACCCCCACATTTATTTTCTAAGTGCCCCGAGGAGGTGGTGGTCCCCGGGCGTGTGGGGTGCTGGAGCCCCCCCACACATTATTACATTTTTAAAAAAGAAGCCCCGGGGGGTGGCGGTCCCCGGGGCTGCGGGAGGGCAGGAGAGCCCTCCCGCACCTTTTTTTTAATAAAGCCCCGGGGGGTGGCGGTCCACGGGGCTTGGGGGGCCTTAGAGTCCCCCCATATAAACAATAAACCCACCCCCCGCATGCCCCCGGGACTTGGGCCACCCGGGGGCAAATTTGCATCAAAGCGCGGGAGACCGCGCTTCGATTTTTTTTTTTCGGCAGGATCCGCGCACCCTGAGCGCATCCTGCCGATTTAAAAAAAAAATGCTTTTTTCTGCCCAGGGGGTCCTTGTGGGACCCCCTGATCAGACCTAGGGGGTCAGGGTGTTTCTACCCTGCCCCCTTTGTGCGTTTTGCGCACTTGTTTCTGTCCCTCGGTTCTACCGAGGGACAAAATGGCTGCCAACACTTCCTGATTTGGAGTGTTGACAGCCAATTAGCATGCAGCTCGTGATCGGGAGGGTGCGCGAATCCGACGCGGCCATAGATATATATGTGATTTTGATTTTCACAGGAACTACTGAACGGATTTACACCATTTAACAAAAAGGGTTCTTTCTGAACCAAGAACTACCTCTTTGCCAAATTTGGTGTAATTCCGTTCAGCAGTTCGGGCTTTTTTCTCAGCCCCCGCTTGATGAATCACCCTGAGACTTTCAGGGTAGGAGCGGACCGGAGCGGGCCATAAAGTTTGAAAATTTCGCGAAGATTCGTCAACCGACGCAAGAGTTATTTCAAATAGAATGTCGCGGATTTCCTATGGAAAATAGGTCCTAACTATAACTATCTACTGGCGACCGCCAGTAGATAATATATATATATATATATATATATATATATATATATATATATATATATATATATATATACTCGCTCCACTGCACCTAAACCGGTGCACTCACGGACGGGTGCTTTAAACGCGGAGGTGCTTCCGCATTATTATAAACGCTCACAATTCTTTCCTCTTCGGATTGAAAATAAGCACCACGGGGTATCAATCTCGCATCATCGATTTTAATTCATATAGCTAACATGACGCGTTTCGCTTACGCCTTAGTCTGATGTTTTAAAATCTCGCGCTATAATGCGGTCATTTTTTATATACGCTAAAAAAACACACATTGGCAATCAAGTCACATGATACGTTGCATCATCACTGTTCACAACGAAGGACTACCAATTTACATGCATACAAAGCGCTATCTTTAAACATGTCCTTTGTTAGTATATATCTATGCATGAGCGAAACTCATTCATTGTAATGCATCGTTGTATAATGAAAAACGGATACTTAGACATACACGGCTTTATGAGGAATGTTCTGTTTACCTTTTAGCCTATTCACGGCATAATTGCAAAATGGTAAAGGGAGAGAACATTAATGTACACTTTTGGCCGATTTACGGCTTGATGAAGTGGAGGTTTTTGCCGATATATGGCTTGATAATATGTCTAAGTATCCGTTTTTCATTATACAACGATGCATTACAATGAATGAGTTTCGCTCATGCATAGATATATACTAACAAAGGACATGTTTAAAGATGGCGTCTTTGTATGCAGGTAAATTGGTAGTCCTTCGTTGTGGACAGTGATGATGCAACGTATCATGTGACTTGATTGACAATGTGTGTTTTTTTAACGTATATAAAAAATGACTGCATTATGGCGCGAGATTTTAAAAACATCAGACTAAGGCGTAAGTCGAAACGCGTCATGTTGGCTATATGAATTAAAATCGAATGATGCGAGATTGATACCCCCGTGAGTGCTTATTTTCAATCCGAAGAGGAAAGAATTGTGAGCGTTTATATATATATATATATATATATATATATATATATATGTATATATATATATATATATATATACAAACCCTCGTTAGTAACTTCGATTCAAACTGGAAAAACGAGCATGGACCCAGTAGTAGTGCTGAATTTTCTTTATTGCCACCTATTCAGTCCGCCATGACGCGTTTCGGCCGGTCCACGGCCTTGATCACATATGTATATATATATATATTCCTAGAAAAAACAAAGTTTAAAGCTAAGTTATAGTTAGGAAAACGTTATTTAGGTTTTGGTATACAAACCAAACTTAAACTACACAAACATTACAAATTCTACAATTACAGTTATCTCTGGAATTTATGATTTATGCACCACTTGCAAACCTATTTATTTATTATTTGTGACAAACTCAACTTAAACTACACAAACATTAGAAATTCTAAATCTATAGTTATCTCTTACATTTATCATTTACGCAGCACTTTTAAATTATTATGAGTCATACTTATAACTCACATTTATACTTACACACTTCTTTCAAAATAATATAACTCACACACCTCCACAAACAGTCTTGTCACTTCACTCGCCACAGTAGATTAAGGGCCTTATTCCGAGTACGGCGGTCGTAGGACTGGCGTACTCATTGTGGCAGTCCAACCACCACCACCACTGCAGGTCAACCCACTTTATTTTGAGTGTGGAGGTCAGATTACCACACGACTGCCGCCTCTGCCTTGATCCAGGATCTCGCAGTGGTGGCACAGCAGAAAGGGGCAGGAATATGCTGGTGGTGCTTCTGCGGCACCACCAAGGATATTCTGAGTTGCATTTCCACCACCCATTTCATGGCAGTGTGCCCGCCATGTAAAGGAAGGCAGAGATGCAGCTAAGGGGGCCCTGTTCATGATGCTTCTGGGCCAGGGGATGCATGCGGGGGGCACATGCTGTGCCCAGCTGGAATTGTACCCCTGTTCCAGCACAGTGTGGCATGCATGATGTGGTGCATGCCACACTGTGCAGGAACATGTTGCAGGTGCTGTCACAGCAGTGGTCTGCTGTTATAGCTCTCCTATGAGCCTAACACAGACGCTGCCATGAGAATGCCTCAGCACCACCCGTCCAGTCATAAACCGGCATGCGGGTGGCACCACAGGCTTGACGGTTCTTCTGTGGGTGCAGTGGTGGCAGTCTTACAGGAGGACCGCCAAACCCAGAATAAGGCCCTAACTATAACTTGCCACTGTATTATGCACAATGTTCTGGCAATCATGCAATCTCAGATATCATAAGTGTTGTTATTAATGCAATGATTTCACATGCTATGACTTATGTAATATGCAAGGGTACAGCTAGTGCATGGAGGCGTACAGTGGAGGGGCATACAGTTAAGTGAAATACACTGGAGTGTCATAGAATAGAGTGGTGAATAGTATAATAGCATAGAGTAGAGTGGTGTGGAGTGGAGTGGGGTGGAGTACAGTGGAGTGGCATATTGTGGATTAGCATACAGTATAGTGGCATATGCTGGAGTGATGTAAAGTGGAGTGGCTAGAGTGGAATAGGGTAGGGTGGAGTGGCATAGAGTGAAGTGTCTACATGTAAGCAGACGTACTGTGAAAGTGTGTGAAAGGATGTAAATATTCATGTGGCCAAAATATACTTTATATTGTGCAAAAGTAAATTTTGGTAGCTTATGTAAATAGTGTAAGTTTTATAAAACAGAGTTATATATTGTGCCACTGTATACTGTGTTAAGTTCACGGTATACCACTGTACATTTAGCTGAGAAGTGATTATGTGACTGGCTAATGGCAGTGCCTACGAAAGTCTAAAGGCTAAGGTAGCCAAGTAGTTTTTATCACAATTTGGCTGTGTTCTGTGGTCTCTGTTTCACTGCGTTCTGGGTTGGGGTCTTACATATAGTCAAGTATTGTATTTTATTGTCATTGACAATTTGTTACACTTTATTTAAGAGGTATTAGGAAAAAATGTTTAGTTATAAATTTTGATATATTTTTACAGCAGTCGATGGTGAAGCAGTGTGTTAATTTGTTGTAATTTACGCGCTACTCCGTACACTTTTTGTGCATATTTAAATATGTTAAAAATAGTAAATACACTTTAGCTTACTATATTTGTTAAATATAGTGTCTTACAGTGTATTTATAATTTTGTAGCATTTTTAAAAAAATACCACTTTACGAATGGGCATGGGACAAATACGAAACTGAACACTTAATTAGATGCGAAAGCGTAAGCCAGAACACAGGCAAATTTGACCTAAAACAACATGGCTGCCTTTAACTTTTGTAAAGGCAGTCAGTAGCCCTTCAACGAATGACTTGTCATTGCTATACCCTGGTACTACCATGAAGTTCCACAAAATTTCACACAAACACAGCAGCAATATAAATACATATATATCTGACGGTCTTTAGTAGGTAGTTATAGTTAGGATGCAGTTTGCTTTGGAAGGGCATTTTTTCATTTGCCTGTAACTTTGGCGTCGTTTGATGAATCCTTGCAAAATTTTCAAAATTAGTTCACAGCTCACTTCAGCTGTTGTCATGAAAGTTTTGGAGTGCTCCATCAAGTGGGGACAAGAAAAAGGGGGGTCCCAAAATGCATTTTCCCCATGTCTTTTAGACACGGAGGATCCGCAACCCCTTCAATGTTGAGATCTGATTGGCTGCCAACACTTCAAACCAGGAAGTGTTGGCAGCCATCTAGGGACTCGGCTTGGGCTGAGTCCCAGAAAAAAACATTAAAAAAGGAAAAGGGGGCAGGGTTGAAACACCCTGACCCCCAAGGTCTCTTGGCGGGGTCCAACAGGAACGCCGTGGGACAAAAAAGCTTATTTGTTTTTTATTTTTCAGCAGGATCAGGTCCCGGGGGCATTTGGTAATAAGAGTGGAGGGGCACAGGCCAATCTCCTGGGGTTTATTATTGCCCCAGGGACCACCAGCACCTTATTTATTTATAAATGGGGGGCCTCTCCAATCCCACCAGGACACGGGGACTACCACCTCCCCAGGGCGACATGCCACAAAGTAATCGGGAAGCCTCTTGGACCCCCCATGCACCAGGGAGCACCACCACCCCAGGGCTACTATATTTTTGTGGGTGGGCCTCTCGGACATCCCCCTGGCCCTGGGGACCATGACCTCCATGGGGCAAAAGTTAAATAGTGTTGGGGTACTCAGAGACCCCCCTGGGCCATGAGGACCATCACCTCCCTGGGGACATCTTCCTTTAAAATAATTGGGACGGGAGCCATGCGCCATCCCCACCCAGGCCGATCTTGGCCCTGGGGAACGCCACCTCCCCGGGGCAGACCCTACAAATTAAAAAGGAGGAGCCCTGCATGGCCCACCTCCTGGAGCCATAGATGGCCTTGGAGACCGCCACCCCGAGGGCCGGATCCTGCTATGTCCTGGGGTTCCTACTCCCCAGGACATAGCTCTTTGCTATGGCTTGGTGGGTGCTTTACCACACCCTCCAAGCTATAGCAAACAATATGCTTCCAGCAAGCAAGAGCATTAAATATGCTGTTGCGTGCTGTAAGTGGAGCAAAATTGCTTTCACAAAGAGGGAGCTGCACATTTAGCAGCTACCGCTCTGTGAAAGCAATGCTGGCTCCTGCAGGAGGTGGGGAGCCAGCAGGGACCGTGGGATCCATGAGCCTCCCCCCATGGTCCTCAACAGTTGTGAGTGGATACCCTGGGTGGGACCAGGTCACCCAGAATACAGGTCACGCCCCCATTTGCATTTTTTTATCTTCAAAATATTTTATTGACATTTATATTATTAACATTAAGACAAAAATAGTACCGGATAAAATAAAAATAGTTTAGTAATTAACAAACAGTGTTTAGATGTAAAACATTATAGAATGAAAATAGACATCAAAGTGTCAATAAAATAGAGCTACCAGCACAGAACAAAATAAACAAAGCATGCCACTATTCAAGTAGTAAATATTAAAATTAAATTGAATTAAATTTAAACACAAACAAATGGTAATTAGATAATTAATTATCAAGTGGCTTCCAGTAAAAATGATGAGATGAGAAAATGCTTTATGAAGCTTATCAATGGTGGGTAAAGATGATCCAAGCACATTAGGTGTGAACAGATACTAATTTTTCATCCTTCCAATTAAAATAAATTGTCATATGATCTTACAAAATCAAACTATTTCTTGAGAGCTATAAAAAGGGAACCAACACACATTTTCCAATGCCAAACTGTGGAATTGTCCAACAACGTGTCTTTGAATTGGTTACAAGGATTTATAGACACTTTTATTAGGCATAATTATTTGACTGATATAAAGAAAAGGCAAGCAAACAAGTGCTATTGCAGACCCATATTTGAAACTGAAAAATAACATTGAAAGTTCATTGCTCCACATGTTCATTGATGAAATGTAAATTAGAAATATCTACTTTGTGAAGCTTCCTATAGACTTTAGATGCACTATGACCTGATAACAGTTCATAAACTTATGTCTATTTCTATAATTTTTGGAAGTAATTACAGAATTCTGGAAAGCACCAAAAATAGTATTTCATAGGATTTTTATGTTTATAGTATCTGAAGGTATGAAATTAAAATTTATGTTGCATTTCTAGAACAGTTAAAAACATATCTCTGTCACAAATAGTGTAGTAATGAAAAATAGCACCTTCAATTCATGATTTTTAAAGCTTAATGTTGATATTCAGTTGAAAAGAAGAATTTTTCCATAAAGGAATTCTATTAGAATATTTAAGGTCTAAAAGAAAAATTTACTCAAATTCAAGAATTGCTTGTTTGGATGTCTTAAGTGCTGAGGAGGATTTAATATGTTTGTTGTTATTTATGATTGCCAAAAGAGCAAGTAAAAGAAATGGCCTAACCAATGTTGCTCAATTTACACCCACTTAGTAGAAATTACAGGAAGAACCTTTAGAAACATTGATAAATCATGCCTAAATGCGAATGGTATACAATAGTTAAAAAATTCAGGTAATCCTACGCCTCAACTAGTTTTATTAATTTTAGGTTTATTTTAGCTAATTCTCAGTGTTTTATCATTCCAAATATGCCCCCCATCTGCTATGAGGTGCGCCATGTGGGAACTTCTAGTGATGGGCGATATCTCTATGCGCTATTCCCAGAGCCAAATCTAGGGATCTGTTGCTCACCTTTTGCACAGGCTGCCTTTGGTACAACCCAAGGAGACAGATCTCCACTGTATGCAATCCCTCGCAATTGAGAGTGCACTCTAAATCCTTTGCGACTTGCAACCAGAAACGTGTTATGATCGGGCAATTCAAAACCATGTGGAAGAAATCTGCATTAACATGGGCACATCTAGGACATCTCAGGTTAGTAGTCTGCAACATAACATTTTGAGGTCGATTACAATGGCGGACGGACTACAGTCCGTCCGCCATCGTGTCGGGGAGTGAGACCGCCCGCCATGCATGCGGCAGTCCCGCACTGCAAATTAGGATGCGAATGCCACCATGGCGGTTGCATCTTGCAATTTTAACATTGCGGCTGGCGCTGCTGACTGCAGCACCCTCTGCAAAGTTTAAAATGCATGTGGTGCATTTCACTGAACTACGTGGCAGGCACCACACGGTGCCTGCCACTTGGTGCAGTGAAATGTAGGGGGGGTATGGTCGGTATCCCCCCAGTGCACCAACACCTCCCCCCAACACAAGGGGGGCCCGCAAGGGGCCCCCAAAACTAATCTCTGCCAGCCTTTCCATGGCGGTTTTGCCGCCATGGAAAGGCTGGCTGAAGCCAGCATCCTAATTTGGCGGATGGTGCCTGCTAGGCACCACCACCATTTTAGGGATGCAGACCGCTCCATCAGGCAATCGGAACGATTGCCTGTGGCAGTTCCTTGGCGGGTGGTCTTTGCGCCCACCAGGGTAGCGGTCTGGATCCGCCCGTCATCCTAATCTGGTGGGCAGAGAATCCACGTTCGATGGCGGAGGGATCGACACCGCACAACTGGCGGTGGCGGTCCTTCCGCCATCATAATGAGCCCCTAAGTCTGTGAGGAGAGAGGTATGTGCAATGGATATAGTTAATTTGTGTATATTTGAACCTAGTGTTATGTGTGGAGGATTAAGGGCCTAATTCTGACTTTGACGGTCCATCGGACCGTTGTAGTCGTGCTGGCAGTCCGTGTACCGCCAGCCTGGCAATCCACCTGCTGCATTATGAGTTCAGCGGTTACACTGCCAATGAACTGCTGAAACCACCGGGGATCCCTGATTTTGTGCTGGTGGTGCAGCAGTCTAAGGCAGCAATATGCTGCCGGTGCTGCTACGGCATGGCCAAGCATATTATTAGATGCCTCACTGTGACCCTATCCACAGCGGTGAGCCCACCATGGAAAGGGTGGAAGTGAGGCAACTCAGAGGGCACTTACAGGGCACCTGTCGCCTCTGTGCATGGAGGTGCATGCATGGGGGGCACATGTTGTGCCTCTCTGTATTTCTGCACCCCCAGTTCCTGCACAGGAAGAAATGCATGACATGGTGCATTTTGTCCCATGCAGGAATGTGCATGATGAAATGCTTAACAATGTCAACAGAATTTTAAACAATGTCAAACACTCACCCCCAGTGCAGAGATCTGGGCCTAAATCAATCGTTCTTTTGCAATTGTTCTTTTTGTAATTAATATTAAGATCAGTCAGCCCAATTTTATTTTGGCCGTAAGCCTTAAATTCAAAGCAAATAGGGTAAAAACATACAATAAAAACAGTTAAGATTTAACTGTGCAATATAATAAACATTATGACAGCTGATACCTCCTTACTACCAAGCAGGCTCCTACAACAGGGTAGTTTTATGCAATAAGTCAAGATGTGCCACGGATCTCCCTGACTGGTGGTGTTCATTAACATAATTGCATAGCCAGATAATCCTATAACTGCACATCAAGCTGTACATAAGTTAAGACACAATAAAATAGGTTTGCTAGCGACTAAAGGTTAAAATATATTAATACTCTAGAAAAGTTCCTATATTATTTAGATAAGTATTGCACATCCTGTTCTCCAGCAGTAAAAGCAGTTACTGTTTTACAGATCGTCACTATACAAATTTTCTTGGGAAATGCTCATATTGTGCCTTACTCTCCATACACCCATCAGAAAATGAGAGACAGCAAACTCTATCAATGTACATGTATCGTATCTTAAAATCATGAGTGCTTCTTTGTACTCCCTAGTTCTCAAACTCCAACAAAGTGGAATAATCCAGCACCCCCGAAAGGTCACATACGTTGATGCAGAAGAAGAAAATGTGCTCAATAGTTTTTTTTTAGTAACCACAGACCGGGCACTGCAGCTCGTTGACCCGTGGCGTGGCAGTTAAAGCCTGGAGAGGCAAGGTGCCATACCGGAATTGCAAATACAGTCGCCTAGCTAGAGGTGGTTCTATTTCACTC
The DNA here is from genome assembly GCA_963921515.1 of Calotriton arnoldi. Classification (NCBI taxonomy): domain Eukaryota; kingdom Metazoa; phylum Chordata; class Amphibia; order Caudata; family Salamandridae; genus Calotriton; species Calotriton arnoldi. The sequence continues at coordinate 220,889 of CAWUFW010015159.1, read as the reverse complement.
ACAAAGTCCTCCTCCTTAAAGGAGTCTATAACTGTAAGAAAGGTATTTGTTAGAGATTCATGCCTCGACTGACTGTGAGAGATTATCTCTTTAGTGCCAATATACTGTTTTGATAAATGATTTGGAATTAGCCCCGGCCTGGTCCGGGGTACTCCATAGACCTTAAAGACCAATATCTGAAAGTGTACCCTTCACATGCTTTAGCCATGGAATTCTACACTAGAGACAAAATTTCCTCTAGCACTTGATGATAGGCTGAAAAGTTCAGAGTAGCCCAAATCCTGCTCCAGTAAAGTAAGGGGTGCAGTGCGGGTCTGTCGGAGAGGTCTCTTATCCCAAAGTCTAGCCTAAGTGAAAGTAGAGGAGTACTTACAGGAACACCCACCAACTGATGCATAAAGTGATTTTACACCATTGCAAATGGGGTTTGTACACAGATGCCCCCACAACTCTGCACCATAGGAAGCTGTCCCCAAGACCTTACGATTATAAATCTGTATCATTGGCAGGATGGGTTGATACTGGCAGCTGCATGACAACTTTTGAATAACTACCACTACTTGCTCCGTTTTTGTTTTAATAATACATTTTATTTAATTTTTAAGTACATCAAGGCCTGACCTGCCCTTACATGACAGCATATACATAAATGCAACACGTTTTTATGTTACTAGTATTACAAAGTCAAACAAAACAAGCAAAGGCATGATACCACCCCCCAGAAGCCCGCACTTCAATAACTCCAGTAGATATGTGTATCTCTCAGGGAATAGGGACCCCCACTATTTCTCAGGCCCATATGATTGTACCTCCATCTAACTTAAGGCTTCAGCTGGCCGCACAGGGGGTAACAGGATGCCTCAATAATCTGCCCACCACCGCCAAATCCTACTATGCTTCTGAAAGACTGAAATATCCAGCCCCATACAGCTATCCAGAGATGTCTTCCACACTCCCATCGAGGGCGGCGACTCCGCCTTCTTGTTCAGGGCTATGTTGCAGTTGGCATGGGTGAGTCCCCGGAAAAAAAGATGTTGCTTGTAGTGATTTCCTCGATTGCCTCAGTACTGTGGAGAAGAATCAATTTAGGGTTGAGAGGAACCTCACATGACAATACTTGCTCCATTTTTAGTCGTTGCTGCATTCTGTGAGCTTGCCACCCCAATATACCTTCAGAGTTAAGCCTAGGTATGCAAATGTCCGCTCACATTCCAGTGGGGCTCCTGCTAGAGTTAGATGAGTCCTGGTCAAAAACCCAGGGTTCAGGATGTGTACTTAGTTTTGTTCATGTTTATCTCCAGTGCCCTCATTTGGCAGAAACATACAAACTGGTCCATCAGCTTCTGGAGTACCATCTGGGTTTTTGGGAGTAATAGAGAATCATCAGCAAACATGAGGGCAGGAACCCTCATGTTTGCTAATCTGGGTGCGTCGTTGTCACACTGACCCAGGAATTTGACAAGGCCATTGATGTAGACTGTAAACAGTGTAGGGGCCAACACGCACACCCGTATGACTCCTCTGGTTATGGGGAAGGAATCAGTTAGCTCACCTGTGCCACCATGCCTAACCTGTCCATAGTTGTTGATAAACTTGATAACCCCATCTCGAAAAGTACCTGCGAAAGCAATGATCTTGGTACCAAATCAAAGGCAGAGTGCAGGTCTTCAAACACAACTTAAAGTCATCCTCCTCCCAATGTAACTGTCTTCCAGTATAACATTCGTAGGCAGAACACTTGACCAATTATACTTGTGGACTCTCTAAAACCTGCCTAGAGGGGTGTCAGAAATTCATTGTCAGCAAGCAAATCCTGTAGTCTACCCAAGTCCACCTTACTAAAAAGCTTTTCCATACTATTTACAAGACTTATTGATGAATAGTTTAGACAAGTCACCAGAGCACTTTTTAAAAATGGGGATTATTTCGCCCCCCGCCCAAGTGTGTGGAATAGGAGTCCCATTCTGAATTGCTGTAAAATAATGCTGCAAAGTAAGCACTCCAATAGTTTTTCGCACTCAAGAATAGGTCACCAGTGATTTTGTCTAGCCCAGGGGCTTTATTGGGAACTATTCCCCTGATTGCTAAAGTTATTTCCTCCACTGAAATATCCTTGGGTGCCTCTTCTTGTGCATAGGTGGTGAACCCCACCTCACCTTGATCGCTATGATGCTGACCAATTTCCTCAGAACCCAGCGGTCTCCCCGTGTTTTCTTGCTGATTTCTCTTCTGCATATGTAAACTGGAGAAGTGTGCCACCCAATCTCTTGCTGCAGTGTTATTAAGACCATAATCTGAAACTTTACTAGATGAAAAATATTTGGAATAAATGTATTGAGTTCACTAATAAATAATATAATATCATCAATATGAGTGGTTTTTAAGAATTATCAGCAAGAGGTATTAAAATTCCATTCACAAAAAGTGGTTTTAAATTGAGCACCAACTTGTTCCCATAGAATTTTATTTTGTGAGACAGTCTTTTTATAGATAGATTGGTTCGCAAAATAAGGAATCGTAGTGAGTATCTGGCTGTGAAGCCAAATAAATATTCATTGGGTAGGTCACAATATACTATGCACTACCACTGGTTAGCAGATGACAATGTCAGTGAATATCTTTAAATAAAGGAAACTCTTTTATTGCAGGCTGAGTTCCTTAAAGGAAGTAGGGCTTTATTTATATTAAAAAAAGGTTTACTCTTTCTTAAGAATTTGGTTGAGAGTTGGCAGTGGTCCTATGGACCACTGCCTACTCCCCAACAATTTTTGGCATCATCAAAGGTGAATGGTTTACCTTCCCATCCCTGGTGTTGGCTATTGTTCAGTGTTTTGTAGTTCGATTACATTGCAAAACACTGATACATGACATACCAATTCATGATCCAATTTTCGTAGTCTGTAAAAGATGACAGACTGCTAAAATGGGATTAGTATATACTAAAAACCTATTTTTTAATTGCAAACAAACATGTTTCTAAGCATTTGTAACTGCACATTTGGTTTTAATATTGGGCACTTAATTCTCTATAATAAATACTTTTGTTCTCTATTTCTCCTTCAGGTTCCCCTATATAGATTAAAAGATTAGGGGCCATATGTATCAAGCCAATAGTGCATTCGCAAACGCCGAAATTGCAGAATTTCTGGCGTTTGTGAATGCAATTTTGCTTAGAGGTATGTATGAAGTCAAACTGCCTCGCAAAATAAGGAATCGCAAAATTTGCGATTCCCTATTTTGTAATTGCATTTAAGGAATCGCAAATTGCGATTCCTTAAATGCAATTTAAGAAGCACCAAAAAAGTGCAATTTGGCTTTAGTGAATCGCAAATTACCACCAACTTCAGGTTGGTGGTAATTTGTGATTCCTTTGAAAAATGCACTTTTTTGCATTTTTCAAAGTGCCATGTGGCGCACATACATGCCCTTAGGGCATGTATGTACGCCACATCTGCACCCATGCTCATTTCAGGGTGCAACAGGGCGTCCTTTAGACACCCTGGCACCCTTGAAATTGCATTCTCAATTTGCGATTCTCTAATTGGGAATCGCAAATTGCGATGTCTTCCCATTCATTCCTATGGGCCTCTAGGCCCATAGGAATGAATGGGGAGGTATTCTTAATTGCGAATCGCAATTTGCGATTCGCAATTAAGGAATATGTAGGATTCGCAAAATGTATTGCAAATCCTACATACATAGTGTTTTGCGATTCTCAATTAGCGATTCCTTAAAAATCGCAATTTGAGAATCGCAAAACGTGGTGTTCATACATATGGCCCTAAGATCCCATTTCTAAAACTCTTAGCAGAAAGTGGAACATAAAATGCTTTGACCATTTGGTTCAAAAGGGACAATAACTGAAAAGAATTATAATTATAAGAAATGCCAGTTGACTGTATCATCACTTTTTAAGCATTAAGTTGCAACAATCCAGATTCACATGTAAGAGAAGGAATAGAAGCTAAGACATGATAATGAGAGATTTTTTTACAGATAGTCTTCTGTTCATGAGACCAGTTTTCATATGGGGGATAATTTCATTTCATTATACTTGATAATCCATTTGATACAATGTTGGCATAGATAGTAAAGTCTTGGTTTATCAATGAGATATGCCTATAATTAGATACAACAGTAGTATCTGTGTTGTTTTGGGTAATATCATTATTAGGGCTCCTGTGAAGGAGCAGGCCGCTACGCCTCTTTGGCCAAGCTCATCAAAAAATGTTAAGGGGTGTGGTGTTAATTGGAAAGACAAACAACCAATCACCCTGCCTGGCAGGATGAGGACATGAGCAAGGGTCACTCAGGCATTACTTTGCTAGGGAACAAAATGTTTTACATGTAAGTACCAGGTATGAAAGTCTAGTAAGATTTGCTCTGCCAGAAATAGTAATGTGCGATAGGTCGGTTGTCCAAAACTATTACATAGTGGCTCAGTGGTGGATAGGCTAACAGGTCAAGGCTGCTTAGAGCCATCCGAAATTTGGACAGATTATTAGACTCCCTGTACTTAAAGAATTTTCCATGTACACACCGTTCATTCAGAAAAAACTTAGTCCAATTCACAAAACAAATTGAGTAAGTCTGATTTTCACAAACAAATGTCTAAGTTTTTGTCTGCAAACAGTTCACAAAAGTTGATCATACGGTCAAAAACCCTGTTACTCATGTGTAATTTTGCCTCATAATGGTATAATATCACCTGGGATGAATCACATCCATTTGAACACATTCAAAGGCATGGTTTGTCTTCAAAGTTTCTCAAAACTACAGTTGGTAATGAGTATTCATAACCCCTCCTCCAAACCTGTTGCCCCTGGAGATGGTCAAAGATTTACTTCTGTCAACGGCACGTGTGACTCTATTTCAAGGGAAGGCAGGTGAAGATGACACACCAAAACATTGAGGGACTGTGTAGAAAGGGATTTCTCCAAAGGGAAAGTGTGTTCACCATTAAAACAAAAAAGGTAAACATTTTTGTGTCATTGCACCAGGTTGCTAGCATTACACACGGCAAGTTGGTACAATGCTGCAGTTATGCTAGGTGGCTATGGTTGCTTCAAGGAGGGAGTTAGAAATTGAGGTTCTGGTTGGCAGAGGTATGCACCCTGCCCAAGAAGGAACCACAATTCTAGCCAGGGTAAGTCAGATACACACCATAAATTAACCTGTGCTCGCACCCTCGTAGCTTGGAACGGAGCAGTTAGGCTTATCTTAAGAGGCAATGTGTAAAGTATTTGTGCAACATTGAAAACAGTTAAACAGTGAAAACACCACACAGAAATGATCGACACCTGGTTAGAAGAATAGAGCTTAAGTTAATGAACAAAACAACAAAAATCAAATAAGTAGAGCTTGAAATATGAATTTTTAAAGAATAAACTGAAAAAAAGAGCTTGGGGAGGTGATGTGGCCTAATGGCCTTGAAGCTGGTGAACCATGTTTGAGTCTAGGCAGGGACACTCAACATCCTGTGATTCTGGGCAAATCATTTAATCTCCCCGTGCCTAGCACAATGAATGTGTCCGTCTGTAACACAACTGGTGCCCATGTAAAGCGCTCTGATACCTTCGGATCGAGTTTGCGCTATATAAAACTCAAAAATACAAAAAGAAACAATAAGTGCTTATGTGGGTTATCTTTTCACGCTGGACCGGGAGAAAGTCAAGAGTTCAGGCCAAGCACAATGGAGTGCAGGCAGGATACAGGGACCCAGTGAGGCCTGTTGAACAAAAGTACCTTAATCCTGGTTGCGTCCGCAAAGATGCGGGGTCTAGCCAAGCGATGTGTCAGTGTTCTACCGGACCAGCATTTTATACCCAGTTACAAGGGCCCAGGACCAGCTTGGCGCCACTTGCCAGGGCAAGCCTCACCGATGGCAGAGTCCAGGTGCTGTAGCAGGGTGCTTGGGGAACTTTGATGTCCCTGAACTTCAGAACAGGAGGCAAGCAGACAAGCCCTTTGAGTCACTTTGGTTCTGAGGTTGGGGATATGCAGGTCCAGTCCTTCTCCCTCCCAGGCAAGAGGGAAGCAGGCAACAGGTCAGCACAGCAAAGCAGGAGTTCAGCAGAGTTGCAGTCCAGCAGAGTGGCAGTCCTTGTAACAGCACAGCAGTCCTTCTTTCTTGCACAGTATCCACATTCCAGAAGTGTACTGAAGTGGTATTGCCTGAGGTCCAGTATTTATATTTTGGTGCCCTGTTTCTGGAAGGTGGGAGAAGCTTCTAGACAGCTGTTTTGAAGTGCAGGGAGTTCCCCTTCCTTCCCTGCCCTGGCTCCAAGCTGGCGGGAGTGGCAATACAGGGTCATTAGGCCTATTGTGTGGAGACAGGGCATATTCTATTCTGATACATGTAGGGCTGTGCTTAGTTCCACCCCCATCAAGCCAGGTAATGGCCCATTAAGGCCAATCAAGTCACACTTAAGCTCCCAGTGTGTGGTTGTCTTGAGGGAAAGCTCTTTTGTAGTGCATCCATGATGCAAAATGCTAGTAGATATTTACAAAGCCACGCAAGGGGCGATTTACACCACCTTACATGTCTTTGTAAAAATAAATGTGAGGTAACACAGCAGCTTGTGCTGCATTGTGTTACATTTCATTCTGACAGGCATTACATGGGTGGAAATGGGCATTCCCATGCATTCACCCATGGATTTCACGCAATCCAATATTTGCAAAGGTTTGCAAAACTGGAATTGCATGAAAACGCTATGCCTCCCAAAGGATGGCGTAACAAGGAGAAAAATATTTTCTCTCCTTATTATTTTCTCTTTCTTTGTGTGCTGCGATCTTCAGCAAACATAGAAAGAGGAAAATGCATTGAGAGATTGTTTTTTTGCAGGACGGTATCCCTTCCTGCACAAAAACAATTTCCTTAATTAGTGCCTTAGAAATAGGGTTCTAGTAATTTCTAGTAGTTTGTGTTTTTCTGTGTGTACAATATTTACAACAACCCCAAACACAAATCGCTCCTTCTGGGATTAAAGACCCTGGAGGGGTGGTGCGTGTGCTGGGAGAGCACGCCGGGTGCTAAACTCCAACAGATGCCACAAAATGGTAACGTTCACACAGGACACAGTCTTTGGTGCAATATGTGTAGATTAATGCAGAATCTCAACGCGTTTTGACTGATGAACAGTCTTGATCACATGAGATGAGAGAAAGTCATGTATAGGTTTATACAGCTGCACAACAAACAAAAGCAAAGGACAATGCATATGAGAACTACTCGAACTTCTCAAAAAGCGGCAGCCATGATGGGAAGGTGGTATAATGCTCGTTGCCTGATATGCTGATACCATAAATGCATGAAAGACATAATTAAATGCATTGTTGCTGACACCACAAGTACCATAAGCAGTAAAACAAATTGCTGTACACAGTGGCCACTGTCTAAGGCCCTTACTACGAGATCCATTGTAGCGGTCCACGGAGCGCCAGACTGGTGGGCCGCCCACAGCATTAGGACCGTGGTGGTTGGACCACCATGGGACCGCTGCTGCTGTCGTGAATACATGATCTCAGGCGGTGGTGCAGTGGTCTGAAGCCCCTAACGTGCTGGCGGTACCACCAAGCATATTAGGAGTTTCCTCACCACCACACTTTTCATGGTGGTGCGACTGCCATGAAAAGCGTAGCAGTGAGGAAACAAAGGTTTGCCTTTGCGCCATGGGGTGCATGCAGGGGGCCACATGTTGTGCCCCCATGTGCATCCACACCAGTTTCTGCAGGGCATGGACTTGACAATCCATGCTCTGCAGGAACTGCCTTTGACTCTCCCACCGCAGTGCCTTTTTCAAAGGCACCTCAGTGGGACCGCCAAAGAACCGCCCGCCAGAGTAAAAATAAGTTGTACTCTGGCGCGTGGTCTGTAATGGCTTTGGCAGTGTAGGAGCGGGCCAGCAGCGTGGGGGCCCCGCTCCGAGACCGCCAAAGTCATAATAGGGCCCTAAGTAATAACTTTTTGGAAGAAATTTACTGGTAGTGTCAGAAGTACTTACAACAAATGAAAGTGTAATACATTTTCCCCTACACCAACATTCTTTCTTATTCTTGTTAAAAAATATGTATTTTAACATAGTCTCTCAAATACACGCAGCCTTTTGAACATAATTGGTTTTACATGAAATGCTTGCTGACTTAGCCGCTTACCTTGATTCTGTTGACTGGTGTTGCTGTTGCAGGTCAAATCCAGTCGTTCCTTATCTATTTACATGTCAACAAATGGTTTATTTGCATATACCTCCTCTGAAGGTTCTTCAAAGCATGACATTCTCCCTGAAGGTGTTTCAAGGGAACGAAAATGCATGGTCTTGAAAACATAACATTGATTCTTGTAAAGATGTTCATCCGTATTCATTTCTTTTCTTGGATGTCTGAAATCGTCTTCCTAATTAGCACGGTATCAAAGCAACACAAACTGACTTTGATATATGAGGCCCCTAGAAGCACATTGCAAAGGAGTGTGAAAGCCTGGGCCAGCAATGAATGCAACCTGTGTGGGTGGGAGAGAAAAAATAGTGACAGAGGTTCCCATAAAATTTTCGTTATGCATTGCTACTTGTGTTGCACCACAGACACGTTTATGTCGGTGGAGCCCACCTCAACGGAATGAAAAACAAGACCATTATTGCAGTTTTGTATATGTACCACAGTTCCTAATTTTAAAAATGAATTCTACATAGGTGCTTTCATATAAATCATTGTGCATCCTTAAATAATAGAGATTTTTATATTCTTTATGGTTCTTAACGTGTTATTTATTTAAATACCACATAGCTTGCAAAGCAAAAATATTCAGATCAAAATATTATTAATGATAAATAAATAAATACATAAATGAACACATTTGGAAAATGTTGAATTTTTAGGAAATCATTTTTTCACAATCAGTCAGGTATTATGGTCAGCTGCAATGAAACATGAAGTCTGACAACGGAGGACTGCATATCACTCAATAAGGGGCATATCTACAAGGGCTTTATCTCTGCTTTTTTGGCTTTTAAAGCCAAAAAAGCTGAGATAAAACTATCGCCCTATTAACAAGAGGGTGCTAACATGCATTAGCGCATGTTAGCACCCTTTTACCCGACGCCTCGCTTTGCATCTCTAATGAGATGCAAAGTGGGCGTCACTGGGCAGTACAACCTTGTAAATATCGCTGATGTGCACATCGCGATATTTATAAGGTTGCCAACGCATTTTAGCAGACGTTAGTTTTGGGCGAAAACCGCTGTTCTCGCCGAAAACTAACGTCTGCTAAAATGCAGACTTAGGCATACCTAATATGGGGGTGGATTGTGCTGATACGACCACAGGGTCGTATCAGCAGAGGTTATCGCCGCTTTGCAGGGAACATCGCTGGAAAACCAGCGATGTTCCCTGCAAAACGGCGATTTCCCCCGCTATTGCTGGTAATTATATCGCCCTGGGGAAATGCGTTGTAGATAACGCGCTAACAGGGCGATATAATCAAGCGATAGACGGCGATAAGTAGAAAAGCGCTAAGCGTGCTTTGCGTTGACTTATCGCCGTCCTCGTAGATATGCACCTACTTATTTAGTATGTGCATTGAATTGCTGTTAGTATCTAACTCACAGAAATAGAAACATTATACCTACAGCATGAAGTCTTACATGATCAGTTTCAGTCACAGATTTTATTTAATTAGATTTTTGCCCTTCTTAGCGTGATTGTGCTGCTCCTATGGCTACTTCGTTGAACACTTACACAGCAAAATTACACGTGAATGCTACATATATTTTCGAACCATATCTAAAATTCTCAAGTGTTATTACAGCACTTCTAAAAACGCAGCTAAATATAAGTAGAAATAGGATTTTGCTTTTGAAACAGTTGTAATTTAAGAAAATATCCATATTGCCATGGTAGTGTGATCCAACACTTCAGTCCATTATTAAACTAAGGAGATTTGCACAAGTTCATCGATACCTTCTAATTCTTATAATATTATAATGTTAGGCCGAAAAATAGTAGCAGCATACACAATTACAATACAATACAAAAGTGTTCAATTGGGCTCCTCCAGGTCACTTGACACCTTCAGATACTCCAAGTCCCTAAAAATCCCTACCGCCTACGGAGTCCCGCAGGGTTCTCTATTGTCCCCTTGAGTGCATAGCTTTGGCACCTAAAGGGGCTAAAGTGTCTTCTGGAGGTAGTGGACCCTCTGTGAAAACCTGTGGGCATGTCATAGGATGTGCTTAGTAGGAACTTGGCCACCTAATGGGGCTGGTGTGTTTAGAGGGAGTGGGCTACAGTGTAATTGTTTTATATAAGCTCGTATGTTTATGAAATGCATGCTTTATAAGCACCATTTAGTAATATTTTACACATTTGAAAGGCTATACTGGTTTGCAGACTAAATTGAACAGAAGTTAGCGGGTGATGTAATCAGTGATGTCATCAATGATGGTATTTGAGATGTTATCAATGATGTCAAGGAACACGTCATGAGTGATGTAATATGTGAGGTCATGAGCAGTGAATGGCGGGAGCGCAACTTAGTTAACTCAGTGAACTATAACTGGTGAATTAGGGGCAGATGCAACAAGGATTGCATTTGCGATTCCTTAATAGCGAATTTTAGCGAATTGCTATTAAGGAATCGCAAAATGCTATGTATGTAGGAATTGCAATAATAATTGCGATTCCTTAATATTCCTTAATTGCGAATTGCAAATTGCGATTCGCAATTAAGGAATACCTTCCCATTCATTCCTATGGGCGTAGAGGCCCATAGGAATGAACGGAAAGACATTCTCAATTTGCGACTCGCAATTAGAGAATCGCAAATTGAGAATGCAATTTCAAGGGTGCCAAGGTGTCCTTTTGACACCCTGTTGCACCCCTGAAATATGTATGTGTGCACATGTGGCGCTCCTTAAATGCAATCGCAAAATAGGGAATCGCAAATTTTGCGATTAAATATTTTGCGAGGCAGTTTTGCCTTAATACATACCACTAAGCAAAATTGCGTTCGCAAACGCCGAAATTCGCAGAATTTAGGCGTTTGCGAACGCAATTTTGCTTGATACATCTGGCCCTTAGTGTATCTTTTGTTTTGAAATGGTATGTTTTAACTGACATTTTCTCCTAACTATAATATTACTTTAACCTTTGTTTTTTTTTAAGTGAATCTCTAAGGTGTTTATTGACATAAGGAAGGATTGTATTACCAGAACTACCTATAATATCATTGTAATCTTATCTTTTTTTCAGTGAATTTCTGTGTTTAATTTAATGTAAAGTAAGATATTATTACCACAAACAATATAAGTTGCCCTTTCTCTACTTCTAATGCATGAAGAGATTGGGCAGTTCTCAATTATATCCTGCTAAGCATGGAAGATTGGCACAAACATGAACATCGTGGGCTAATTTGGAAACTAGACAGTGACGGCAATGCCCTCCACTTAGATATCAAAGGTAACTTCAAGGATAACATTGCAGAAAGGAGTCCTGAAATACATCAGGTGTATAGCACAATGAAGTTCAATTTCAAAGTCAGGCCCGTTGGCACCAGGCCATAGGAACAAAATTGGAAAAATTAAACAACGAGATAAAAACAGACATCCTCGGATTCAACCTAAAATAATATCTCAAGCGCCCATAGCGAAGCACAGAGAGAGGATATTGAGATGGCAAGAAATTGCTACAAAACTCTAATTAAAAGAAATAAAGAATAATAAATGCAGAACAATTAGAGCTCCCTAGAAAAGGTTGCAAATACAAAACAACTCTCAAAATCTCTTAAGATAAATAGGAGATGGGCCAGAACAAACAACAGAAGACAGGTGGATCACTTTCTTCACTGAATTTTTCAATAGAATAAATGCATGCAGCAAACCTCAGGAGGGGATTTCACCATCAATTTTCACTACCAGGCCTGAAGAGATTTCTAATTGTGGAGGTGGTAGTCCACCAGAGTAACAGATAGGTGTGCTACCCATCAAACTCTAAATGAGGCCCCAAATCTTTAAAATGGTTCTAGACCAAACCTGCTTGGGTGGGATGCTGTGAGGAGATACGATCTGTTTGGATTTGCTGTGCTGAATCCTTTCCTGGTTCGCCCTCAGTGTGAGTTTTGCTACGTTTGCTTCTTTTGATGACAAACATGATCCTGCATCCTCTCCAAAACACTCTAACTAGATTTCTTTGCTCTCTGTAAAACGTTGAAGGTTACGTAATAGCAACATGAACTTTCATGATGTTACACAATACAGATTTCTTGCAATAGACATATTTTGCTGTGGGCTGCTTCAGTTCAGTTCACCATGGTACATACAGAGCTCAATCATTGATATTGATCTGTTTATGTTTTTAGAGCATAATGACACCCTTTCTCCTCGTTCCCAATATTGACATGTTTTTGGTTACCTGTGCTGTTTAGAAGTAAATGCCACCCATTTTCCATGGTTGCAGGAAGCCTTCTGCGAAGCAGTTTTGCCTTAACTGAAGCACCAAGGGGCATATTATCAAGAACGGCGTTAAAAATTATCGCCGCTTTAGCGGCAGAAAACTGCCGCTAAAGCGGCGATAATGGGCTTGATAATATGCCCTTGAGAATTCCAATAGAAGTCCATGTTCTGGTGTCAACATGAGCTTCTATTGGAATTCGACAGGGCATATTATCAAGCACATTAAACGGCAGTTTTCTGGCGCTAAAGCAGCGATAATTTTATCGCCGTTCTTGATAATATGCCCCCAAGAGTCTGCTATGTGAACCTTGTTTACTGCGAACACCCAGGTGAGAAGCTTGAGTATGTAGTATAGTGTAGTACAGTGGTTGTCACCAGCTAATACCGTGGTATACAGCAGTGGTGTCAGTTTTCAGAGAGCACCAACAAGAGGGTGCCTCCACACATGTGAGATCTCCACACATGTAGGTATATGTTTTTGTACTAAGGGCCTGATTATGACTACGAAGGCAGCCGTACCCGCAGTGGCTGTCTGACCGCCTTAACCTCAGTGGTCGGACCACCTGATTATGAGTTTGATGGTCAGACTGCCACCAGCCTGACACAAGATTGCCGCCACCACCAGGATCCCGATGGGGCGGCGGTGAGGAAAGCGATGGTCTGCGGCGGCGGTGCCGATGTCGGCACCGCCTTGCAGATTACGACCTGCCTTTCTCTCGACCTTTTCATGGCAGGGAAAGGGGCCCCAAACAGGGCCTGAGGGCGTTTTAACCAATGGGGTGTGTGCATGGGGCACTTGGTATATGTCCATTCATTAAAAGCCCATATTAGTTTGTAATAAAGTGCATATATGGTAGTAGTTATTCATGCATTCCTCCATGCAATATTCATTCACCATCCACATAGATTCCCATTGGTTTACAAATCTAGCAGGTAAATCCGTTACCTGATGGTATCTTGGTGTTCTTTAATACATTCAAACCACCAAACATATCGCTCATTAGTCTACCCATTACTTTGTGCATTTGTTTTATTTCTTAGTGTAGTTTAGCAATGGCGTGATGATTTCTGTTTTATCACACCCATGCCTGCTTTTCAACACCTTTTTCTTGTTCTGTGGGTTTAGAGTGATGGCAAGAGGATTTAGATATTACTGCTGTTGTTGAATGATGTTTGTTTAGTGTCTGGATTTCGATTAGTGTAGTTTATTCCAATCTGCAGTGGTCCATGATTCTATGCTTTTCTTTATTGTGGCAATAACATGAAGAAGTTGCATCCACGCCTGCTTTCCTCATACTGTATTGTTGTAATGCGCTTCTGGTGGAAGCCATTAATCTGCTAGCTTTTTATCAATGTTTGCATAGCGCTTGTTTTTAAGTGCAATTTTATCCTGTATAGTCCAGTGTATCTAAATTACATATTGGTTTCCTATTCTTGCACCATGCCTTTGTCACGTTGCTCATCAATCGTCAACGATTCCTAATGTCTTGTTATCTATTAAACAAGCCAAATCATGCAGTCAATTGAATAAGTATGTGTTGCCCCATGAACGCTTTATCTCTCCATACAGGTGTTTATTCATCCATATTGTGTATTCATTTCCTTAATGTAGTGGATTTTTTTATTTTTTGCTAGTATTATATAAATGATGCTCCAATTACTATTTTGGTGTGTTGATCAGCTTACTAATCCCTTCATACTTTTCTGCTGGCTTTAGTTACCAGTGGTCCAGTGTGTCTATTATTTTATTGGTTCTAACAAGCAGAATCTACTCAGTGGCCACTGTTGCACCATACCCCATGCATGCTTGTATTCTGTACAAGGTATCCTTCTGTTTAACTACGATAAAGGTGATTGATTTTTTTGCCCTAAAGTCTTACTATAACTTGCACCCCCGCTATGCACAGTTTTGGCATCAATGATGTCATTTCAAATGTAGTAGTGATTTAATCAGTGATGTTATAGAACATGTCATGAGTGAGGTAATATGTGTGGTAATTAGCAGTGAATGGTGAGGGCATGAGTTACAGTTACTGTAGGGCACGAGTTATAGTTTGAGATAAGTATAGCTGGTGAATTTCAGTGGTCTTTCAAGTTTAAAATGTTATGTTATCACCGCAGTGTTCACCTAACTATAACGTAACTGTGAGAAATTGGAATATAGGGAAAGTAGGGTGGAAGACCTGCTCACAACACAGTCACAATCACAGACATCTAGTTGTGCAAGACTGGGACAAAGTAAAAAAAAATGGTTGACTGTGATGGAGCGCAGGTCTGGTAAAAGAAGTGGATTGGTCCTGGTCGACACTAACATTTTGATACAGAAGAAATTTTGTGCAAAAATACCTGAGAAGGAAAAGATAATCAGGGCAAGGCTGCAGGCTGAGTAGGTGGAGGAGGCGAAGTTGTCAGTGAGCCGCTGGATAAAGTTACTATGAAGATTTTACATTCAGATGTGGTCCCTTTTTTGGAACCCTTTTCTGTCCCTGAGGCTCTGATCAGGAGGCCAACCAACTATCCCAGCACTTGGAGTCACTCTGGTAGTTCTGGGTTCAAGACATGGAGTAAGGCTCAAGCAGCGGGACAGTCCTCTAAGGGTTCAAGGCAGGCTTCAGACAGCATAACAGTCTTTCCAGGTGCAGCAAAGCAGTCTTCTGAAGTACACAGCAGGCCACAGCAGCAGGCCGTCCTCTGAGCGTCTTTCCGCAGGTCCAGAAAGTGAACTAAAAAGTGGGGCTGAGGGTCCTATATTTATTACTCGTGACTTCTTGGAAGTAGGGGAAGTTTCTAGAGATTTTCCTTTGAAGTGCTTGGAGTTTCCTGTCTTCCCTGCCCTGGCTCCAGCCTAACTACATGAGGAACAAGGTAGTGTGAAGTTCTTTGTGTAAGCTGGGCATAGCCTATTAAATTGCAAGTAGGGCTGTTCCCAGCTCCACCCCCTCATTCAGCCAATGATGGCTCCTCCAGGCACACCTAATCCTGCTGTTGTGTGACTATCTGGGAGGAATAAACAAAGTCCAATTGCACCCAGCAATGTGAGCCAGGAACAGGCTGCAGACACAATTTAGCTAGGGCATTAAAATGCCAGCTTTGTAAAAGGTATATGCATGCACGTGATTACTCTGTGTGAGATGCAAATTTGTACAATACTCAATTGTGTGTGCTGCCCTGTGACAGCGCCTGCTCGTCTCCGTTGTTAAACTACTGGAGAAAGAGTGCACAGATTCTGTGCACTCAACACAATGCACACTACTATTGGACCCATAGGGTTCCTACATCACAAAATAAACATATTCAAAAAGTTCAAACCAATAAAGCAATTTATTTTCTTTAAACTTTGTATTGGTGTATAAATCTTATTTGCTATTTTTTTCATGGGAACATTTCTACAATAATAATGTAGTTACAATTATTGAAATTTCAACAATGTTACATCAGACTGTACAATCCTGTGTCATTAGACGTTAAAAAGAACAAAGTTGCTTGGTGATTTCCAAAGCATTTCGGGTTAAACAGCTTTTTTCAGGGAAACTATAAAAGTAACATAATATTTATGTTATCACACTATGAACAGCAATATTCAATTGAAAAAACAATGTTATTTGACAATCGATTTGTTGATGATAGACTTATTGAATGCGGGGTTACACCCTCTACATTAGGAATATCAGTAGCATGTATGCCTAAACCAACCATCACTTGAAATAAACAAAAAACCTGTGCTGGTGAAAAAAGTGAAAAAATCTAGTGTGTACACCAATGTGAAAATGAAAAAAGTGCAAAAATTCAAACACCTAACAAAACCAGTTTCAACAAATGAAAAGGAAAAGAAACCACAAGCTTCGACTACATCCGCTAGTCAAGAAGTGTTACTACCAATCCCAACATGCTCCATAAATTCTTTCTTGATAAGTACTCCAATGCAACATGGCGAACCACGTAAAAGGTTTGTGTGGAACCACTGTAACAATTAGAGAAAACCAACACATTAGATACACTCATGTCTCCTTTGAGTAATACCACTCTGCCTCATCCTGTTTGGTACTTATGAGTGTCCAAAGGTAACGGCAACCATACAACTCGTAAGTGGTGCAGCTTTAGAGCGCAATCATCATTTCTGTCTGTTAATAAAATGTACATCTTAGTTAGATGTCTTATCTGGAAAGTGCACAATCGAGACAACCTATTGCAGTACTCTAACGTATAACATGTTGTCCCGTCCTCCAAAAGTGTGAACCTCTCTGTGCGTACTGTGTGGAATTCCTGGTGCTTTGATGTTTAAAGGTTCTCCTGAGATGCAAATCTTACATTCGCCGTAATGGAGCTAAAAGAAAGACTTATTGATAGGGATCTGAAAAAGCGTAAAAAAATGTGTGGATGTCTCCACCTTCACCCTATCAAATGTAAAGTATGCCTGATTATAAAAAGCTACAAAAACCAACATAATCTCAGTTCAACAAATTAAACAAAGACTTTTCAGGCAAATTCATGGTTGAGTCTACAAAATCATGAAAACAAAGTTAGAAAAAAGAAGAAAGCGTTTGAGTGCAATATTTTCAAAAGAAAAGTCAGATACCCCAGAGAAAAGGATGGTGCAGCTACAATGCGTACACAATATGCATTCTTAATTATACAAAATATTAGCAAGTGTACCACCATTTTTTGAGAATACACACATTCACAAGAGAAATGCTATTGAATGTTATTCAGACCAGTATCAGTGTGTGTCCCTCATATCACATGTAACACGTAATTTCTAATTTGTCATTGAGTCCTTTTGGTATCACAGTATCTAAATACTTAATCCAAAATGTTTCCCTCTGAGCTTACAGTTTATGTGTATCTCTATCGGGTATTTGAATCAGTCTCCCTAGAATTGTAAACGTAGTTGGGGTATGGTATGCGTCTTGTCAATCCTGTGTGCTGCTAAACAGGAGTTCCGATTCATTGTACTTATACTTTTGTGTTCGGTTATCCTGGTTTTGATCTTGCATGTTGTTCTCCCCACATACATGAGGCCACATGGGCATTTAATGGCGTAGATTACTGTATCTGAGTTGCAGTCTTAAGGATGGCTTAGTTTTATCTTTTTGCCCATGTGAGGATGTGTGAAGATGTTTCCTACTAAAACATTGCTGCAGTGACTGCAATTATAACATTTGCTCATGCCTTTGTAATTTTCCGGAGTCCGTGCAGGTGCTATTTTCAGTATCTCTTTGAGATTCTTAGAACAAGAGTTCTTAATATCTAATGAAAAGGGATTGTACAATGTGATGTAACATTGCTGACATTTCAATAATTGTAACTACACTGTTATTGTAGAAATGTTCTCATATAAAAAAAATTGCAAATAAGAAAATTACTTGTTTTATCGGTTTGAACTTTTTGAATATGTTTATGTTGAGATGTAGGAACCCTATGGGTCTGATAGTAGTGCACATTGTGCTGAATGCACAGAATCTATCTACTTTTTCTCCAGTAGCTTTGTAAAGGGGACATTTACAGAACTGTGACTTAAAATCCAACTTTACCATTAAAGAGAATTTCAAATTACAACTTTTTAGACATCAAACATGAATTTCTACCTGCTCCTAATCAAACGCTAGCACAAATTAAATGTAATCAGGCAACCCAATGTTATCATACGGAAGAGGTAGGCCTCACAGTAGTAAAAACATATTTGTATGCTTTTCATGTCCTATATTTCAATTATAATGCACCCTGCCCTATGGGCTGCCTAAGGCCTGCCTTGGGGGTGGCTATGTAGTAAAAGGGGGGGTTTAAGGCTTGGCAAGGGGATTATTTTGTCAAGTCGACTTGGCAGTTTAAAAAAACTGCATTCAGGCTACAATGGCAAGTCTGGAACATGTTTTAAGGGGCTACTTAAGTGGATGGCAGAATAAGTATATGGTAAACCACATTACTAGGGACGTATAAATAAATGACATATGCCAATTAGGTGTAAGTCACTTTTAATATTTTTTAGAGAGTGAGCACGAGCACTTTAGCAAGGGATAGCAGGGTGAAGGCAAAGTTTTGGGGGAAGACAACCTAAGACTGAAAGGTATAACAGTTACTTTAACCTTTGTTTTTTTCAGTAATTTACTAAGGTTTTTTTTGTTATGTAAGTTAAGATACAATTACAATTTCTAATTATAAAGCCACTTTAACCTTTTATTTCAGTGAATCCCTATGTTTTTTTACATAAAGTAATATTTTATTACTGTACATAATCCCAACTTGGCACACCGCTTGGCCTTTGGCTGTGCACAGCGTGTGGTTGGCCGCAGAGTCAGGACCTGTGTTCAACCCTTCCGTGGCCAGCCAACCTCCACCACGCATGGCTGCCTAGCCACTAAAATAACCTAACCTCCTGCAGTATACAGCCTTCCACACCAAGATCTAGCTTATTAACAAATATGGTTTAATTCAATTCAGCAATTTTTGCGATATCACTTTCTGAAAAAAAGTCTATTAAAAATGCATGTGGATTTTGCCTTTTGCCCGCTCTCCCCCTTTTTGAGCCCTGCTTGACAGATCACCCTAAAACTATCCATGAGGAAATTAGCCAAAAGGAGCACTTTTTTGGATGTTCTGGGAAGATTAGTCAAACTGCACCAAAGTTATTAGCAAAAAGTAATTTCTTTGGAAACACAGACCTAACTATAACTATGCAGAGGTGACCACTGGTGAGCTATAATAAATATATCAAGTTATGGTTAAAATTTATTTTATATTATAATTTCAATTTCTAAGTGAAGCATCACTAGGTATAACTTACATTTGTGATGTATATACTACCTTCAATTTACTGTATGTCGTGCACCTCTGTACACACTCTTGTCGCATCACTTGCCACACTACATTAAATACAAATCACTACTTTACCATGCCCCCTGTTCTCAGAAATGATGTCATAGATTCCTTGAATTGAAGGTAGCTCGGAAATTGGAAATATAATAGACTGTCTCTTCCGACCAGAACAGCACAGGCACAGCACAGGCAGATAGAGTGGCAGATGTGAAGATAAGTATGGAATGCAAATTTTATTGAAATCAGTTTCATGCAGAATGAGCATAAAGGGCCTTTAAAGATGCAAAAAATAAAAACAATCTTAATCACTGAGTGTGTCTGAAGATTATTTAATACAGTATTACAATTTAAGTCAGAAGAAGTAACAAACATATCACTGGAGTTATAGTTGCTTTCATGATTCGTATTACAAATAAAACCATTAAACTATCGCATGCACCATTTAAAAAACCTAAAAGACATAAACATATTGCATCATTTACAATGAAGATTCCCTTGTAGCCCTAAGAGACCTGGACATAAGCAAGTCACATTTTCTAATGCTAATTTACACACACCACATAGTTGAAATAATTAAGCAGTGGTGTTACTCACGATATATTCTTAGATATATGTTAAGGTTCAGGCGTGCACTACCCAACACAGGAGCAGGATACAATAGATTAGGATTATTATTCTCTTCAGTCGGTAATAATGTATATTACATTTTTGATAAGGCACAAAAGTTATTGTCTAACACTGATTCCTGCATCTGCCATGGAACTTTCATCTATGCCACTCAAGCCTTAATTTTCTTACTTATGTGAACTTGGCTAGGAGAAAGTAGACTATTAGAAGGGGTGGCTGGTAATCTACCACAAGTAATAATGTCACTATTTTTGTTAGGAACAGTAAAGGTTTCAGTAGTATAAGCCTGATCTCAACTTCTTGTAGCTATGGCACAGAGCAGAAGGTTTAACTGAATAAAATATCTAAAGCATTCAGCAGTACAATAACAGTTAAAATGACGAAAACAAAGCAAAAAAATCCCAATCAATTAATAAAACTAAAAAGATATTTTAATGAACAAAATGACACCACAATGGCAAAAATCCAATAAAGGAAACTAGAGATATAAATGAATAAAGGTTTAAAACAATTAGTGTCAAAAAGCACAAAGCACCAACCCCGAGCAAGTGGTCGTGCTAGACCAGGACAAGGGTAACGTTTAAGGCTGAGCTTGATGGAGCGGGGGTTGAATACACAGGTCGGATTGGTTCTGGTCAGATTGTTACCTTCAGACTTAGAAATTTTTCAAGAAGCGGGAGAATTCAGTGGGGCAAGGCTGAAAGCTGGATCCAAAGACAAGCTCACCAACGACTGGTTGAAAGGTTGATGAATAACGATGTTTAAGTGAAGCTTTTTAGCTTTAGACTGAAACTCTTTAGCAGAGCAAAGCTTCAGCCTGTTGCCAAAGAGGGTTTGAAGTTGTCAGATGCCCACTGAAATGAATTTTCTGCTCTGGAGAAGAATGCTAGGGAATGGCGTGCATCATCAAGACCACGGGAGGAAGAATCCTGTCTCCACTGTCACCTACAAGAGCATAGAGTGCACCGCTGAGGACTAGATTATCCTCCTATCAGGAGGAGTCCCTCCTCTACAGTACTCTACACAGGGGAAACAGACTGCCATCATTCCCTTGCATAGCATTAACATCACCGGAGTGTACAGCAACTTGCTGACGCCTAGCCCATTCAGCTGTCTCATCATACATGAGTGGTCACTATTAGCAATCTTACTGCTGTGTAATTCTACATTTAAAAGCCTTGCAGAGAGATGGGTATTTTGGTTTGATTCACTGGGTGTGTGTGCTCACCTTGCATGCTACATCCGTTAATGTTCAGGAAGTCCCTACATTCTTAGGCCTGATAAGACCGCCCCTCACGCCCTCTGGAGCTGCAATGCTGCCGCCAGTTCAGCGTAACAGATAACCCTATGTCTGCATGCACTTTCTCATCAATACACCAATAACTACTCAAGTAGTTGTCTGTTACACAGACAAAAAACCTTTTCTGTTCACAATTTATTGTTATGGTTATTATTGTTTTTGTGCTTTGAGACTGGGGAGAAATTGCGCATGCTTTATTGAATGCCTGTTCTTCCAATGACTGAATTGGGAGCCATGGGTATTGTCCAGACCTGCTGACTTTGCAGATGGAATTGTACTATTACTATTGCTATTACTATTACAATTACAATTACTATTGCATATATAGTAATTATAAACTTCCACTTTTCACATTGGTGACAAAAACAGTGATTCAGCACTCCAACATATGAAGAGATTAATATAATTTACAAGAACAAGAAAAGTAAGAAGAAGCACATCAATTCAGCAGGTTCTTGTTTCTTTGTTTCTTTATTGAAAAAATCTTAAAAACGACCGTAGCCAACGCGTTTTGACCCAAAGGTCTTCTTCAGGGCTACAAATAAGTGGACAATATATACATTAAAACTTGGACATATGCACAAAATATTTACAGTTTAAAACGGGTGCTCATGATTAACCCACAAAGAAAAAGTGAAAAACGAACAATGCATCCACAATTCATCACGAAAAGGCAATATATATAAATATTTACATTTTAACAGTATCATTTTTAGATTTTTTCCATATTTTACACAATTTGAACCTGCTGAAACCTTACAGAAATGGGGGACATTGACCAAGAGAATATTTCAAAACGGAATTTTATTTTCATCCAAGACACATTCACGTGGGATGCGACAACAATCATTCAACTCATGTGGAAAAGTTTATACATAGTTATACATATGCAACATAAGCAACAAGAGAGAACTCAAGGTGCTCTGAAATACATCAGAGAGGCTTACCAATAACAATAACAGTAGTATCTCTTAGTTCATTAAAGTTTCTCTTTTTCTGGAGTTCAACTTGGTCCCTCACTCTAAATGGAGTGCCAGTTGGACCTAAGTGAGGAAGGAAAGATGATGGACAAAACATTGCAAGTGCGCTAATATCCAACGCAAACTACTCAAAGGAGGAATAAATAGTTGGACATACCTCTTATTCCTTAAATACACCAACAAAGTAAATATGGCTTGTTGGGTGACTTCTTAGTGGACTGTTCCAAATAATTCATTTCAGTACGGTCATGGGTTTTTAGCCCATGTCTATCTGCAATTCAAAAAGAATTGCGAATAAGACAGACATTTTTCAGGCGAAATAAGTGGTAGACAAAGTATCAAATAACCATAAAGTCAAACTACAGTTATTATTCTTTTGGGGAAATGCATGTTGATAACGTGATAAGACCCCCCCTCTCAATCCTATATAGAGGGAAAACTCGGATGATGTCATTGTCAGATATCCGCTGCCCGATGAGTTACAAATGAATACTTGCTCAAAGAATCAAAGACATATGGGGTACCCATATCAAGACAGAGGCAAAAGGCTTAATGAAACAGCCAGCACAAAAGGTATATTCAAATTTAGGTGTGTGGCCAAAAATCAGGGACACACATAAAAAATATCCAATTAATTTAAAGTGACGGGCAGGAAAAAAGAAAGTTTTTATATTTGAGTGCATGACACAAACCCAAATACTGCATGTTACGGGAGAGACAGAAACCTTTTATCAAACAAAATACCCAACGAGTCTTGAACACCCATAATAGATCAAAAGGGGTGCAAATGCTAGCCTAAGAGTTTATAGCGCAATACCCCACATGAGAGGTACACATGAACATGGGCAAAGACAATCATCCAACATGTTGAAAGTCCTGTGGAATACGTGGTACCATTATACCATAAACTATGCCATAGAAGTGGTAAAAAGAGAGCCCTCCCCTCAAAGACTTACTTGTTATATGTGAGAACCGCTCCTGCTGCGTAGCCAAAATCGTCACATTTGAAAGTAAAAAATGTGGCGTTTAAATAGCCCGCTACGCGAGTCACCTGTGAGTAATTGAAAACAGAAGTGTTTGGTAGGTCGTTTTCACGGCCACCATTTTATAGTAGTCATAAGATCTGTTTCAATGATAGGCGATATTAATTAAAACGTAAAGTCCAAATCGAGCTAAGACAATTTTGAGAGCCCAAAGAGTGCTTTAATAATGCTACTAAGTACTTCGTGGCAGTTGTGGAAACAAAAAGTCCACATTGCCATTGTTCAATAGGCAATTGAAACCAGGAAGGTGCTTAACGCGCCATTTTCACGGCCGCCATTTTGTGGTGATCCTTGACACAATATTATGTATGAGGAATGTTTTATAAAACCATAAACCGTGTTAAAAGAACCCCAGAAATACAAAATGATGCAGAGTATTCTATGGCAATTGTGGAAGAGAAAATCCACGTTGCAAATACCCAGTAAGAAATGTCACAAACCATTAGACACAAAGGGGCAGATCTACAAGAAAGTGCCGCAGCATGGCGCTGCAAGCCCTTTGGCAGCGCCACGCTGCGGCACTTTCAGAGCACAGGAATGCGACATATTTACAAGAATATGTCGCATTCCTGTGCTCTCCCCTGCGCTGGCGCACAAACAGCTGCCAAGCGCCGGCACCCTTGCACCATAGTGCAAGGATGCCTGCGCCATGGGGAGATTGTTTTTGTGCAGGAAGGGGCACCTTTCTGCACAAAAACAATCAGTACAGGCTTTTTCCTTTTTCAATGCGTGCTGCAGAATGCAGCACGCATTGAAAGAGGAAAACGAGGAGAAATGAAAACATTTCTCCTCGGTGCGCTCGCTACGCCACCTCTAGGGTGGCGTAGCTTTCAGACGCATCTCCAGATTTACGATTTCTCGTAAATCTGGAGATGTGTCTTGTTCCATGGGTGCTGCGTGGGAACACCCACAGCAACACCCATGGAACGCCCCTTCAACGCAAAGTGCTGCGTGTGAAGGGACGAGTATTTACAAGGAGAGGAAAAGTCACGCATGGTGGCTTTTCCTCTCCTTGTAAATATCGAGGAGCCCCCTGCGCCACCAGTACGTCACAAAAAGTGACGTACTGGTGGCGCAGGGGGCTTGTAAATCTGCCCCATAGGGTGCTAGGCTCGCCATTTTTCGGGCCGCCATTTTGAAACGACAGTCCAATCCTTATCAACTATATGCGATTTTTTATTAAAAATGGCATGAATATGGGTAATGCATATTTCAGAGGCCACACGGATCTCTCCGAATACAGAGTATTCCGCAATCGGCTTAGCGAGAGAATTTCACGTTCCAAATGCCCAATAAAATGTGACACGTCACGAGTACTGTGTCCGCGAGCACCATTTTACAATGGAATTGTAAACACAAGATTGCTAGAAGAACCTTAGAAATTAATATGACAGGTATGGTATATCCACAGAATATTCAAAGTGCCCAAATGCATGTGTACCTAAAATTGTCATTTATAAATATAACTTTACATAAAAGGCATTCTATGGTGTTTGTCTTAGAATAGACTATCAGGGTGAGGGTCCTATATCCACGGGCATGATATGCGAGCAAAAGATGTAATGAGACTACTACTAATGAACAGCCCAATAGTATTAATAAGATTGGAATGTTTTTGGATTGGGTGCAAACAAGCCTGAAAAAGTCTCTGGAGAATACTATAAAACATTCTCCAACAAGGGCACAGAAAAACGTGGTCTCAATTATTTTTCAAAACATATAAACTCACTACCACTTCATGAGTCTTACAAAGTCCCATAAACCTTTCACAGACAGTTCTACTGGGTTATTTTTCAGAACCATACTTTATGAATTTTGACTGGTTACAACAAACGTCTTCTGGTTGTCCTACAGAAAATGATACATTTCATTATTGATGTTTAAACCCATGGAGATGGTTCTTAAGCGGCAAATCCAACCCGCTTCTGCCTGGCGTAAGGCTCTCTCCCTATCCCCACCCCTCTCAAGGGCCTTTACACTCTCAATTGCATGAAACCAGATAGTTTGTTCCCCTGGGTTTGTTTCATGTATGTGTACTGAGACCGGGTACCTGTCGTCCTTATTCTTGATAGCGCTCATGTGTTCTTGAATTCGTATTTTTAAACTGCGTATGCTGCTCCCTACATAGATCTTATTGCAGTGGCAGCCGATGACATATACCGTATATGTAGTATTAGAGTTAATGAAGGAATTGATTTTAAATTCCATCTCCGTGTTGTATTTGAACTTACATTTCTTGTTTAGTCCAAATTTACAGATGTTGCACAACCCACATAGATGAAAACCTATTGGCTTGTTGGGCAGCCATGACGTCGCATTTGGTTTCTGATCTTTTACCTAGCTGGGGCATAGCATATTTTTGAGTGTTTTGCCTTTCTTGTAAACTACTTTTGGTTTGTCTAGAACAGTACCTGTAGGCAACTGGGCAGATGTTAATAGGTGCCAGTTCTTCCTTAGAATGTTATAGATGTGGTCACTGTACGCATTATATTGTGTTATAAAGACCACAGTGTCCTGATCTTTTCCATTCTTACTCAATGTTTTTTTAGATACCAGGGTTTGTTTGCTGTCCACTTTCCTGATTCTCGTCTCAGCCTGCCTGAGACATTTGTCTGCATAACCCCTGCTGTGGAAATTTTGTTTTATAATCTTGAGATTCGTGTCAAACTGATGCTCCTGACTACGATTCCGTCTCGCATGGACCATCTCGCCATATGGAATGGCGTTGATGGTTGTGCGTGGGTGTGCACTTTCAGCATGAAGCACACTGTTGCAGGATGTCTGCTTTCTAAAGATTTTGCTGTGAATTGTGTTGTTAAATATGTAAAGTTTCAGATCAAGAAATTCAATGCTTTCTCGTGAAAAATTCATAGTTAATTTTACATTGACTCTATTGTTGTTCAAATAGCAGTGGTATGCAAAGAGTTCTTCCTCACCTCCATTCCAGATGAGTATTACGTCATCTATATATCTTCCATAAAAGATGATGTTATTATTCCACTTTTGCGAGCCAGGTCCCCAGGCATGCTCCGTCTCATACACGCCCAAACAATGTTTACATAGGACAGAGCAAACCTGGTTCCCATGGCCGCACCTTGTTTTTCCAGAAACCATAACCCATTATGTAGGAAGACGTTCATAGTTAGAATCATTCGAGCCATTTCTAAGAGCATCATTGTGTGCTCCAGATGTTTTACATTCCTTTTATAAAGGAAGTGTTTCAAAGCATCCAAACCACACTCTGTCCGGATGCAAGGATATAGGCTCTCTACGTCCATAGTGACGAACATTAGGTCGTCACTATTCCATTCAAAGTCCTTAAGTTTGCAGAGTACATCCCTACTATCCTGAATATATGAGGGCATATTTTTTACAAATGGCTGCAAAAAGCCATCCACGTACTCAGACAAACGTTCCGTGGGACCCCCATTTCCTGAGATGATGGGCCTCCCAGGAGGGAAGGCCCCCCCTTGTGGATTTTAGGAAGTATATATATACAGGGGTGCCTAGAATTATGACTCTGTAGGTACCGATATTCTTGATCTGAAATCAGTCCAGATTCATGCCAGTCTTGCAATCTGGCATTAATGGTTCTCTCTATAGCAGGGATGGGCTTTTCTTTAAGTTGTTCATAACAGCTAGCATTGCTTAACTGTCTCTCTATCTCACCAAAGTAGTCCTTATGGTCCATGAGGACAATATTCCCCCCCTTGTCTGCCTCACGTATGACGAGTTGGGGATCTTCCTGTAATGATTTTAAAATGGCCTTTTCCTCCTTGGTGAGATTGTAACTATGTTGGCAGTGTGTGCCTTTCCCATGTTTGTCCTCTAACTGATGTAATTGTTGAGTGACTTTGTTAAAAAACTCATCAATGTGTGTGTCTTGAACATTAGAGGGCACAAATCTGGACCTGTTCCGTAACCCACTATCAATAGTTGTATCTTCTCTGATGTTTATCAACCCTGCCATCTCTACAATATTGATGTCTAAGTCATCTTCATCCAATGTTGCCAATAAGTGTGCATCCCCAAGTTCATTTCTTGATACAAGATTAGGAGCAGACGGATGTTCCGAAAAAAAAATTTTTAATCTCAATTTTCGTACAAACTTATACACATCAATATGCATGTCCACAAAGTTACAATTTTCCGTAATACAGAAGCTCAGGCCTTTTCGCAAGACATACAATTCTTTTTCAGTTAGACTTTTAGATGATAAGTTTACAATGCAAAATTCATTAGAGATTAAAGGTTCAATGTCAAAGTCAGGAGATACATTCTCTTCTCTGTCATTTATTTCTTCATTTGGGTCAATTTGCTTTGTTGTCTTGTTTGCACACCTACTCTTGTGTTTCTTCCCTCCCCTCCTTGTTCTACATTTGGGTTTCTCTTTTTGTTCCCCAGCCTGTACCGCTGGACCTCGTGTAAAAAAAGGGAGGATGTTGGTGCCCCCTCAGTGTTACTTGGCCCTCCCCCCCCGGGTCACTATCTAGAGAAGATAGGGAAGTGCTACTAGATGACACACTCGCTGATTTTACAACATTTCCAGTTTCAATCATAGGCTTGGGAGTTATATCATCATAATTTCTAGAGAAAGTAAAAATCCTTCCCCGATCATAATCGGTTTCATCCTGTAAGATTTTTTTCTGTTTCTTATTTTTGAAAAAAATTTGATAAGCAGCGAGTTCTTTTTTTAGGATTTCATAATTTTTCATAGAAGCTTCCTTTAAATTCATGTCTGAAATTTCCTTTTCAAGTTTCATTATTTCGTCCCTGATCTTTTTCACTTTCCTTTGTACGTTAGTTATCAAGATCCTCATCATCCTGTAGGAGGCGCCGTAAAGACCTTCTTCCCACTCTTCTAACAGATCACTCTCCAAATCCTCATAGTTTGGGAAAATTATTATTCTCAGACCACGTGGTATCCGTTTATTTTCTATATAGTTTTCCAAGGTGGCCTCATCCCACCATTTTACTAGTTCCTGCTTCATCACTTTCTCTAAACGAAAGAACTTGTCCTTAAGGCCCTCAGTTTTAGTATTGACTGTTTGGAGATTATCAGTATTTGGGCGCTTCTTTTTCTTAAATAAATCCCCCAACATCTCCTCTCTATTATCCAAAAATTCCATCTTAAAGTGCTCAGACCTTTAGATAGTGCAAATCTACCCAATTCAACTGTAATAGACACAGAACAAGGGGCATGGGGTAATT
Organism: Calotriton arnoldi; assembly: GCA_963921515.1. NCBI lineage: Eukaryota > Metazoa > Chordata > Amphibia > Caudata > Salamandridae > Calotriton > Calotriton arnoldi. The sequence goes on along the minus strand of CAWUFW010015159.1, from coordinate 192,469 downwards.
ACAAATGCACCTATCTCAATGTCAAGAATGGTAATATTTTACGATATTCTAGGGTGCAAGGAATCAGAGGCTCTATACCCCTTAAGCCTCCTAGTATATAAATCCTATAGATTTGCGACAAAAACAGTGATTCAGCACTCCAACATATGAAGAGATTAATATAATTTACAAGTACAAGAAAAGTAAGAAGAAGCACATCAATTCAGCAGGTTCTTGTTTCTTTGTTTCTTTATTGAAAAAATCTTCTTAAAAACAACCGTAGCCAACGCATTTCGACCCAAAGGTCTTCTTCAGGGCTACAAATAAGTGTACAATATATACATTAAAACTTGGACAGATACACAAAATATTTACAGTTTAAAACGGGTGCTCATGATTAACCCACAAAGAAAAAGTGAAAAACGAACAATGCATCCACAATTCATCACGAAAAGGCAATATATACAAATATTTACATTTTAACAGTATCATTTTTAGATATTTTCCAAATTTTACACAATTTGAACCTGCTGAAACCTTACAGAAATGGGGGACATTGACCAAGAGAATATTTCAAAACGGAATTTTTTTTTCATCCAAGAGACATTCACGTGGGATGGGACAACAATCATTCAACTTGCACACTACGACAGACCCAAGACCTGCTGACCTTCAGGAGGCTACTCAAGACCTGGCTGTTCGACCAGTAGCGGCACCCCCGCCCCTTTTTCTTCCCCAGCGCCTTGAGACCCTCGCGGGTAAGTAGTGCGCTCTACAAATTCTGTGATTGATTGATTGATTGATTCAACTCATGTGGAAAAATGTATACATAGTTATACATATGCAACATAAGCAACAAGAGAGAACTCAAGGTGCTCTGAAATACATCAGAGAGGTTTACCAATAACAATAACAGTAGTATATCTTAGTTCATTAAAGTTTCTCTTTTTCTGGAGTTCAACTTGGTCCCTCACTCTAAATGGAGTGCCAGTTGGACCTAAGTGAAGAAGGAAAGATGATGGACAAAACATTGCAAGTGCGCTAATATCCAACGCAAACTACTCAAAGAGGAATAAATAGTTGGACATACCTCTTATTCCTTAAATACACCAACAAAGTAAATATGGCTTGTTGGGTGACTCCTTAGTGGACTGTTCCAAATAATTCATTTCAGTACGGTCATGGCTTTTTAGCCCATGTCTATCTGCAATTCAAAAAGAATTGCGAATAAGACAGAGATTTTTCAGGCTCATAAGTGGTAGACAAAGTATCAAATAACCATAAAGTTAAACTACAGTTATTATTCTTTTGGGGAAATGCATGTTGATAACGTGATAAGACCCCCCTCTCAATCCTATATAGAGGGAAAAGTCGGATGATGTCATTGTCAGATATCCGCTGCCCAATGAGTTACATATGAATACTTGCTCAAAGAATCAAAGACATATGGGGTACCCATATCAAGACAGAGGCAAAAGGATTGATGAAACAGCCAGCACAAAAGGTATATTCAAATTTAGGAGCGTGGCCAAAAATCAGGGACACACATAAAAAATATCCAATTAATTTAAAGTGACGGGCAGGAAAAAAGAAAGTTTTTATATTTGAGTGCATGACACAAACCCAAATACTGCATGTTACGGCAGAGACAGAAGCCTTTTTTCAAACAAAATACCTAACGAGTCTTGAACACCCATAATAGATCAAAAGGGGTGCAAATGCTAGCCTAAAAGTTTATTGCACAATACCCCACATGAGAGATACACATGAACATGGGCAAAGACAATCATCTAACATGTTGAAAGTCCTGTGGAATACGTGGTACCATTATACCATAAACTATGCCATAGAAGTGGTAAAAAGAGAGCCCTTCCCTCCCAGACTTACTTGTTATATGTGAGAACCGCTCCCGCCGCGTAGCCAAAGTCGTCACATTTTAAAGTAAAAAATGTGGCGTTTAAATAGCCCGCTACGCGAGTCACCTATGAGTAATTGAAAACAGAAGTGTTTGGTAGGTCGTTTTCACGGCCGCCATTTTATAGTAGTCATAAGATCCGTTTCAATGATAGGCAATATTAATTAAAACGTAAAGTCCAAATCGAGCAAAGACTATTTTGAGAGCCCAAAGAGTTCTTTAATAATGCTTCTAAGTACTTCGTGGCACTTGTGGAAACAAAAAGTCCACATTGCCATTGTTCAATAGGCAATTGAAAACAGGAAGGTGCTTAACGCGCCGTTTTCACGGCCGCCATTTTGTAGTGATCCTTGACACAATATTATGTATGAGCAATGTTTTATAAAACCATAAACCATGTTAAAAGAACCCCAGAAATGCAAAAATGATGCAGAGTATTCCATGGCAATTGTGGAAGAGAAAATCCACGTTGCAAATACCCAGTAAGAAATGTCACAAACCATTAGACACAAAGGGTGCTAGGCTTGCCGTTTTTCGGGCCGCCATTTTGAAACGACAGTCCAATCCTTATCAACAATATGCGTTTTTTATAAAAAATGGCATGAATATGGGTAATGCATATTTCAGAGGCCAAACGGATCTCTCCAAATACAGAGTATTCCGCAATCGGCTTAGCGAGAGAATGTCACGTTTCAAATGCCCAATAAAATGTGACACGTCACGAGTACTGTGTCCGCGAGCACCATTTTACAATGGAATTGTAAACACAAGATTGCTAGAAGAACCTTAAAAATGAATATGACAGGTATGGTATATCCACAGAATATTCAAAGTGCCCAAATGCATGTGTACCTAAAATTGTCATGTATAAATATAACTTTACATAAATGGCATTCTATGGTGTTTGTCTTAGAATAGACTATCAGGGTGAGGGTCCTATATCCACGGGCATGATATGTGAGCAAAAGATGTAATGAGACTACTACTAATGAACAGCCCAATAGTATTAATAAGATTGGAATGTTTTTGGATTGGGTGCAAACAAGCCTGAAAAAGTCTCTGGAGAATACTATAAAACATTCTCCAACAAGGGCACAGAAAAACTTGGTCTCAATTATTTTTCAAAACATATAAACTCAATACCACTTCATGAGTCTTACAAAGTCCCATAAACAGACAGTTCTGCAGGGTTATTTTTCAGAACCATACTTAATGAATTTTGACTGATTACAACAAACTTCTTCTGGTTGTCCTACAGAAAATTATACAGTTCATTATTGATGTTTAAACTTGTGGAGATGGTTCTTAAGCGGCAAATCCAACCCTCTTCTGCCTGGCGTAAGGCTCTCTCCCTATCCCCGCCCCTCTCAAGGGCCTTTACACTCTCAATTGCGCATGAAACCCGATAGTTTGTTCCCCTGGGTGTGTTTCATGTATGTGTACTGAGACCGGGTACCTGTCGTTCTTATTCTTGATAGCTCTCATGTGTTCTTGTATTCGTATTTTTCAACTGCGTATGCTACTCCCTACATAGATCTTATTGCAGTGGCAGCCGATGACATATACCGTATATGTAGTATTACAGTTAATGAAGGAATTGATTTTAAATTCCCTCTCTGTGTTGTATTTGAACTTACATTTCTTGTTTAGTCCAAATTTACAGATGTTGCACATCCCACATACATGAAAACCTATTGGCTTGTTGGGCAGCCATGACGTCGCATTTGGTTTCTGATCTTTACATATTTAACAACACAATTCACAGCGAAATCTTTAGAAAGCAGACATCCTGCAACAGCGTGCTTCATGCTGAAAGTGCACACCCACGCACAACCATCAACGCCATTCCATATGGCGAGATGGTCCGTGTGAGACGGAATTGTAGTCAGGAGCATCAGTTTGATACGAATCTCAAGATTATAAAACACAATTTCCACAGCAGGGGTTATGCAGACAAATGTCTCAGACAGGCTGAGACGAGAATCAGGAAAGTGGACAGGAAACAAACCCTGGTATCTAAAAAAATATTGAGTAAGAATAGAAAAGATCAGGACGCTGTGGTCTTTATAACACAATATAATGCGTACAGTGACCACATCTATAACATTCTAAGGAAGAACTGGCTCCTATTAACATCTGCCCAGTTGCCTACAGGTACTGTTCTAGACAAACCAAAAGTAGTTTACAAGAAAGGCAAAACACTTAAACATATGCTATGCCCCAGCTATGTAAAAGATCAGAAACCAAATGCGACGTCATGGCTGCCCAACAAGCCAATAGGTTTTCATGTATGTGGGATGTGCAACATCTGTAAATTTGGACTAAACAAGAAATGTAAGTTCAAATACAACACGGAGAGGGAATTTAAAATCAATTCCTTCATTAACTGTAATACTACATGTACGGTATATGTCATCCGCTGCCACTGCAATAAGATCTATGTAGGGAGCAGCATACGCAGTTTAAAAATACGAATTCAAGAACACATGAGAGCTATCAAGAATAAGGACGACAGGTACCCGGTCTCAGTACACATACATGAAACACACCCAGGGGAACAAACTATCTGGTTTCATGCAATTGAGAGTGTAAAGGCCCTTGAGAAGGGCGGGGATAGGGAGAGAGCCTTACGCCAGGCAGAAGCGGGTTGGATTTGCTGCTTAAAAACCATCTTCATGGGTTTAAACATCAATAAGGAAATGTATCATTTTCTGTAGGACAACCAGAAGACGTTTGTTGTAACCAGTCAAAATTCATAAAGTATGGTTCTGAAAAATAACCCAGTAGAACTGTCTGTGAAAGGTTTATGGGACTTTGTAAGACTCATGAAGTGGTAGTGAGTTTATATGTTTTGAAAAATAATTGAGACCACGTTTTTCTGTGCCCTTGTTGGAGAATGTTTTATAGTATTCTCCAGAGACTTTTTCAGGCTTGTTTGCACCCAATCCAAAAACATTCCAATCTTATTAATACTATTGGGCTGTTCATTAGTAGTAGTCTCATTACATCTTTTGCTCGCATATCATGCCCGTGGATATAGGACCCTCACCCTGATAGTCTATTCTAAGACAAACACCATAGAATGCCATTTATGTAAAGTTATATTTATAAATGACAATTTTAGGTACACATGCATTTGGGCACTTTGAATATTCTGTGGATATACCATACCTGTCATATTAATTTCTAAGGTTCTTCTAGCAATCTTGTGTTTACAATTCCATTGTAAAATGGTGCTCATGGACACAGTACTCGTGACGTGTCACATTTTATTGGGCATTTGGAATGTGAAATTCTCTCGCTAAGCCGATTGCGGAATACTCTGTATTCGGAGAGATCCGTGTGGCCTCTGAAATATGCATTACAAATATTCATGCCATTTTTAATAAAAATCGCATATAGTTGATAAGTATTGGACTGTCGTTTCAAAATGGCGGCCCGAAAAACGGCGAGCCTAGCACCCTTTGTGTCTAATGGTTTGTGACATTTCTTACTGGGTATTTGCAACGTGGATTTTCTCTTCCACAATTGCCATAGAATACTCTGCATCATTTTTGCATTTCTGGGGTTCTTTTAACACGGTTTATGGTTTTATAAAACATTCCTCATACATAATATTGTGTCAAGGATCACCACAAAATGGCGGCCGTGAAAACGGCGCGTTAAGCACCTTCCTGGTTTCAATTGCCTATTGAACAATGGCAATGTGGACTTTTTGTTTCCACAACTGCCACGAAGTACTTAGTAGCATTATTAAAGCACTCTTTGGGCTCTCAAAATTGTCTTAGCTCGATTTGGACTTTACGTTTTAATTAATATCGCCTATCATTGAAACAGATCTTATGACTACTATAAAATGGTGGCCGTGAAAACGACCTACCAAACACTTCTGTTTTCAATTACTCACAGGTGACTCGCGTAGCGGGCTATTTCAACGCCACATTTTTTACTTTCAAATGTGACGATTTTGGCTACGCAGCACGAGCGGTTCTCACATATAACAAGTAAGTCTTTGAGGGGAGGGCTCTCTTTTTACCACTTCTATGGCATAGTTTATGGTATAATGGTACCACGTATTCCACAGGACTTTCAACATGTTGGATGATTGTCTTTGCCCATGTTCATGTGTACCTCTCATGTGGGGTATTGCGCTATAAACTCTTAGGCTAGCATTTGCACCCCTTTTGATCTATTATGGGTGTTCAAGACTCGTTGGGTATTTTGTTTGATAAAAGGCTTCTGTCTCTCCCGTAACATGCAGTATTTGGGTTTGTGTCATGCACTCAAATATAAAAGTTTCTTTTTTCTGCCCGTCACTTTAAATTAATTGGATATTTTTTATGTGTGTCCCTGATTTTTGGCCACGCACCTAAATATGAATATACCTTTTGTGCTGGCTGTTTCATCAAGCCTTTTACCTCTGTCTTGATATGGGTACCCCATATGTCTTTGATTCTTTGAGCAAGTATTCATATGTAACTCATTGGGCAGCGGATATCTGACAATGACATCATCCGAGTTTTCCCCTTTATATAGGATTGAGAGGGGGGGTCTTAGCACATTATCAACATGCATTTCCCCAAAAGAATAATAACTGTAGTTTGACTTTATGGTTATTTGATACTTTGTCTACCACTTATGAGCCTGAAAAATCTCTGTCTTATTCACAATTCTTTTGAATTGCAGATAGACATGGGCTAAAAACCCATGACCGTACTGAAATCAATTATTTGGAACAATCCACTAAGAAGTCACCCAACAAGCCATATTTACTTTGTTGGTGTATTTAAGGAATAAGAGGTATGTCCAACTATTTATTCCTCTTTTGAGTAGTTTGCGTTGGATATTAGCGCACTTGCAATGTTTTGTCCATCATCTTTCCTTCTTCACTTAGGTCCAACTGGCACTCCATTTAGAGTGAGGGACCAAGTTGAACTCCAGAAAAAGAGAAACTTTAATGAACTAAGAGATACTACTGTTATTGTTATTGGTAAGCCTCTCTGATGTATTTCAGAGCACCTTGAGTTCTCTCTTGTTGCTTATGTTGCATATGTATAACTATGTATACATTTTTCCACATGAGTTGAATGATTGTTGTCCTATCCCACGTGAATGTCTCTTGGATGAAAAAAAATTCCGTTTTGAAATATTCTCTTGGTCAATGTCCCCCGTTTCTGTAAGGTTTCAGCAGGTTCAAATTGTGTAAAATATGGAAAAAATCTAAAAATGATACTGTTAAAAAGTAAATATTTGTATATATTGCCTTTTCGTGATGAATTGTGGATGCATTGTTCATTTTTCACTTTTTATTTGTGGGTTAATCATGAGCACCCGTTTTAAACTGTAAATATTTTGTGTATCTGTCCAAGTTTTAATGTATATATTGTACACTTATTTGTAGCCCTGAAGAAGACCTTTGGGTTGAAACGCGTTGGCTACGGTAGTTTTTAAGAAGATTTTTTCAATAAAGAAACAAAGAAACAAGAACCTGCTGAATTGATGTGCTTCTTCTTACTTTTCTTGTAAATTATATTCTCTTCATATAATGGAGTGCTGAATCACTGTTTTTGTCGCAAATCTATAGGATTTATATCCTAGGAGGCTTAAGGGGTATTGAGCCCCTGATTCCTTGCACCCTAGAATATCGTAAAATATCACCATTCTTAACATTGAGATAGGTGCATTTGGAATTACCCCATACCCCTTGTTCTGTGTCTATTACTTTTCACATTGGTGTCCATTGAAATTTGGTTTTCTTATCAGACAAATGTGCCAGTACTTATTCAGTCCTGGCTAGTGTCATCTTTATGTAATATCTTCCAGACATCTTTCCACTCGCAATTTCATTGTACTAGTATATCTTACAATTGATACCTGTGCCAACGCTGGAGAAGAAGACTGTTGGAGCTGTGGTAAAGTTACGCCCTCCAGCAATGCACCTTCAACGGACCAGCTGGCAGGTTGGTCCCATTCTCACGACAGTTCTCCAAGCAGAAAGGTAGCAAAACGTTTCTCAGTCCTATGCTTCTAGGTTTAGACAGGAGGAGTACACTCTGACACAAGCCAAGGGTTCCAGGAGCACAGGAACAGAGCATGTGGGTAACGTCTCACTACAACAGAAGCCACCAGCGTGGTCCAGGGCAGGTCCAGCTGAAACTGCTCATCTGGGCTCTTTAAGGAAAGTGGAATATTTCCAGCTTTTGTTTCACTGTAGCTTAACAGGAAGACAGCCAACTCCCCCTTGGAATCCACTTCTATGTGCTGGGGACAAGTGGGAGCAGGTCCAGCTTCTCCTCTCACTTCTCAAGAGCAAGTTCAAATCTTCTTCTGTCTTCCACAGGTCCAGTAGTGTTCTGAAGAGGCGGCCACATTTAGCCGTGCACTAGCTTGTGGGTGGGGGTGACTCCTGGCCCCTTCCTAACAAATAGGGAAAAAGTTCCCAGGGATAACACTACTCATTTTTGTATCACTTCCTGCTTGATCCACTGAACACAATCCCAGAGTGCCCTTCTCTACCTGAATACAAAATGGCAGGACTGTTTCTTCTCCTGTGCAGAGCTCCTGTGTGCTCCACAGAGATGTGGACATGGAAATGAGTAATCGCTCCTCTGTGGTCACTCAAAACCAGTCCTGGGGGCAGCTTCTCTCCCACTGGGAATGGTGCCTGGCTGGCTAGAGAGACAAAAAATGGGGCAGACCCACGTGTTAGCCATGTCTGCCTGTGACAGTGTAAGCCTCTTTGAATTTAATTATGTTCCTTGGCTGCCTATATGGTCATCCTGTCAGAGGAACAGAAAAGTTCCCCACACCGAAGACCTTTGTCTCAGCTCTGGGAGCAAGTTCACACCTCATTAAGGAGCAATGCAGCTCCTGGGTGAGAATTGAAAGCTCATGCAAATGGACTTCTAGTCATTTTGGTCACATAAAACATGACTCTTTTTCAAAATGTTTAGTGCATTTCCAACTGAATGTATTGGGTTTCTAATAAAAAGTCCAATAATTAACTTTATAGCTGGTTCCTAGGCAGATATAACTTTATTAACTTTAATATTGTGGTGGAGGCCCCGAGGTTCAGGAACTGGGTTAGGGACATGTTTGAGTGGGCAGTGGTGGAGGAAATGTGCCAGCGGCGGTTCCTACGCAATGACGAAGGAGCGTCGCCCCATTGCCTGGCTCGGAGCCAGCAGGTGAAAAATAAAACTATGTTCTGTCATTGTTTTATTTTTCATTTGCCGGCTCTGAGCCTGCACATGCAGGGAGGAGCAGGGCCAATGCCAGGGAGGGGGGAGTAGAATATGCACTTCTAAGTGCTCATGTGTGTTTGGCCAGCCGTCTCAGGCCGGCCAAACACACATGTGCACTTAGGTTTCTCCAACCCGGCTGCATTGAACCCCCACAGACTCCCTAACCTGAGCGGAACATCTTTTCAGCCCACTTAGGTCGATCCCTGTTCTGCTCTCATAGCATGAGAGCAGCACAGGGATTGCACAGGGAGTCTGTCCCAGGGGTTGCTGGTACCAGGAAGAGCACAGGAGGCGTAACGCGATATGGGAGGTGGCCAGCAGCTTAAGGTAAGTTCTTTTATGTTTTATATTATTATTAACACCCCCGCACTGCACCCTCACCTTGCTCCCACTCCCGCGTTCCCTCCACCTGCCCAACCAAGCTTTGTGTGTGGTGGCCGCCACTGTAATGTTTATGAAACACACATGAAGGGTTGAAAAAGTTGAGGATGGCCTGCAGGCCCTTGCAGCCATGCTGGCTGATCTGAGGGACCCTCCTGATGCCAGGCCACCGTGAAGGACTCAGGGGTGGGGAGAGTGCAGATTCTGGAGTACACAGGAGTAGGTGCTGAGCCCGGTAGTTTGGGGTCTGGCTGAAGTCCAACCTTTTTCGCTTGGATAGGGTGAGTGTGAGGGACCTGCAGAGACGGTTGACCTGCTTATGAAAGAGGATGGGGTTGCAGGACTGGAATGAGGGCGGTGCGGCTTTCAAGAGGGGGGGTGTTGTTGGGGAACTGTTTTAGTTGATGGCAGGACATTGCATAGACTGAGAGAACCTGGAATGGCATTCATGCACCAATGTGTTATATATCCTTATACACTTCAATAAAAACTATATATTTTTTTTAAAAACATTAATATAGAATCTCAATGCTTTCCTATGAAACAGCTAGCACTGATACACTGTACATTACTTTTACATGCTGTACTTCTAAATAACATGAACTCTGCCTTGTGAGCATTTCAAGTCCTAGTTAGGGGTGATATTAATATTTAACAGGAGAGCTTAAAACTGTTAAAAGGGGTTATTTTGGCAGACCTAAATTACAGTTTTAAAACTGCACAGACAAGCTACAGTGGTAGGCCTGCAGTCATGTTTACACGGTCACTGCCACTAGTGACATTTAACTTACAGGCCCTGGGTACACGTTGTACCATATACCAGGGAATTACAGGAAAGTTAAAGATGCCAATTGGGTGAATACCTGTCAAACGTGTTTTTAGGAATCAGAGCACATACTCTGGACACCTGACAGCAGTGTCACAGCGTGCAAAGTCCAAAAACAAGTAAAGGATTTAGGAAAAATTGGGTGTGATCACACAAATAGGGGCATTTTCCTACATTTGCTTTATTTACCACTTTACACAATCTTGGTTTTATTTTTTATGTCTTTTAAACTAATATGCGAGAACAATCTAATTTTACATGTAATCCTATACTGATTTTTTTATTATTTCTGTGGGAATTCATTAATTAATCATTAATAATGTTTTTGCTATTTATGTTATTCTGTGGTGGTCCTTCTTTATTTATTTACTGTATTCCCCTTCACTTTGGGGCTGATTCCGATCTCGGCCGGTAGGGCTCCGAATCGGACTCGGCATTACCGGATCCGATTCGGAGCCCTGTTTCCCGACCGAGTCGGACGTGCGTCCGGGCGAGCGAGTACGATGCGAACGTATGCGAAATCGCCGACCGACTCGTTCGCGGGACCCAACCGCTCCGACCGACTCGCACGGACACGACTCGCACCGCGCAATGGAGACGTTCCCCGGCCAGGTAAGTACGATGCGCGCCGTGAGCAGTCCGACCGACTCGCGCCGTCTGGCTCGAAAGAGCAGTCGGAGCCGCACTTTGGGGGTCTGTGTCGGACCCCCCTGTACGCCTAGCCACGCGAGTCGCACACAGGGGGACCCATGGGTCCCCCCTACCTGTGCATGTACGGCGCGACCCGCTTCGACGCGTACCCGCTGTAGGGGGCGCCCTTGTTCGCCTCGCACCCATTGAGTCAATGGGAGCCAGCGTAGGCATTGTACGACCGGCTCCCATTGACTTCAATGGGAGTCCGACCGAATCGAGTCCGATAGCATCCGAACGCATCGTACTCGTTCGGTCGGACTGCTAGGGTCCGATTCAGTTGGAAATCTCTCCGGGTCCGGCTCGGTCGGAGAGATTTCCGGCCTGAATCGGAATCGGCCCCTTTGTGTTCTTTATAATTACTGTCATTCTCTCCCCTGTAATTAGTCTGTTGTGAAATCCTAAAAGAACGAGCAGTGCGTCAGCTTGTGCAGAGGCCTACAACCTGTATGTCCTGCAATGTGACATTTCTGGGTTAAGTCACAAGCCCTTGTACTCCCGTTCAGGAAGATAGCACTTGCGCTTCCTTGAGAATTGATCCACACGTGTGAAGAAGGTTAGCTACATTACGGACAGACTTCTATGTCACCAATTATTAATGCCACAGCATTTCCAGACAGGATTCATAGCGGTCTATTGACACCATTCCAAGTGCCCTTTTCCCCATTGGATGAGGCTGTTCTTTTTAAAATCCCTCGCACTTCAATTCCTGGTGCCATATCGGACATCTCGTAGATTGGAAAAGACGCTTCATAAGTTATTACCAAACACATCAGTGCACTATTTCAATTTGCCATATCCATCAAGAAGAATTTCTTTATGGCTCCGGTTCCACTATATAAGGAGAGCCTTCTTTTGTAATAGAGTGCTCTTAACTTATTATTATCCAAATCTGACTCCCTTATTTCTAAGTGGACTATATGTCTACTTACTCTGTATATCTGTTTTTAACCCAGGATCCTAAAGTAAGTAATATTCAATGATTGTGTGTGAAACACTTTTTCACTTACACACAATGAAATATCTAGTTGTCCATTTAAAGCTTCCCAATTGAATGCTAAATTATTTTAGCATCACCAGAAGTCATCTTGATTTAAGATCTTTACAAAAGCTCTATAATTTTTATTCAGTTATTTTAGTGATTTTAATGGAGGATTACTTCAATGTTTTGTAGTTTCTACCAATTTAAAATTCATTTTTGAAGTGGGTACAAAGGGTCTGAATTCTAAAAACAATGTATTTTACTGGCTTGTATTTTTTTATGGACCATCTTATTTTTATAAGCTCCATAGTGGGGGGAGTGTTGATTGGCAGAAAGGCATCCTTCCATATACCGACTCTCTCTACCGTGCAAGAGCGCTTCAGGTACATGCTTTTAATCTATTGCTTGATTGAAGATCCAAAACATTATTATTCACTCGACTTAGTGATATTAATGGAATATTAGTCCAATATTTTATAACGTTGAATAATTTAAATTTCACTCTGAAGTGGGTGCACAATTTAACTTTCAAAAATTGTATTTTCCTGGATAGTATTAGCTCGTAGCAACTTTAGAAGATTTCTTTTAAAGAAGCTCTTATTTTTATCAGTGCCATATAGAGAGTAGTGTCGGTTGGCAGTCCAGACATCCTTGTATGTGTCTACTAGCCCTGCCCTAAAAATCCTCTTTCGCTATGTTGACATCTGCAGCAGCTGCACAGCTGACACACCAAAGGCAAGCCCATCTGCACCCAAATGCATCCTGCCACACTGCTTGTTTACCATCAGATCAGACACTAAGTGGCAGATTTACAAGCCCCCTGCGCCAACAGTACGTCACTTTTTGTGACTTACTGGTGGCATATTTCACTGCTCCATATTTACAAGGACAGGAAAAGCCACCCTGCGTGGCTTTTCCTGTCCTTGTAAATATGGCTCCTTTACACACAGCACTTTGTGTGAAAGGGGCGTTTCATGGGTGTTGCTGTGCGTGTTCCCACGCAACACCCATGGAACCAGACACATTTCCAGATTTACGAGGAATCGTAAATCTGGAAATGCGTGTGAATGCTACGCCTCCCCAGGGGAGGCGTAGGGAGGCGCAACGAGGAGAAATGTTTTCATTTCTCCTCGTTTTTTCCTCTTTCAATGCGTGCTGCATTCTACAGCACGCATTGAAAGAGGAAAATGCCTGTAGTGATTGTTTTCATGCAGGAAGGGGCAGAAGGTGCCCCTTCCTGCACGAAAACAATCTCCCCATGACACAGCCATTCTTGCACCAATGTGCAAGGGTGCCTGCGCCAGCGCATGGCAGCTGTTTGTGCGCCAGAGCAGGGGGGAGCACAGGAATACGACATATCATTGTAAATATGTCGCATTCCTGTGCTCTGAAAGTGACAGTGCGGCACAGCCAAATGGCTTGCGGATTGCACTTTCTCGTAAATCTGCCCCTAAAGGTTTAAGGACAGGTAACATTTTCTATTCTCATCAACAACCTTTTGCTTCACATTCTAAGCTTTATGAGTTAAACCTAATTAAATAAAATATGCTACAGACTGAGTTGACACTTACTATCTTTTGTTGGTGGAGGCATCCATGCAGAGGGGAGAAGCCGCGCCTGGACTTTGACAGTACCGCTGGGAGACTTCAAGTTCCATCTTCCCCTGCTGCCCATGTGCTTAAAAAGCCCAACACTGCCCCATGGCTAGTGTAGTAGCTGTTGTTGGTGAAGGCAACCATGCAGAGGGGAGAAGCCATACCTGGACTTTGACAGCACCGCTGGGAGACTTCAAGTTTGATCTTCCCCTGATGCCCACGCGCTCAAAAGCACTATGCGGTCCCATGATGCTGGATGCGCCAGGGCGAAGCCCAGGCCAAGGGCGGGCCTGTCCATGTCTGTCGGAGCCTATAAGAGGCCGGGCTGGGCCCCCTTCTAACATTTAATGTTTGGTGGCAGAATGTTTGTGCCTTAGCTGCTATGGGGAAAAGGAAGATCAAGCAGCCTGAGACTGGAGGTGAGATTATTACCACTCTGGATTACTTTCTTGTGAGGGCTGCCAATGTCCTAACCAAGGAGATTGATTAGACAGAAAGGAGATTATCACTGGAAGAAGTAAGAAGTGGAGAGGCGATTATTGTAACTCCCCAAGAGTGGGCTGACTCTTCATGTGCTTCACTTGTTCCTCAGCCTGGTCAAGGCAATCAGACAGGTCAAGGTGGAGATGTAATTCTCCCCCCCCAGGGCCTCCCTTAAAACAGAAAAGAGATGGTTCTAGACAACAACTGGCACATAAACCAAAGAAGCTGAAGAAGTGGGGTGGAGCGAAATGTTTGCCACAGGATTTAAACCAGGGATGCCAATCTGTTAACATGGATGATTTATGTTGTAAAATGGAAGGTATATTATTAAATCATGTTAGGCCTCTGATAACTCAGTTAGAGTCTACTTTGCACCGCTTAATCCAATTGATTAAGAATAGAGGGATTGTACTGACATTGAGTGTCGAGTCAATGTATTTTAAATCCGCAATCAGAGTCTTTTATGCCACGCTAGTCTTGTGAGGCGAATCCGATAGTTGGAGATGACAGGGGGCGGGGGTATCCCAAATCCTGATTACTCCACAAAAGTTAGACAATAGGGAGGGAGACTTGCTGGGATGTGAAAGCTCAAGTAGAAGATCCATGAGCGGGGGGAGGTGTAAGTGCTGATAAGCTACATCAATCATAGCAAAATCAGACACATTTAAAGGTCCAAGGGGGGTAAGTATCATGAAGGTGAAGGTATCCAGGAACAGTCACTGGGTCTCTCACCCACAGCGTGCCCTTATGTGTTGATTTTGGTCAATGGCCTAAAGTTAAGGCATTCACAACTAGAGACTACAGAACAACTTATGTACAAAGTGTTACACTGGCTGACCAATGTTGCTAGCAGGGGATATAAATGGGCCCATTCTTATGGCTAGAAGAACATCGTGGGTGGGACCTACTTCAAAAAAATTTCTTGGTGACTGCGTTGGTGTAAATTTTGATAGCTTGAGATTAGTGGGGGAATTATTAGATCAACTCCCCACTGCTCCCTCTATGAGATCTCAGATTTGTGGTTTACCATTGGGCATCTTTCACAACCCCCAAGAAATGCAAAGCGGAAAGATCGAGAGAGCTAATTTGTGGGCCCCCTTATTTCCCTGTATTAGTTCCCTAAAAGGCCCAACCGAGCTCTTGAGTAGGAACAGGTTTGCCCCATTGACAAACTTAGAAGATTGTGATTGACTCCCCAGGGGAAGAAGTACGATAAATAAAAAGGGGGATGGAGGGGCATTGCCTAACAGAATGAGGGATTAGACAGGGGGAGGGTTAGAATCAATTAAAATGATCACCTGGAATAAAGAGGGTTATAGACGCAAGAAGGATGATAGGGACTGGTTAGGGGAGATAACAAAGTATGATATTGTTTGTCTCCAGGAGACATGGGAGGTGGCACTGACTATGTTGGATGGCTTCTGATTCTATCAAATCCCAGCCATTCCCTCTAGAGCTGAGAGGGCAAAAGGTGGCATTCTGACAATGCTAGCCAATACGTCGAAGATCAGAGTCCTTACATTTCTAAATGGTCCATCATATTTCAACCTTTTGGTCTGCAAGTGTCAAGGGGAGTGGGATTTAGCAATCATAAATTACTACAACAATAACTTTGAAGGAAATATGTCCAAGGAGGTAGAGGAACTGGACCAGTTGATTATTGATGTTAATAAACAGCATCCCAGGCCATTGAAATTTATTTGGATGGGAGACTTCAACATTAGAAGTTGCCCAGTAGTATGGACCTCAGCTTGCGGGGTAATGGATTGTGAAGGAGACCCTATTGTTCATTGCACTCATAATGAATATGGGGATGCCCTAAATAGATTGCTGATTATATGGAGCCTGGGTATAATAAGTAAGATAAACCCACTCACAGGATCCCTAGAGAGGACCTTTGAATGTATTGATAAATGCTCTGGAACTTTAGAATAACATCAGATAGTGTGAGCAGTAGAGCAAACAATATGCAGATAAAATTTAGAGGTTTTAGTGACCATGCCTTACTTGTGTGTGATTTGTGGTGGGAGTGAGCCAGGGAAAAGAGCTTGATCCAACTCCCTAAACCAGTATTATATAGGAAAAAAGGTTAGGATTAGTCTAGATGTTAGTACAAGCCCGGAACAACAAACTGGGACTTTCGAGGAGATTTTGACCAAAATTAAAAAGCAGTTAATTCGCCCATCCTCAAAGAGAGTAACCCCAGTAGAGAGATGATTTGATACCACTTGTTTGAAAGCCTTATCTAATCTGCACAAGGCTCTGCGCATGGTCCCCAGAAATGTCCCTTTGGTACTGGATTTACAAAATAAATATAAGGCAGCCAGAAGGGATAGGCTGAAAAGTTTAAGAGAGGAGGTGTGGGAAGATCTGAGGAGAGCCTCTGAGTCAAAGGATAGTTGAGGGTTTTGGAAAATAGTAAATGCTCCCTTTTAAAAAATGAGGGGAGCCCTCACTAGATGTTCATATTGATGAAGAGAGCTGGATTCTACATTTTCAAATTATTTTTTAAGGGCTTAAAGAGACTCTGAAACATAATTTGGTTAAAACAGATTATAATAGGGCAAACTTAGCTTTTGAGCTGATAGAAGAGTGAGCTATTTAACAATCAACATCATTAAAGGCCCCTGGCCCTGATGGGGCTCCTTTTGAAATATTTTTAGAGACCAAGACATTGTGGGGTCCTTTATTGTCAACTGTTTTTAATGCTATAGCAAAGCTAGTCCATTGAACTCTTGGAAGCACTCAATAATTGTCTCTATTTATAAAAAGGGGGATAAACTAAACCCAAAAAACTACAGACCCATATCGATAATTGATAGTATGGCGAAATTGTTGGGGAGAGTTCTTTTAAATAGATTAGAAGAATGGGAAAAAGAATGACCTGACTGTAGCACATTATGGCGTCAGAAAGGGCAAAGAGACAATTGATCAGTGCCTTAATCTCACCATGGTGATTGCCAAATACATGATGGCCAAGAAAGGGCAGCTTTTTTATGGCCTTTATGGATCTCTGCACCGCTTTTGATTGTGTGGTCCATAGTAAACTATGGGCCACCATGGAGAGCATGGGTGTGGATTCGGCTATTATTACATTCATTAGACAGATGCATTCAGATGCAATGGCTTGTGTCCACTATGGGAAGGAGGGAGAGTGTACGAAACCCTTTAACATTGAAAGAGGTGTGAGACAGGGGTACATACTTGTGCCATTCCTGTTCTCCCTGTATAAGAATGAGGTGGAGGCAGTCCTTGTACGGAGGGTTAAGTATGTTTTATCAAGCTTTTGACTCAGCACAATTAATTCTTCTTTCACTTTTATTACTTCATCAAACAGTTCAAGAATTTTTTTTATATCTCAAGATTTCAAATACTGCACAGACTCCATCTTCTTAATTTTTGTAAAACAACTTATTTTCTTTTTATTTATCGTAGCCATAGCATTTCATCCATGCAGACTTCTTCCGGGCTACCGAAACACATATAAATGACAAAACTTTAAAACGGTGTATATTGCATATACCATATACAGACTATTACAAAGAAAAAACTTTTATCATAAAAACACATGACATACTTTCGTTGTGAAGACACCAGTGCATCAAATTTACAAATCATATATTAAAAACACTAAAGTATGAAAAATTACAAAAAAAACACAGAGACCTAAACTTCCCCACATATTATGACAATTTAAAGTAAGTCGCATTGGTACCATGAAGGCAAGTCCCTATTCACTGAGCAATAATTACCATTATTATTTCAAAGTTCAAGGCATATAGATGTCAGTTTGTATAGTGAGACCCACCACTACATGGATCTGGAGGAGAGAGGACCAAAGGTAATCATTTATGATTATCAACATCCTGTCATACCTTTCCAATCTAATCTTGAAACCTCGATTGAATGCGAGGTTATCCAAGTGTCCTATCACAGATGCTCCACCTTTCAGTCTTTCTTTTCCCTTTAACCGGAATGTTATCAGTTTCCGAATTATTTCCCTTTGGCCTAGAATATATAAGAGGAATATGCTATTTTATCTTGATTTTCTTATTTATGTCCTAGAATAAAACATGACCATTTTGAAAATAAAAAGCTTTATGTTTATATTTTCCCTTCTCAATATATGTAAAAGTGAAGTACCTTATAAGTTAGCAGGTTTCCGTCCATAGGTTAAAATATTCAGTGTATGATCAAATCCATCCCCAATGTTAGACAATCAATTCAAAACGGAATTAAATTAATATTTCACTGCACCTCATATCAGGTTGGATTCTCCTGATCCTAAAAAAATCACAATATAAAAGCCATTGTTTGTCCTTTATGGACTAGTGTTTTAAGATAAGAAGTTCCATCTGTACTTTTGTCTTACTAAATCCAGGCCTTTCCCTAGTTTCACCATATAATTTCGAACCCGGTCGGAGGTAATTACCAACCACCATTCAAAATAATTAGTGTCACTATTTACATTGTGCGTTCAGGAATTTGCCCGCCATCTCGAAACATCCAAACTACGTTTTCAAACTTCAAAGAACATTTGTATTATTTAGATGAAACTTCATGTCTATTTTCACTATTTTAAAACTTCAAAAATGTGAATGCACTGATGTCTTCACAACAAAAGCATGCAATGTGTTTTTATGATAAAAGTTTTTTCTTTGTAATAGTCTGTATATGGTGTAGCGATATACACAGTTTTAAAGTGTTGTCATTTATATGTGTTTCTGTAGCCCTGAAGAGGTCCTCATGGACAAAATGCGTTGGCTATGAGTGGGCACAAGAAGATGACTTTATAAAAAGAAATGTTTTCAATAAAGAAGTCGTTTACAAAAATTAAGAAGACGGAGTCTGTGTAGTATTTGATTCCATTCGAATACTTTATTTTGGTCTATAGACCATAAATGTGCAAGTGTAATAAAACCAGTATTTGACATATTGAGATATACATTTTTTTGAAAAATCTTGGACTGTTTTATGAAGTATTAAAAGTGAAAGAAGAATGAATTGTGCTGAGTCAAAAGCTTGATCAAATTTTTAGGGAGTTCTCTCCTACATGGGGGGTTAAGATGTTGACCCTTCTGACTCATGTACCTAAGAAATTAGACACAAGGACACTTTCTTTTTATATATGTTTCCTGCTTGAGAGATAGGTGCTGGGTGTTTTGCTTCAGTCTCTTATTGTAAATCACAGGGTTAAGGATGTTCTTCATATTGGGAAGGCGGCTCTCCTAGTACTCCTCTATGCAGATGACACAGTGCTCTTGGCTAAGACTCCTAGGGCACTGCAGAGACTCATAGAGGAGCATACGAGATATATGGTGAACCAGGTCCTGCATGTGAATGAGTCCAAATCCTTTGTGCTAACTGCTGGGACACATGTAAAAAACCCTTAATTTTCTATGTAGATAAAAAGAGGGTTTACATTGTGGATTCATTCTCCTATCTGGGGGTCTTATTTGACAGTAAAGTATCATGGAAGGAGATAGGGTCTAATAGAGTCACACGCCTGGAGCAAAGTATTGAAGCTATTTTTAATGTTGCGAACAAATTGGGATCTAAGCCTACCCCTGAAATTTTCTATATTAATGAAGCTAAAGCTAAAGCCAATGTCACAAATGGAGCAGCAGTTTGGGGTACATCAGAGACACAATCGGTGCAGCGGGTAGAGGATACCTTTGGTAAAATAACGCTTTCTCTGCATTGTATCTGCCATAAGGAATTGGCCACACCATTTTTGAGTGATTCAATTGGAATGGCGCCATTAATATTTTCGAATTTGATTTGGAAACGGCAGTGTGCAAATTTGAATCAAGCATTACTATGTGACTATCTAAAATTGGAAAACGCCCACCGGATCCCATGGTTGAATTATGTAGAAACTACCATCACAGGCCTAGGCCTTAAATAATTACTTGATTCCCTGCTGACATGTGTTACCTTCCCTAAAGCGAAGCTTGAAGACATTTTTTTAATCAAAGCCTCGGGGGAAAGATGGGAACAAAATAAAAATAAGAGCACTGTAGGTTCATATCATAACCTGCCCTCTGTAAACCATGGTGTGCAGTCCACTTTGGCTATGGTAAGAAATCCTCGGCATCAGTTAATTTTGATAAGATCTTGATTACATTTCGTCCCACTCATGCTAGGTTTTTCGGCCAACACTCATATTTCAAGTGAATTATCACCCTGGCCTTGCAAAGGGGGATCTACCCAGTCCAACAGGCATATATATTTTTTTTGCTCTTTATATGACTCCCGAAGGAAAAAGTTTTTTGTCCCGTTGATGGCCAAATACAATTTTAGACATTGTCACCCAGCGCTTCTGTTTCTACAACAGCTGGAAGAATTTAATGTATGTTAATCCATGGCATCTTTCCTTTGGGCTGCACTGAGGCGGAGATGCACACATTTAGTGCGGTGGGTCCTGAGGAGGATGCAGTTTTTGTACATGGAGGGTGTATTTGGAAACAGGATTAAAATGGAGGCTGATTGGCGGAAACTTGGAGTTGTACATTTTTGTATAAAATAGATTGACAATCGTTTTTATTATGGTTTTATGATCGTGGTTTCATAAATGTTTTATGGCAACCTACTTAAATGGATTTATATATTTACGGTTTTAGAGATGAAATAATTTATGCTATCTATTTTATTGCATTTGTGTTTTTGTATGTTGTACCTTATGCATTAAAAAGAAATGCAAAATAAAGAATGAATTGAATTGAATTGAGTCGACACTTAATACAGATACAGTGTACAATACAACCTTGCACCTCTTCCTAAGATAGAACACCCTTCAGTGCCTTTTTCAAACCCTAAGAAGACAAATACACATAAGTTCTCAGCCATGCTGTGCAATGATTGTTCAGCTGTGACACATAGAGTTGAAACCTGCACCCTATCATCTCAATTTAACCTACAGATTTTATTTATAAGTGGAGCATATCTAATCAGTAATAATATGTCAGTTTAGAAAATCTTTTCCCCCAGGGGTGCACGTTATGAAGAAGGTAACCGAGGAAGAGAAGTTGTTATTATGTGTCAGAACTCCTTACATTTAAAAAGACTGACTCCTCTTCCATACCACAATATGACAATTTGCTAGTTGCATTAAATGCTAAACATTGTCATGTAACTTTCACTTTAGCCTATCTTACGCCCACTCCTCCTTTGACCTACTTGACCTGTTAACAGTTGAATTGAGCAATCTCTGCCTTCAAAATGATAATATTGTGTTGTTTGGAGACCTTAATCTGTGGCTAGAAAAGATCTCGGGCATTTCCCTATTGTTTAAACAAAACATGGATATTTTTTAACTCCTGTTATTATCCAGTGAACCAGCACATCAGGAGGGTCATGTTTTAGACCCTAAATTTGCCATGCTTGACAGCTTCCTAATTCACAAAGCTTTTCCCTTTATATTATGCTGATCATCTGGTCATTCTATTTGATGTTCATCTACCCCTGAGTAAGAAAAATATCCTTAGTAGAATGGTAATTGACCGGCATCCCTGGAAGTGATTTCCATCTATAGACATTGCTGAGACAATCTCATACATTCTTAATTTAAATTTCTAGGCTAATGTATCTTCAGCCACTTATTTATTATTAAACTCTGTCACTGGAACAAATTATTACATTACAAGAACTTTTGCCTAACCGACAAATAACCATTCAGCTGAGAACAAAAGATAATCATTGCTTCTCTTTGGAGTTTGTGTAACTAAAATTTGAGGCATGTGATTGGAGCCTAAATGGCACAGAGGTTACTCGTTAGACTCCAAGTCAGTCTGTGAGTAATATTCTTTGACTTTAGAAGAACAAACAAAAAGACTATCTTTTTCGAGAACACAAAATGACCCAAATCTATCTAAAGAGCTCTTATCAATTATTAGAGAACTCCAAAATGTCACTGCAATAAAAAATGTCATCATGTCTCCTCCAGAATTCACTATTAGGGAGCAGATTAGCACCCATGCTATTCCTAAACCACCCCTAATTGACTTTCTCAACCAAAGGCTAAAGTAACACTAGTCTTCCCTGAGCGGCAACATATCTTACAGAATTAATCTTAAATAGTCACTCTTCCTGTTCCCCGCTAGACCCTATTCCCTGAAGATAATGCAGAAAATGGTAGCTGTGCTCGAAAAATACCTTGTCTTCATTTTTAATTGTTCTCTGAAGACTGGCCTTGTTCCTCACACTTGGAAGAAAGCTGTGAAAAACCCTTGTTGGACCCCTCAGATCCTAATAGCTTTAGATCTATTTCTCTTCTCCCTTATTCAATCACCACTGCTCTTCTAAATGTATACAGCACCACTAGCGAATTTACTTCACCCGATGAAAGTAAAATGTATGCTGATGATATTCAACTTGTGCATGTCTTTCCTCTCTATCAAAATTTGAATTTCTCTTTCTTGAAAGTATGCATGTAATTAGCAGCTACATGGTCACTTTATTTTAAACGTAATTGCCAGCAAAACAAAAATTCTTTTAACTCTTCCATAAATACAGATAAAGGATATTAATTGGGTCCACTGTCTTGGTCCCCCTTTTGTGGCTTCTACGCAATGAAAGTTTGCAACATGGGTCTACAATCTGATTCAAACTTAGGACTTGTTTCTCATGTAGCAAAAGAAGACTAGATGTGTTTCTGCTATCTGAAATGCTTGCATGTTTTTGTACTTTTAGAATATATTTAGGACCCCAGCTGTTATTGCAGTAAACTAAAACAAAGAAGCGACAGTGGCACTGCAGTTGAACCTCCCTATCTTTATAGCAATGCAAGATAAATGAACACAGTGACACACCTATTGCCATAACTTGTGTATCTAGACTAGAGAAACAAGTTCCCAGCCGAGGCATGAACAAATCAAAGAATAGTGGAGCACTCCTAATGTATGTGAGATATTAGGTTATAGGTCTAGGTCAATTGGTGGAATTATTCATATATTTCAAATGCACAAAACATATTTCCATTGAATAATGTTATCAAACATTCCAAACAAAAAATTTGTCAGAACTTCAAATGTTAAGGTGAATGGTATTTTTACTTGATCCTGAGATCACAAAGAAGCAAACAATATTGCAACTATAATTACAATTTCATAATGGTAACTACAGATATGCTGACGGAGATGCTTCATAAATGGTTTTAGCTGACATGTGTTTCATCCCAGCATGGGACTTTTTCAAGGCTATGTTGAGAGTCATATATGAAAAGTAAAAAGGTGTGCACAGAATTTATAGTCTTCCTAAATGCCAACAGGATCATAGACTTGTCTCAAGCTTCAAAAAAATGTTTTCAAGGAACTATATCAGCAGGGCCAATTAATGCTTGTATGCTGTTCCTTTCCAGTAGCACATATAAAGATGTATTTGGTTGCTTTTGCAGTCTAATGCACATCTACCGGGGCAAGGTCAAGATATACGCCAAGCCATCATAGATATCATTGAAGACTTATCAAGGTCTCTAATATCCTGAGGGCTTCTTATTTTTGTTCATTAATTCTGACATATGGTATTTTGGCAGCCGTTACCTCGGACTGGTGCACATGTGTGTTGGATTGTGAAAGGAACCAAAACTAGTCAGGCTTAACTGAGAGGCACTGTGTTAAGTATTTATGCAGCACTTAAACATTAATAAGTGAAAATGCAACACAAGAAAACTCCCACAGCATTTTCAAAATGTAGAGAAAATGTTAATAAATATTACACAAAAACAAAATAAATCCAATCAGTAGAACCCTATATAAGACTTTTTTACGTTTTAGTCAAAAACAGCCCCTAAAAGATCAAAGCCCCAATCTCAGGTATCTGGCCACACAAGACTGAAGCAAAGTCAAAAGTTATGGCTGACCACGTTGGAGCATTGTTTGGATACACAAGTCAGATTGGACACGGTCTCTGCTTACTTTTGGACTTAGAAGAAATTTCACAGAGAAATTCAGAAGAAGGTACAATTCAGTGGGGCAAGGCAGCAGGCTATGACTGAGGAGGAGTCCACATTGTCAGTGAATTCTGGAGGAGGACTAAGTGAAGCCATTGATAACAGAAGAAAAAAGCTCCCAGCAGGAGAAGCTGTATTTTCTGGCTGAGAAGGTCGTTGTCGTCAATGGGCTGCCTCTTGCAGTTGGGCCCGGTGAAGATTTTTACCTTTGGAATTTGAGTACTTTTAGGAATTTGAAAGCTTACAGCAGGATGAAGCTACAAGCCTTAGCCGAAGATTGCTCCATGAGGCCGGATAACACTGCTCAGAGGTACTGCTGAACAGGATTTGCTGCTGATAAGAAGAACAGAGCGGGAGCTACCACAAAGTAAGGCTGACCGTTGATGCACCTTGGGCAGATCAGCTGTTCCAGTTTTATGTTGGTTCTTCTGGCACATTTTGGTGAAAGTTTTTGAATTCACAATTTTTAGGGTTAGGCTGGAGCAGCGCCTCTAGCACCACTTCCGAGGGTCCAAGTCCTGGAGGAGAACCACATGGTAGGTTAGGATTCATTACAGCAGAGACCAGATGTAGGGTTCAAGGTCTTTGATTTTGCTGTGACTCACACAGGAGGCCAGTCAAGTTTCCCTTGCAGTCACTCTGGTAGTACTGGGTTCCAAGAGATGGTGCTCACTCCTTTAAGCAGCAAGGTAGCCCTCAAGTGGCAGGGAAGTCCTCTTAAGAACAAGGGAGGCCTCAAGCAGCAGGGCAGTCATCTGGAGTGCAAGGCAGTCATTCTGAAGTCATCTACATGTCCAGGAGTGCACTAAAGAGGTGGTTCAGGAAGTCTAGACTTTGAAGTAGGGTGACATCCTGGCTACCACCACATCTGGTTCGGGAAGGGTCTTTCCTTCCCCATCCACATCTCCAAGAAGTCTGGGGTGATAAAAGACTGGTGTCAGGTTCCTTTGTGTGTGTGTGCTGGAGGTTGCCCATTGAAATGCAAGTGGGATGGGAATAGCTCTTCCCCACCCATCCTAGCTGGATGACCCGGCCTACTAACATCTACTCCCCCTTTGTCTCATTGTCTGGGAGGAAAACACAAGGCCAAAGTCCAGCTATTCACAGTCATGTGAGCCAAGACACAGGCAACAAACACCAAATGGATAAGACAAGAAAACACAAACTTCCTGTCATTTTCGAAATTTGGACTTCAAATTTTAATCATTTTATCATTAAAGAGTATCTTAATTTACAATTCATTTGAGTATACATTTGATAACCCCATCTGTGCCCGATCAAACATTAGCACTTATTAAAGGGAATAAGATAGCCCAATGGTATCCAATAGGAAAGATAGGACTTATAGCAGTGAAAAATATATTTTGGAGTTTTTCACTACCATGTACAAATTAAAAACACATGTCGTACTTTTTAAATACATTGCACCCTGACCTACGGGCTGTTAGGGGCCTACTTCAGGGGTGACTTGTATGTTTTTAAAAGAAAGGTTTAGGCCTGGCAAACGGTTGATTTTGCCAGGTCAAATTGGTAGTTTTAAAACCGCACTACAGGCTGGAATGACAGGGCTGAGACATGTTTTAAAGTGCTTCTTAAGTGGGTGGCACAATGAGTGCTGCAGTCCCG
This sequence comes from Calotriton arnoldi, assembly GCA_963921515.1. Lineage (NCBI taxonomy): Eukaryota > Metazoa > Chordata > Amphibia > Caudata > Salamandridae > Calotriton > Calotriton arnoldi. The sequence continues at coordinate 166,799 of CAWUFW010015159.1, read as the reverse complement.
CTGGCAGCATTTCATTTACTGGACCTGGGTACATGTAGTACCATATACTAGGAACTTATAAGTAAATTAAATATACCAATCAGGTGTGAGCTAATAGTGCTATGTTTTGAGGAGAGCACAAGCATTTAGCACTGGTTAGCAGTAGTAAAGTAAAGTGAAATGCGAACAAAAACAAAATTCAGAAAACAGGAGTGGTGAAGTCAAAAGGTTTGGGGAAAGGCCACATTAAGGATGACAGGTCTCACAGTATGTTTTGAAAAAGAAATTGAATGTCTCTGGAGTGGATTCATATATTTTTAATATTAAAAAAACACACAAACTGGCATCAATGAATCTATCTCCCTATGTAAAGATTGTAGCTGAACATGAACTCCCAAAAATGATCTCAGCTGTCATCCACATAGACCAAAGGGGTTTTATGCCAGGTAAGCACCTTCCTGTTTTACCTGTTATGATTGTTAACACAGTTGATCTGGCAACCAACTGTGAAATCCCCCAATCAAAAGTCATGACTGGTGTATAAAAGGCATTAGACGAAATATCCATGTTTTTCTTTACAATGTCCTTTGGGGTATAGGGTTCGGGATTGGTTCATAAATCTGTTGCAAACATTTTATAACATATTTTTGACTGTCACAGTAAATAGTGAGATCCACTCCTTTGAGGGATGTTGGGCAACTAGACAGGGTTGGCCTTTCCCAAAGTAATGTAATATTATTGGAACTATTACCTCAGGTAATTTGAACTTGTGCAACTCTGCCACCCTTTAGTTAGACACAACTCACCAATAAATGTAGTATTTATGTGGATGATCTAATTAAAATACTTAAAATCCACAACCTTATTTAGGGTTTGTCAGAGTGGAAGGATTGCAGTAAACTGGCGTTCCGCCTGTCCTGCCAAAGCTGAAGTTTCTTTACTCTATTTAGAGTTGGTGGAACTGCTGGGTTACTGTTGGCAGAGCATCTGCTGTCTCGAATAATGGTAAGCCCTGACCTAGCTATCCATCTTCAACAGGACCACTTGGTCACAGTGATGGTGATTCCAACTGATTGAGGGTAGGACAACCATCAGTTGATTACCCTGCCCTTGTCCTTGTATAACACGTGAGGCATGTCAGAAAGGGACAGAGAAAATATTAAGGCCCCACATGCCCAAGATAAAAGCTCCCTGCACATTGAATCTATTTACTTTTTTCAGAGAACATAGACTCATGCATTTGAAATAGTTCAATGAACTATTCAAGAAGTCTATAGGGAAAGTATCCCTTTTAATCAGAAAGGTAAGTTTTGTAACTTAAAGGCCACAATTACAAGTCAGACAGCGCCATATCTGATGTTGAGTTACAACTCAGCCTGATCATTGAAGTACTGGGTCCGATCAGGGCCAGAAAATCCAGCTGCTAAAATCCTTTGTGGATCAGAAAGGAGCTGTTGGTGGAATTGCAGCCTGACTCCCACCAGGACCCCTTCTATAGCATGGGTGGAGCTTGGAGCACTCCCCAATAACTGTCGAGAGTCTGCACTGTCCTCTGACTTCTGCCCTATCCCTGCCCCGCACCAGTCTCTGCTCCAATGTACCACTGCTGAGAGCAAGTATTGATATAACACGTGTAATTTGACCTCATAAAAACTGGGCCCACATGGCTATTCTCCATGCTTTGGTGATTAACTCATAATTGTGTGTTTCTGGCATAGAGTTTCCAAACGGTACCTGTGTTTATGGGTTTACACCCTACCTATACTGTTCATCTTATTTTGAGTCTTCAGTCTATGGAGTTACGAGGAAAGAATTTCTTTGATAAAACTATCCCATAATATTAGGCATCCTGAGAATCAGGTCGAGTAAGATTTCACTAAGGGCCTAATTATGAGTCTGGCAGTCCGAGGACTGCCTGACTCACGGGGGCGCGACCGCCTCACTACAAGTTGGGCAGTTAGACTGCCATTGCACCGGTGCAGCCACCAGGGAACCGTTGTTCCCTGGAAGTGGCCTGGTGGTCAGGGCATATTACGAGTTTCAGGACTGCCAGCGGTGTCATGGAGGTCTTTCCTCCATGAAAAGGCTGGCGGCCCTGAAACAAAGGGGGTCCTACAGGGCATGCGCATGGGGATGCATGCAGGGGGCACAACATGTGCCCTCCTGTGTGCATTCACCTCAGCTCCTGCATGGCATAGAATTTACAGTCCATGGAGTGCATGACATTTTTTGGGCGTTCCCATTGCGGTGCCCATTTTCAGGGGCAACGCCGTGGGACAGCCAAAAAAAGCCAGCCAGACACGAGGAAACGCGTAATCTGGCAGGCGGTGGAGCATCAGGTTTGGTGGTGCGGGCCGCCGGCGTGGTGGTCCGCTCCTGCGCTGCCAAACACGCAATTGGGCCCTAAGGGTGTATGAGAAATAGGGGAATGCTTTTCAAGATGGAAAATGTTGTCTGCAAATTACTGTCTTATATTTCTGTCTGTACGGGTTTAGAACTTTTTTGCAATAAGTAATGGAAGTTATCAATATCTGCCTAGATGCTTCAACGGAGGTAAGGCCAAAAGCTTATCATCCCAGGCCTTGCAGAAAATGAGATAACAGGAGCCATGTCAGTTGCATGTTAGTTTATTTTGAATGTGCTCATGAGGTGAAGCTGCTGATTGCTAAACTCAGTCAATCACCCCTAACTCCTTTTAAACTGCTTCTTTTGGTAACTGTATTACCATCATTTCAAAGCATTATTGCCGAGAAGTCAGTGAAGGGTCCTCGTGAAGGGTCCTCAGTTTTGGGCTCTTATGCAGTTTTTGAAAAATATACTATTTAAAAGCAATTTATAGCTCCCTTTTTTACATTTTCTTTTTGATAGTCTTTATTTTTCTCGCTATCGGCTGTACCTGATCATTCTCAGGAAGCATGGATCATCGCTTAATCTTTCACAGTGCAGAGATCTTGGCAGGCCTTTGTGGTTTTTCCTGGTTGGCCATGTTCTGGGCAATTGTGTTTACGATTTCCTTAAAAGTAATAGTGAAAAATAAATGATAGTAGCCTTTTACGCTGTATACTAGGATGAGGGCACAGTTAGAAATGTGTTGTCTTGGTGACATTATATATCAGTTGATGGATGGTTTACTATTCCTACACCCCTGTACGCAGCTTGGAAAGGACACCGTCTGCTATATACCATATCGCAAATGATATAAATAATAATATATCAAAGCACTACAGCCACGATCATGCAATCTGGAAAACCATTATGAAACATTTTTTCTGATGTTTAAAACAACATCATTAACTTTCCATGGTCTCTCAACCCCAGACATGCTGAAACAATTTTTTTCATTTTTATTTAAAAAAAAAAAAAAAAAAAGCATCATTACCTTGCACTTCCCCGCTGGCTAAATAAAATATGACTACACTTTACCTTCCTTTTGAAAGGCCCACACCACCCATGCGATGGCTACAATTAACATTAATTGTCAATGTCTCAAACCTCATACCCAACAAATCTGAGCTCTGAACACTCTTGAGTAACTTGAGGAACTCCCCCGGTAATGTGTGTGATTCATAGTCATAGGGAATTAGTTTGCCCATACCTTCTCTTTGGCTCCGTTCATCATACCATTGGAGTCAATTCACCTTGACCTTTGGCAGAATTAGGCAGTAACCAAGTATCTGCATTTCAGGTGTGATAAGTTGCTTGTTAAAGATTTTTTGTACATGTTCGAAAGGGAGTTTAACTAAATTAACTTATATTCTGATTTTATAAAGTCTATTTTTTATTTGTGTCACTGTTACTAAATTACCATTATGAAGTGCTACTGCGCCTTTTCTCCCTGGTTTTCGATTCAAAATACCGACACCATTTTAGCTCTCAGAGATAGTTTTGTCATCCCTTTTATTTTCTTGCACATTGAGGTGGGGTTCATTATATATTGAGTACATGATGACATTAATTATAACTTCTAACAGAACACAAACGTATGAATACTAATGACAGAAAGTGGTCATAACCTCAGTGGTGCTCCCCATCCATCCCAGCTGTACAAGCACAGCAATAGTTGTGTTTTTTCCACGTTGACAAATGAGCAGACTTTAGAACTCGTTTGTATTTTTAACCCTGAATTGCACATAGAACATGAAAGCATAGGCCTTGGCACACAAAGGAGTTTATGGCACTAAGGGAGGGACCAGCTGCTGCACTCACTCAAGTGGCATTTAAGGCAGAAGGTGATTTTAACATGACTGAAAAGAAGTTGTCTCTTCTCATGAGCCCCAAAATATTGCTCCCTGGGCTACTGGTCAGGAGTAAATGGCTCAGCACGTGTTTTGATTATGAATACTGTTGAAAGTAATCAGGACTTGGCAAGAATGTTCCTTTACATTCTGATAGTTCTTTACTCTTTTACATTCTTTTTACAGCTTCCTGTATGAATGATATTTGACAAATATACCATTATATTCATAAATATTGAAAATATTGAGTTCAATGAGGCTTTGAGATTCTTTGATATATGTTGTTGCAATTCCTCCAGTGGTTTGAAACTTTTTTTAAACTTTTTTTAATCCAATATTTTACAAACAAAAATTGGCAAATCTTTGGCACGCTCATTATAAAGGGGAGACTTGATGGTTTTGCAAATGCTTATTTTAAACTGGAGTTCCTTCTTTCTTTTCCTGAAATGGGCTAGCCATGTTCCTAGCTTAAGTCTATACGAGGGTACTCTAGCCAAAGTCTTGCAACTGTCAAGCCAGCTTATTTCTATGAAGGATCAATTTACAGTGGGTTGAGGTTTTAACACTAAATGATAACACCTTTATTATTTTGACACTTGTTCTAAATATTTTATGTCTCTATGAAGACTACCCAATGCAGAATAGAAATCAATTCATTTATAATGTAGAAGCAATGTGTCAATTTGGAAATGTTACATAAATAATCTACACTAAACTATTTTCTTTAAAAAAAAAAAAAAACATCAATATATAAGACAGAGAAAATATGTGATCTTCAGTACTAAGAAGCATCACTATTGTTGATAGATTATTGAAATATAAAATGGCATGTTTATTTACACAATCAGTCCTCCGAATGAGAATACATGCATATATGTGATGCCCTACATGTTATTATTGCAGTTCATATATTGTGGTATAGGCCTCTCTGTATCCTATCCAACGTTCTCATACTCTAAAGTGTTCTGTGGGTATCCCGGGGCTTCATATAGCGTTTTTTTTCACAGATGCAGCATAGATGCACACATTCTCTCCACCCAGAATCTATTTTGTGTCCATACATTTAGAATTACAGTTGAGGCTACTCAAGCAACTGTTGCCCCTTCTGAAATGCGAAGTGGCCAGGACAGGAACAATAGGCACAAACATTGTGCAAACTCTACAGCACTTCTGCAATACAGAGTCTAGACGTTTGTTTGTCTTTGAAAAACTGAAATAAAACTATATCATAAAAAGTCAATAATTATATGCGGACACTCAAATCTGTCCTGAAGTACAATACTATATTTTGATATATAAGGTATACGTTATTTTCCCGTCCCCGATAGTTTAGCCTGAAATGAAACATTGAAACTATATCCTGTAACGTGCTGCGAGACAACTGTTGCTCCATACTAAAATAACAATAATGTAACTGAAATTACCTTTGCAGAGGTTCACATAAGTACTTGAAGTAGATGGCCGCAGGCTTCATAGATCTCGTTGATGGCGGTCCTTTGCTGCTGGTATTGAGTTTTGCCTCTTCTGCTAATTGCAAGACCCAGTCTGATCAGTGTCCTATCTAGTGTGTACCCTTCATCTTTCACTATGTTCAGTAAGACCATTTTCGTGGTGAGGTTGAGTGGTATGCCCAGTGCGCACCTAACGCCTCCAGGGTTAAGTCTCAGAACGGGTGGAGCACCCTACAGCTAGCTCCATGTGGTTTGAACTAATTCTCCTTCCACTGTAGCATAGTGGAGACAGTTGAGCATGTCACTTCTGTTTATACACCATGGACGTTGCAGGGTCAGCTAGATGAGGTGGAGATCTTCAAATTGTATCAGTCTAAAGCACTCTCAAGCGCGCCGGGATTGTGGCCTCTTGAGGAGGCATAATGCCACTGTCCACTGAAAAAAATCATCTGGGCATAGGTGCCACTCCCATTTACTCGCTTGCTAATTAAATTTCATATGCAGTGTTGCCTGTCAAAAGGAGTACAAAGAACTAAGGGCCTGATTACGAGTTTGGCAGTCCATAGAACCCCTGAATCTGTGGTGGCAGTTCTACCACCTAACCACTGTGGGACCACCCGCAGTATTACGGCTGCAGTGGTTGGACCGCCACAGGACTGCTGCGACCGCCAGGGATCCAGGTTTCTGTGGTGTTCACGCAGCGGTCAGAGGCAAAAATATGCTGGTGGTGCTGCAGCAGCACTGCCGAGCATATTTTGAGTTACCTCACCACCACCCTTTTTATGGAGGTGAGCCCCCCATGAAAAGAGTGGTGGTGAGGCATCACGGGGGCCCTAATAGGCCCCCTGCCACCTCAGGGTCTAGGAGTTACATGTGGGGGGGCCCATGTAGGACCCTCCTCGATTTGCACCCTTAGTTTGCACAGTGTGGCATGTATGCCACAGCATGCAGGAAGGTGCAGGCGGTGTTCTATGAGCCTAGCAGGCCTCCGCTGTCAGACTGCCGCAGAACCGCCCGCCAGACCAGGAATAAACTCCTAATCTGGCGTGCGATCGCATCACGGGTTTGAGTGTCCTACAGCGGACGGCACATTGCATCGTCCACTGTAGGACCACCAAACTCGTAATCAGGCCCTAAGCAACAATCTATGAACAGCAATACTGAACTATTGATGTTATTGATAACCCTAAACGCCAATATGCATCTGCTCCAAAAATTGCCTTATTATATCTCACAATCCAACTTCTCACAAGCGCACTAAATAGCTATACAATATTAGTTACAAAAAGTGATTGATGCATAGATTGAACCAATACTCAACTATTCTGCAACAGTACAAGGGAGTAGATGTTCAGGAACAGAAATAGGTAACACATTAAATTCCCCAGTAAAATATGATGCAAAATTCTACATCAACCACTTATGTGCATATTTCCGTAGATCTCAAATAGTGAAGTGACTTTAAAGAACCATTGTCCAATGGGTAGCATTAAAACACAACACTGACATAGTCTATGACTTCTAGAAATCAAGGTCTAAGAAATCACAAGCTATCACACCTTGCCTTTAAAATAAATGACAGCATGGGACTTTGACGCAGTGGGGTGTTGCTGGAGAAGTAACTGAATGTGTATGCAAGAACAAACATGTACATTACAACAGTAACCACTTTTTCATTGTATGATACTGTAGCTATGGGTGGCAGCATGTTTTGTTGTGAATATTACTAATGTATATTTACTTAATAAACTTCATCCATCATGACAATCAACACGAGTAGATGTTCATGGAATATCACTCTTGTGTTCTACCAATGTTGTTATTTTTTAATTGTGTGTTTCAATCTCATTCTATTAGCATGGGAAGGCTGGAATTCAGGTAAAGATGGAGATGACATTGATTAATTTATTTTGCATAAGAATTTGTGTCCCCAAAGATTCATTCAAGTGGAGCGAGTGGAGCAGTTGGTGTTGCAACAATCTGCACAATAGGGGGATGAGCATCAATGTGCTCTGATAGATCCAGCATATTTTGTTGGCGATCCTGCAAATCAATCATTAGATGAGTAATAAATGGTTGGAACACAGCATTGTCAAGTAAAAGCTTAGTCTTTGGGCGAACTGGACTTGGCAATTCCAAAGGATTGGCTGCATGGGAGATGACTGCTTGAAACCAAACTATATCTCAAACAATGGGAAACCCAATAAACCCTTGGAGGCTTGGGCAGTTAAATTAGCGGGTATGTGTGCCTACAAGGGATTAGTTCAAAGTTATATTTATAACAATTGGGAAATTACAATTGAGTAAGCTCTGTTCAAGTCGCTTACAGTTAGTTTACTCCAATAACAATTCGATTAATTTGTAAATTAATCAAACATTGTCATAGAAAACAAGAAAAACAACACGGGTGTAGGTATTCTGAAACCTAATTTTATATTACTAGAAAATCATTGTTTATAAAGGGTACAAAAATCAAGAAATCAACACAATATAACCAGAAGTAAAACAATGCATAGGGTTAAATAGTCTTCATAGTTATAGTTGTGGACACCTTTACACAAAGTATTTATAGGCAATCTGAAAAGTTTACACAATGCCAAAATTGCCTTTAATATAATAAAATAGGGTAATAGGTGTAAAAGTCGACGTTTCGGTCTAATATTGTCTTTGTCCGTTAGACCATCCTCAGGACTTTGTTATTGTTGATAAAGAAGACCCCTGTATATACACGAAAAGTAACCGACAATTAACGTGTGGTATCTGACATTCAATCAGTTTAGTATTCGAACCATAACACCCATGTGTAAAAATATCTAAAAGAAAGTGTCTCATAGAGATATAGTCAGCCTTAATATAATTGAAGGCATGGAAGAAATGGCATATATCCCAGCAATGGGAAAAAAAAGAGGGTGGAAAGTCGAACCTTATCACCCCAGAGAGAAAAAAGAAAGATAAGCGCGCAAAGAGAGCTGTATTAATCAAAACTTACTTCGTTTTAGGAGAAGTCAATGATTAGGATAACTAGTCCACTAGTGTTATGGTTCAAATACTAAACTGATTGAATGTCAGATACCACACGTTAATTGTCGGTTACTTTTCGTGTATATACAGGGGTCTTCTTTATCAACAATAACAAAGTCCTGAGGATGGTCTAACGGACAAAGACAATATTAGACCGAAACGTCGACTTTTACACCTATTACCCTATTTTATTATATTAAAGGCAATTTTGGCATTGTGTAAACTTTTCAGATTGCCTATAAATACTTTGTGTAAAGGTGTCCACAATTATAACTATGAAGACTATTTAACCCTATGATTTGTTTTACTTCTGGTTATATTGTGTTGATTTCTTGATTTTTGTACCCTTTATAATCAATGATTTTATAGTAATATAAAATTAGGTTTCAGAATACCTACACCTGTGTTGTTTTTCTTGTTTTCTATGACAATGTTTGATTCATTTACAAATTAATCGAATTTTTATTGGAGTAAACTAACTGTAAGCGACTTGAACAGAGCTTACTCAATTGTAATTTCCCAATTGTTATAAATATAACTTTGAACTAATCCCTTGTAGGCACACATACCCGCTGATTTAACTGCCCAAGCTTCCAAGGGTTTATTGGGTTTCCCATTGTTTGAGATATTGTTTAAACGCAGACAGTAGTCTGTTGTGGGTCAGTTCGCTTGAAGTGGTTACACTTATAATACTCCTTCTATGTCTGAGGCAGAAACCCTCACATATACCGATGAATATATTTTAAAGATAGCGGGCGGTCCATCTCTCTTAGGAAATAGAGGTCCTGCTACACAGTTGCCATTTGAATCGGATCTCAATCACCTTGAACGATTGAAAAAGAAGTTAGTTTGAACAGAACTGCATGCCAAGTTCTTAACTGATTGTCTGAATGCAAATATAATTCCTACAGGACTTCAGATCAGAAACATCCCTATAATCTTCACTGAAGATGAGGATTCCAAAGTAGGTTTCAGTTTTTCAGCAAACAAATGCTCACGTACATGGATGGTTCTGAGCATAGAAACAGCTTTGAAACATATTAAAATACTCACAAAAGAAATTGAGACTTTAGATAAGAAGATCACTACAGACTCAACTATCCCCAACAGTAAATTCTTGCTAGACAAAGTACATCAGACTATAAAAGAATTTGAGGAATTTAATGCACATAAAAAGACTGATAAATTACAGAAAGACATCAGAAGATATAGCAAAGAGAAGCCATATCCCTATCTAAACAAAGATTTTTATGCCCCTCAGGGATTTAATCAACCGATGAGAAAGAGAACCACCTTTTCTGACACCAATTCAGATACTGGTAGCGATCAGTCCTTAGAAACCCCATTTCGTCCTCAATACGAACATCAACCATCAACATCACGTCAGGCTTTTTTAGGTCAGGAACGGAGGGGCTCTGGCCCCCCCCGGAGACAGAGAGGAGCAAAGCGAGGATGGTATCGCAACCAGAACACACCGGGGTTCAGGCAGACCAGGAACAACTACTACGAGTGGTAGGCTCTACTCAAACTATTCCAATTTTCAATTTGTCTCATCATATTTTATCAGAGTCAGAAGTCGCCGTACTTTCGGATGGCTTATCATTTGTTCCGACATTTAAGAATGATCTGTTCAAAACAAAATTGGAATTGTACAAATTTTTCCATTCAGTAAGATTAAAGAATTTCTTTGCCACTAATATATCGATTCAATCTTCTGATACCACAAATTTACGACCTCCATCAAACTTTTATCCAACCAATGCCATGGTTGCAAAGGAAGTAATCACCTTCGAAAATGCAACCCTTACTGAAATAGACCATCTGTTCAAGAGTAAAATACATTATAAATCAAATTTCTCTAAAGATAAACAAAAGGCACTTCAGAACTTACAATCTCTCCCCAATGTCACAATAAAACCAGCGGACAAAGGTGGGGGGATTGTGCTTTGGGATAAAGAAGCGTACAGATCTGAACTACTCAAACAGCTATCTGTTACTGAGCACTATAGAAAACTCACTAGTAATCCGACCAACAGACTAACCACTTTAATTTCCACCTTAAGTCGAGAAGGGTTTGAGGGGGGTTGGCTAAGCGAGAAAGAGGCCTCTTTTCTCATCAACAAAGCCCCCTCTGTACCGGCAATTTACATCTTGCCAAAAGTACATAAGGACGTCCAGAAACCACCAGGACGCCCAATTGTTTCAGGGTGTAATTCAATTTTAAAACCCCTGACACAATATGCTGACTTCTTTATTCGGTCTTTTGCTGTTGATCAACCCTCCTACATCAGAGACACCATGGCCGTTATCAATATTGTAGAAAACCATGATTTTGATCCGGCCCTTGACCTGCTGGTCTCTATGGATATAGAGAGCCTGTATACGAACATTCCGCAAAATGACATATTGATAATTCTCAACACATTGCTGGAGAGCAAACCAAGGCCCCATAAAGTACCAACATCTTTTATCATAGAATGCATTAGACTATCATTATGCGAAAACTTTTTCCTTTTTGAAAATACGTTTTATCAACAGCTATAGGGTGTAGCTATGGGGGCTGTGTATGCCCCAGACATTGCTAACATTTATGTTGCATACTTTGAAAATGATTGTATTTTTGATATTTCTAATCCATTTTCATCGAATATTATACGTTGGCTAAGATATATAGATGACGTTTTCCTTATCTGGCATGGAAGCAAAGACCAACTTGATGTCTTCCACACATGGCTTAATTACAAGAATCTACATCTCAAATTCACTATTGAGTTAGACGAACATAGTATGAATTTCTTGGATATAACTATTAAAGTAGACATTAACAACCATCTCTACACAACATTGTATACAAAGCCATCAGCTAGAAATACCCTTTTGGAGTATAACAGTCATCATCCCCGAGCATTGAAAGATGGGTTACCATTCGGGCAGTTTCTGCGTCTTCGCAGAAACTGTACCCGGAAGGAAGACTACTTCTTGGAAGCCCAAAAACTTAAAGAAAAATTAAAAGCACGTGGATATCCAGCCAAATTACTAAAAAAATCACTAAAACGTGCTTGGTATAATAACCGAGAAGCTTTGCTAGAAGTCAGAGAAAGGCTGCAACATCCACAATTAGTATGTGTGTCAACCTTCGGAACCCATTCCAACAATATCAAAAAGATTGTGAATAAGCACTGGACACTCCTAAAAAGTTTACCTGAGTAACAGATTAAACCAATGTTTTCCTTTAAAAGAGGTTCAAATCTTCGGGACCGCTTAGTGCATGCCTATGAACACACTGATACCAACTCAGTGGACAATATGAGACAACTGGTTCCACTGGTGGGACATTATAAATGCAATATGTGCTTAGCATGTGGCACCACACGATCAACTAAAACTTGCCAGATTAATGGTGTTGACATTAGTATGAAGCATTTCTCTAACTTCAACACGTCTAATGTCGTCTATTGTATAAAATGTCCGTGTGGGCTACACTATATTGGTAAAACCACACAGATCGTAAAGAGTTGCATTCTGCAGCATCAATCACGGATCAGATGCAAAGTAGAAACTGCTCCCCTAGTGGAACATTACCTTAAACTCGGCCACTCAGAAAAGGAAATGGTTTGGTGGGTAATTGAAGTTATCAAACCAACCAAGAGACAGGCAAATATAGACAATATACTTACTCTGAAAGAAAGCAGATTGATATGCCGTACTGATAACATCAAAAGAGGTTTGAATTCAGCAACCGAATGGCATACACTAGCTTGTATTCTGTAACTTTCTTAAATGTGTATAGACAGTATACAATCTGAGATATATACACATATATCAAATCTCCAAACATGTTCTGTCTTTTTTTACAACTTATTGAACTCACTACCTATGTTTATGAGCCAGAAAAAGCGTGATATATCCATACTTTAGAAAGATAAAGAAATTATATATTCTGTGTGGATCTAACGATTTAAGTGTTTCTATGTCATTTCTGTTATTTAACAAATGTTTGGCCACATAGTATTTTATTCATATCGGTTTAGTACATTGTGTTGTTACAAAATGCGCTTATGATCCACATTAGCTCTCTGAGACTATATGTAATAAATATTTGTAATTTGTTGACTAAACTTATGGACATCAACATTGTGTGATAATGTTCCCTTTTCCACCATTGAGACCATTTTATATTATGTACCAACAAGTACTTTGTCCAAAATGTCACATACTAATACCTCTCTGGTGGTGGTTAATGCTTTCTGCCTTACAACTTTCCACATATATGAATTTCTCAATATGTAGTTTAGGCAAGTTCAGATACTATTTTCCAACTGAGTCATTGTGCTTAAAATAATGGCTTTGAGCTAACAGACGAATAAAGTTTTATTTTTTAAACTTTTTTCACAAAGCGCCATGTTTGAATGGTGACTAACTTTATAATCTAAGCTCATCTTTCTTGGGCCAACAGTTGCATTTTTTTAGTTTTTCCAAATAAGCGCCATTTTTGAATGGTGACTAAAATTGCATTCATTTTACATTACTTTACATTATTGACCAGAACTATAGTTACGAAGTCGGCCAGTAAGAATTGAGTTTTATAATTTTAAATGGATTGGCAAGATACATGCCTTCCGTTTTCAAGAAATCTGAAAAGTACTTTCATTCAAATATGGTGCTGAAACAAACTAGAAAGCAGTCCGCTTTCTACCTCCAAACCTTGATGAGTCACACAGCATGTTTAAATAGCTGCTATCTCCAACCTACTTCTCAGACGTCGACTATTCAGTGAACGTTCGAACCTGGAGACTTCTTTTGACTCACTATCAGGTATTTAGACGTTTGACTCGGTGCAATTGTGCCGGTGTAATAATTGCATTTTGTTTTAGAATTACGAATTACACCATGTTTATACGAGTGTCTTTATTTGACAGAAATTCGTGTTCCCTTTCTGTTTGACTGCGCCTGCATTGAACGGGGTCTTAAAACAAACCTTGATGAGTCACACAGCATGTTTAAATAGTTGCTGTTTCCGACCCATTGCTCACATGCCGACTACTCAGCGAGCATTCTTTCTTGGAGATTTTTCTTGATTCATTATCAGGTATTTAGACGTTTGACTCTGTGCAATTGTAAAATAATGTTTTATTTCACAAAATTATGTTTTACTTTACACACCTCTGTGATAGAAACTTTATTAGAGGTGTTTACGTATACTGAAGGCGACAAAGTTTAATACTACAGAATAGAGAGAGCCATTAACAAATGTGGATAATGTCTTAAGTCAGGTCTTACTCTAGTAAGAGTTTAAAATATAGGAAGAAGTATTCTTTTTCTGTAAAAAGATGGCCATTTAAAGTCACTGTTAAAAAGTCACTATTCTTCTTTTTCTTAGCAATTGTTTTCCTTGACCAGAAAGTTGATTGGTGGACTAGTAATCCTAATCATTGACTTTTCCTAAAACGAAGTAAGCTTTGATTAATACATTTCTCTTTGTGCGCTTATCTTTCTTTTTTCTCTCTGGGGTGATAAGGTTCGACTCCCCCCCCCCTTTTTTCATTGCTGGGATGTATGCCATTTCTTCCATGCCTTCAATTATATTAAGGATGACTATATCTCTATGAGACACTTTCTTTTAGATATTTTTACATACAGGTATTATGGTTCGAATACTACACTGATTGAATGTCAGATACCACACGTTAATTGTCGGTTACTTTTCGTGTATATACAGGGGTCTTCTTTATCAACAATAACAAAGTCCTGAGGATGGTCTAACGGACAAAGACAATATTAGACCGAAACGTCGACTTTTACACCTATTACCCTATTTTATTACATTAAAGGCAATTTTGGCATTGTGTAAACTTTTCAGATTGCCTATAAATACTTTGTGTAAAGATGTCCACAACTATAACTATGAAGACTATTTAACCCTATGCATTGTTTTACTTCTGGTTATATTGTGTTGATTTCTTGATTTTTGAACCCTTTATAATCAATGATTTTCTAGTAATATAAAATTAGGTTTCAGAATACCTACACCCGTGTTGTTTTTCTTGTTTTCTATGACAATGTTTGATTCATTTACAAATTAATCGAATTGTTATTGGAGTAAACTAACTGTAAGCGACTTGAACAGAGCTTACTCAATTGTAAATTCCCAATTGTTATAAATATAACTTTGAACTGAAACCAAACTAGGCATTTGGTTAGGACATGGCAGATCCTTGTGACAGGAGCAGCTCTCCTCTGCAGGCTTCAGTGCTGCCTCTAAATTCTTCAGCAGCATTATTGACCACCATGCCTTCGTTCATATTTGCCCATCACTGTAGAGTGATGATATGCTGATAAACACATGGGTAAGGGAAAAAGAATTGGGACATGTAAAGGTACAGGGAACAACATTTTACACCAATTGTGCCTTGTCTTACCTCTCCACATGTGCCCTGAGTATAATAATGGGCTTTGTAATTCCATAATTATTAGAAGCTATCTGAAAAATAGTTCTAATGGCAGATGGGGTAGGCCTGATTATGGATCACTTCATGGAACAGAATGCCAATACCAAGTCACATAGACATGCCCTTCTGTTGCAGACATTCCAGCTTTTGTGCATTGTCAACTGTGTGACTGCTTATTCACTCCATGATATGTGCAACAACCACACTGAGCTGTGCTTGCTTAGTGCTTATCTAGAGAATTGCATGTTGGGGAGTCTTTGTTTTTATCAATTCTATCAGTAATTGTGGCAAATGCAAATGCAAAGATTTAAGTACTACAAGTGGCTACGTCCTGAGGCAAAGGATGCACAGTACTGTACCATATAATCTCTGAGAGTGATTTCCTGCTGTGTTACCTGCCATGTCAATGTTCTCATTGTAGTCATTTATGTCCACATTGTAGATGCGTATATCCTACCATCATGGGTATTTTCCTTAATCATATCATATGTTATACTACTTGGTAGAAAGGTATTTGGCCGAAGAGTGTACTTCGCTGGGTGTGACATTGGAAATTTCCCACTCAGAGTTTTTCCCAGCAAAACCAATGGCTTCTGTGTGACCTCCGCCAATAGGTATCTGACTTTGAGTGGATGTCATCGGATACAGCCTTCAACCTTGTCCAAAAACTTTGACTTTTGTGATCTGATTGGTGTATCCAACACCCATTACATCGTCGTCAACCTGAAATTGCAGTAATCATGAACAGTACCTTTTTATTCGCACTTTACATTTTCTTGGTGCTTTTTGCCTTAAAGCTTGAAGAATTAATACTGCTGGTTCCCCAGTTGGATTTTAATAATTTTTGTGTCATTTGTCCTATTATTCTTTACTTGGTTTTTAGAAACTGGGTATGGGATTTATAGGGTGTTGGGTTTTTACTTTTTAATTGTTTTGGTAATGCTAAGAAATTAACACATGTTCCTTAAGCAAAGCTGCCAGGGATTGAACCCAGGTTTCATTTGTTGAATTTATAAGTTTTAACTGACAGGAGTCTGGACATATTACTTTGGAAGGCCTCACATCCTCCACAACTACCCATTTTCTTACAGTTAAATTTTTAGGTTCCACAACATACATTCATCAACTTTAGGATGTTCTCCCTCATCTTGTGCCCTCTGCCTTGATGATACCCTGTACCATAATCCCAATATTTTTATGTTTAAATGTAATGGTCAATGTTGTCCTGACTATGAACAGCTAGCGTTGTGAAGGGGTTTAATTTCTTGTACTTTTAGAATGAGGGATACAGATGACTAGCTTCTAATCAAGGAAGAAGTATTAGCTCAGTGTATGGTGTCATCCTACTGTAACTGATATGCATGCCTGAGGTTAGTGTATACAGAATTACCATATTCTGTCTAAAAAAAGAGAGAAAACATCAAATAGTGAGACTGCTTTCAGCATAACTCTGCTTTTTGCTATGACACATTTAGTAAACCCTGCATCCAGCAGCTTTTTCCTATCTATGTTTTTGTAATAATACTCATGATATACACACATTTTAACTTCAAGTTACCTGCATATGTACCCGAAGGTCTAGTGCTCTTAAAATGCACTTTTTGGGTTACCGCCATTCGGTATTTTGCTTTAACCATTGATCCAATTCCTTTTCATCAATCGCCTAACTCTGAGGTTCTTCATCATAATAGATTCAATGCTTCGCTACATTCAGTGCTTTCTGTTGGAGACCCATATACACTGTGATGCTTGACTTTAACGTGGATGCTACAACCACAAGTGGTGAAGTCATCATCTCTGGAAAATCTCTAAGACCAAGAGCAAATGAATCTGTGGGATAATGTAGGAATTACATATTTTGTTCGCTCATTTTCCTAAATTGGGGAAAAAATCACAGCCACAGTTTGAGGAAAGAAAAGTAAGCTAAAGGGAACTGTGGAATCAATAAGCAATACAACTGGTGAAATATGTATTGAAGGTTCCCCATAGTATCATATTGCTCATTCAAAAAAGAATGAGATAGAAAATAGAACATGACGTTTGCAAAAGCTGAGTTGAGATGACAAAAGAGTCATCAATTGTATCACTGACCTGGTCATACTATCAATTAATGAAATTCCACATGATTTACCAATTAAATCAACCTGCTCCAATTTTGCATTTTTGCTACTGAATTGCCCAATGGACTTAAACTGTGGTTTGTGGTATTAATGCTGTTATATAGCTCATTAGTTTTCCTTCAGGGGAAGAAAAAGGTTTGTTTGTTAGCGAGGTACAGAACCACACAGGTGCTATTTTTTTAAAAGCATAGATAAATAACCTAGGTGAACTTGAATATACAGAACATAGACAACACAAAAATCAAACTATTGCCGTAGTCAAGCACTCACACAGAGCAGTTCTCACAATGAAATCAAAATAAATAGTCAACTACTCCATTCAGGGAAAGTGTAGGAAACCAAGGAAAATATTTTTGTCATGCTAAGGGGGATGTACTTCTGGGAGATTTAATTGAAGATCAACAAGTGACTTAAGAAGTTCAGAGAACAAATTTGGTGAAGAATCAGTTGCAAGCCTTGCCTTACTATCCTGCTGCAGATGCCTCTTCAAGTACACAGAAATAAATGGATGCTTTCCACCTGCAAGTCTCAGTAGAATAAGTCCTTGCACACCCAAAAGCTCTGGATTTTGATTGAAAAGAGCATTTTCACTGATCTTTGATTTTGTTTTTTAGGGTAATGTGAATAGACGAGTTAGTAAACACAACGCTGAGTTGAATGAGGGTGAATAGATAGATGGACCAGTGAGTGTGTGGATAGAAGAACATATGGGTAAGTGTATAGGCGTATGAGTGAACAGCTGGAGAGATGGATGGGTGAGTTCATAGACATTTGAATGGGTGTGTCCATGACATAAATTCGTAGTTGGGCCAACACAAATTCAATGAAGTTCAATGGTAACCCTGCAAGTTTTTAGGAAGATTATTTACGGTATGACTATTTTGTGTGTGTATGCATGCGCATGTGTGTGTGTTTAGTTGTGTATGTTTGTATGTAAGTATTGGTATATGTACAATATAAACCTAACTGGGAAGCAACAGAATGTTGAACACGTGTGACAGCCCAAAGAACAATACAATAATTCAGAAAAAGCACGCAACAAGTGAGTTTTAGTGTTACAGGTTGCAAAGCAGCTCCCAGAGTTGCGCCTTCAGTTTCTTCTTTAAATGAAGAAGGAATTTCTGCCTGTACTGGGAACAGCACAACAGCGGAAATTCCGCCCCGAGTGCGGAGACTCCACAATGACTGTGGGGGCTCTGCCACGAGTGGGGAAGCCCTATGTGAACCAGGCCCTAAGAGTCTGCACCTGTGCCTGCATCTTTAATATAGCATAAGTGCTGGGGTTAAGACATTCCCTCCTTCAAGTTGGGGCACGCCCAATGCAAACAAGAGAATGCTCTAATTTTGTGTCCATACAATCGGTATTATAGTAGAGGCCTCTCAAGCAACTGTTGCCCCTTCTGTAATGTGGATTGGCCAGGACTGTAACAACAGGCTCAGACACTCTGTGCAACTCTGCAGAACTTCTGCAATACAGACTCTGGACATTTATTTTTCTTTGTGCAAAACTGAAAAAACTATAACACAAAACATCAATAATTATATGTGGAGATTCAACTTTGTACTAAAGTACAATACTATGGGCCTGATTACGAGTTTGGCAGTAAGGGAACTGCAGACAAAAAGCGGGTCGGAAACCCCACTGCCTAGTTGACGGTCCACCAGCCGTATTACGATGCTGGCAGTTTGCAGAACAAAAGACCACCGGAGAACCGCCTCCACTGCCAGCCACTTGCTCACCACCTCGATAGTGGCATGGGGAAAGCAGCTACCAGAGGACATTATAGACAACGATTCCACTGTCTGAATTATCAAGTGGCTTTCTGTTGAGCCGATTGTGGCGGGGAGATCACATGCTTCGAGTCAGCGGATTCCAATGGAAATGGGGTGCAAACTCAACCATATCCTTCTTTTTTCTTCAGTCTTTGACATGGACCCTTCATTCAGGTCCCCCCTTCGCATCAGCAGCTTCAACACGAAGAAAATGACCTCGCCGTCTCTGAAATCTAGGTATGTTCTTTTCTCCCTTTACTCCAATTGACTGGACTGGCCTCATAAGGTCCCGGCTCCAGCAATGGAAAAGTGCTCATACAATATATTTTTCCACATGTATCATGCATATGTGTACATGTCACACACTTGCATTGACACATATGGAGCTATATATTGTGATGTGAATTGCTGACCGCATCCCGCACCGGTCCCCTGCTCTCAGCGACATTGCCAGCAAGAGATGGCTAGCCCGTCGAGAACATCATTATTTGTTCGGCGACATACAGCCAACACAGCAGTCGAGTAGTGCTGTCAGTTGTTGCCAGCTGCAACATCATAGGACCGCGGGCAGGAATGCCTTCAGCAGAGCGGAGTTGTCAGTCCATCCACTGCGGCAAGACAACGGTAAGACCGGCAAACTCGTAATCGGGCCCAAAATGTTGATATATAGGGTATATGTTATTTTCCTGTCCCTAATCATTGATCTTGAAAGGAAACATTGAAACTATATACTATATCATTGTGCTGCAAGACCACTGTTTCTCAATACTAAAATAACAAAACTAAATTGTAAATTAAATTTTCTGTGCAGGGGTTCACATACATTTCACAAAGTGCTTGAAAGAGATGTCTGCAGATGAGCACGGCTTCATAGACCTCCTTGATGGCGGTCTGATGCTTCATACATATTTCTCAATTTCACAGATTTTTTTATCTTTTCCCAATCCTTCTATTTTGGTTTAATAGCTTTGATGATTGCCTTAGTCCTTTACTCCACACCATTTTGCTAGATAAATCCTCAAATTCCCTTTTAATTCTATTTAGAAAAATCGACTGGAATTCTGTTTAGTAAGGAAAAGGTAGAATAAACTCACAGCATCACACAACAAAAATGTTGACATAAGCAATAAGAATAGGAATTATTTTTAAGCATAAATATTTGGCTGCTGACTAACATTTATACATTTTGCTTCTGAATACCATGTAGGTCATGCTGTTGTCTCAAATTTGCTTGTAATACAGGTACAGGGAATAACATTTCAAAACAGCCTTGAGGGATTTCATTGAACAGTAAGGACAAAGAAGTGCTAGGGAAGAGTAATTCATGTTTACTAGAAGAGATGAGATTTATTGAGTAAATAGATGGTATCTTGCAATCACCGGTATCAGTCATTAGTTTTTGAAATGTAAAGTGGGTGCTAATGAATGCTTCTTTTGTTTAGAACAAGGTTGCCATTTCTCTTGTCTAAACAAAGGATAGGAAATGCATAATAATCACGTTAGTGAGGTTGAAAAATATATATTCCTTTACCAAGTCAACATGCTGATTATTTATAATGCATCAAATCATTATAGAAATGCAGATTGGGTACCTGAGACTATTTCAAAAACATATTAGGTCTTTAAAGCTTATTGGCATAACTGTCTTCATATACAAAACTAGTCTAAAATATTACACTCTGTTTTGCTGAATTGAAAATATCTGAAACAAGAGCACAGTGGAAAAACAAATCAAGACAGTGAAAAAGTACACCTATTAGGGAACACAGCTTATGTATGGTATTTGCAAAATACATCCTTTCATTTTGCAAATTTACATTTGGCGGTGATGAAGGAGTCCTGTATCAGAAAAACACCCCATGCAAGAGCAATATCTCTAATCCTCTTAGGTGGAACAACAAAATGTAAGGCCCATTCCATGGGCGTTTGCATTTACAAATAGTGGGGATCACCAGTTAGAAGCAATAACGTCATACTGTATTTACAAGGAATTCAATGTAAGGCCATGTGTAACAGATTATAAAATGATACTGCGAGTAAAGAAACAGCATTCAAGTTAACACATGAATCCCACAAAATATTCTTAATACCAGCCCTCTCAATATCTGACCATCACACTAAAAACTTCAGACCAGAGTAGATTGCTACTCAGTATAAGTCATAGAAACTCCTGTCTTCAAGAAGGTATAGCCAATGGCACAGACGTTCTCAAGTACTCCGACTAGAATGTGGAACTCCACGCCTCTGAACTGTGCCCATGCTAGACACTTTCAAGAAGGAGCTGAAAGTATTGTTACAAAGGCACCTCCCCATCTGCTCCTAGGATATTTCTCCCAATACTTCCAGTGCCAACCACAGTTACAACTTCGCTTCTCTTCTGTCTCCTATCATGCTCCCTTTTTCCTACTGTTGCATTTAACTTGTTTTACCACATACTTACGTCTAGACATAATCCTCTTTCTTCTTAGGATTCCTTAGCCACCTTCTTCCCACCCTCTCACACTCACTTCTATCCCACCCAGTTCATGCTATTAGCAAGTGAATTGATTCATTAACTGCAATTCCGTGGCGTGCGCAAGAAACCTTTGTTTTATCAGTGTACAACACAGGCAAGTGATTCCTAATTTTATTTGTGTGCATCTTCTGCTGTGCATTTCTTTCTTAGGTCTTTATAAACAGCAACTCCCCCTTTGTGTGTATGTATATATATATATCATGTGATCAAGGCATCGTGGATGCCGAAACGCGTAATGGCGATAGTGCAGGGCGTTCTTTTGAAATAAAACACACATTGCACCTTAAAGGGTCTGTTTTCGTCTGTCCAGGAGTGGATGTTGTGTGGCGAAGTCCAGGGATATATATATATATATATATATATATATATATATATATATATATATATATATATATATATTATCTACTGGCGGTCGCCAGTAGATAGTTATAGTTAGGACCTATTTTCCATAGGAAATCCGCAACATTCTATTTGAAATAACTCTTGCGTCGGTTGACGAATCAACGCAAAATTTTCAAACTTTATGGCCCGCTCCGGTCCGCTCCTACCCTGAAAGTTTCGGGGTGATTCGTCAAGCGGGGGCCGAGAAAAAGGGGGTCCCAAAACGTGTTTTCCCCATTCATTTTCCCATAGGAAACTTTAGCCACGGCTACAGCTCGAACTGCTGAACGGAATTACACCAAATTTGGCAAAGAGGTAGTTCTTGGTTCAGAAAGAACCCTTTTGTTAAATGGTGTAAATCCGTTCAGTAGTTCCTGTGAAAATCAAAATGAAAATCACATATATATCTATGGCCGCGTCGGATTCGCGCACCCTCCCGATCACGAGCTGCATGCTAATTGGCTGTCAACACTCCAAATCAGGAAGTGTTGGCAGCCATTTTGTCCCTCGGTAGAACCGAGGGACAGAAACAAGTGCGCAAAACGCACAAAGGGGGCAGGGTAGAAACACCCTGACCCCCTAGGTCTGCTCAGGGGGTCCCACAAGGACCTCCTGGGCAGAAAAAAGCATTTAAAAAAAATAATAATAATAAAAAAAAAAACGATTGTGTCGCAGGCCCCGCCCCCTTCCTTTACCACTCTGCAAACGCGCCCCCTGGCGCATTTGCAGAGGGGGAACGATCCCCTTGAATACTGGGGTCCCTGGGGCCAACTAGCCCACCAGGAACCTCCAGTATGCGCCAGGGGCTGCGTTGCAGAGAGGTGTACAGAGGCCATGCCCCTTTTTACACCTCTCTGCAACGCAGCTCTGTGGCACTTTTGGAGGTACATGGTGGGCTAGTTGGACTCCAGGGACCCTCAGGATTCAAGGGGACTTAATTCCCCAACTTAAAACGCGCCACGGGCGCGTTTGCACAGTGGTGAAGGGAGGGGCGGGGCTTCAGGCATGTGTGCAAACAGTCCCTGTTGCACGTTTTAAGATGGGGAATTAAATCCCCTTCAATCCTGAGGGTCCCTGGGGGCCAACTAGCCCACCAGGTACGTCCAGAAAGCGCCACAGAGCTGCGTTACAGAGAGGTGCAAAAGGGGCGTGGCCTCTGAACACCTCTCTGCAACGCAGCTCTCTGGCGCATACTGGAGGTATCTGGTGGGCTACTTGGCCCCTAGGGACCCTCGGGATTGAGGAGGATTTAATTCCCCATCTTAAAATGCGCCACAGGGCCTGTTTGCAGACATGTCACTTGAAGCCCCGACCGGTCCCTTCACCATTGTGCAAATATTCCTCTAAAATCAGCCGTACTACGAATTCCGATTTACTCACCTGTTATCAGGAGAGACCTCAGTGCTGCATCTTTGAGCCCAGTACTGATCCTGAAAAGTAATTCTAACCGTACTTACCAGTAACTTGAATTTCCTTCCATAGGCTAACATTGACTGGTTTCACTTGGAAATTCTTCTAAGTGTGGAGTTTTGGAACTTTATAATATTCCTCTAAAATCAGCCGAACTACGAATTCCGATTTACTTACCTGTTATCAGGAGAGACCTCAGTGCTGCACCTTTGAGCCCAGTACTGATCCTGAAAAGTAATTTTAACCGTACTTACCAGTAACTTGAATTTCCTTCCATAGGCTAACATTGACTGGTTTCACTTGGAAATTCTTCTAAGTGTGGAGTTTTGGAACTTTATAATATTCCTCTAAAATCAGCCAAACTACGAATTCCGATTTACTCACCTGTTATCAGGAGAGAACCCAGTGCTGCATCTTTTAGCCCAGCACTGACCCTGAAAAGTAATTCTAACCGTATTTACCAGTAACTTGTATTTCCTTCCATAGGAATCCATTGTCTGGTTTTCAGCAGAAAAGTTTGTGTCGATTTTCATAAACTACAAATATTCCTTAAAAATCGCCTGTATGACTTAAACGCATTATTTCAACTGTTTACAGGAGATGCACCAGTGCTGGATCCAGGATCCACCACTGAGTAAGAAAAGTAACGATAACACTACTTACCTGCTAAGTGAATTTCCTCCCATAGGATAACATTGGTGATTCTATGTGAAAAAGTTTCTAAGTGTCAACTTTTAAAATACAATAATATTCCTTAAAAATCACTACTGTAACCAAAACGCTTTTACTCAACTGTTTACAGGAGATGTCCCAGGACTGAATCTAGGATCCAGTCCTGTGGTTAGAAAAGTAATCCATAAAGTAACTAATTGCATTTAACTAGAAATTCACATTGAGCTCAATGTTGCATTGTGTTTGAAATTGTGTTGCCCATTGCAACAACTGTAACTACTGTACTTAAAAGTCTATTGCCTATTTGCAAAGTATTTAAACTAAAGTAATTCATTCTGAGAAAGTATATTTTGTAATGTAATGTATAATGTAATTATAATGTAATTTAAAAAATAAAATATCTAAAAATAAATAGTTTAAAAAAATGTAGTAAATCAGTATCAAAAAATAAATATAACAATTAATACATTTAAAAATTGTCATTTACAAAACCTTTGAAATTCACTGAAAAAAGCCATAGGTTTCAGACATGTTATAGTTAGGAATTAGCATTTAAAAACCTTTGAAATTCACTGAAAAAACCTTAGGTTTCAGGCACGTTATAGTTAGAAATTAGCATTTAAAAACCTTACAAATTCACTGAAAAAACCATAGGTTTTAGGGACAGTTATAGTTAGTTGGACATTGCACTCGTACAAAACCCGTGAAATTCCCCCATTATAGTTAGTTCAGGTAACTATAACTCGCGCCCCCGCAATGCACTGCTGATGACGTCACATATTACATCACTCATGACATGGTCAGTGACATCACTGATGACATCACTGATGACATCTCAAATGACATCACTGATGACATCACTGATGACATCATCCATGTGATAATTTGATGCATCTTCTGACACCCTAATATAACTTTTGATACACCCACTGCAAATTACAGACTGCCATTGTCAAAACCATAGACACTCCAACACCAATTACTATATACACACTCACTGATTCTTAGGTCTACACACACACATCTACTCACTCACCCGTACAGTCACTCATACTTATAGTCACTCAGTACAGGACTATTATATGCACTCATACACCTATATAAACACTCACACACCGCCACTCATCCATAGAGGTACTCACACACCTAGTCAGTCATGCAAAAAATTAAGCACACACCCATTTACTCACCTATACAGTTATACACACACCAGCTCACTTACTCATACAAATACTAGCACATTCTTACGCTCTTATACAATCTCTGATACAAGCACACACTCATCCATACAGTCACTCTCACAATCACACACTCTCGCTTATAGCTATTTATATACTCCAACACACATATATACTGCCTTTCACATATGTAGTTACTCACACATGTACCACTGGGACATACATTCACTCACTAACACACTCTTACACACACTTACCCACCCATACAGTCTATCACAGATGCACTCTTGAAACCATCCACCCAGTGAATCATGGATGCACAGAGTCGCACACACCCCACCCACACAAACACTCAGGCACCCATACAGATACTCAGACAACCAATCAATAACTCATATAGACACTCATGTAGCTATTCACAAACCCATGCAGCCACTTACACAGCAACAGACAGACGGATACAGACATTCATCCAGTTTAGTCACTAACCCATGCATTCAGTAAGATACGTTTAATCACTCACTTATAGAGTTAGTCACGCACCTACTAAATCATCCATTCAGACACTTATACACCCACTCATTCTTCAATACGCCTTTCCCTATATATGTTAAACATATTTAAACTTTACAGAAACACACAGTCACTGGATGATGTCATCAGTGATGTCATTTGAGATGTCATCAGTGATGTCACTGACCATGTCATGAGTGATGTAATATGTGATGTCATCAGCAGTGCATTATGGGGCGTAGAGTTATAGTTACCTGAACTAACTATAATGGGGGAATTTCACGGGTTTTGTACGAGTGCAATGTCCAACTAACTATAACTGTCCCTAAAACCTATGGTTTTTTCAGTGAATATATATACATATACACTACCTGGTGGCAATAGCCAGTGGGTAGGTATTCTTATGACTAAAGTTTCCATATGAAAAGTATTTTTGTTTTGCCAGTAACTTTGATGCCACTTGACGAATCTTCCCTTTTTCGTTCAACTGCTGTGTTGAAAGTTTCAGGGTGATCCGTCAAGTCAGGGACGAGAAAAAAGGAGGGTTCCAAAATGCGTTTCCCCATGTTATGTCTATAGAGATTCTTCATTTTTTGAACCACTGAATGGAATTCCAACAAAAGCATGCTTTCTGTAATTTGGTGTAAATTCGTTCAGTAGTTTCAGAGATATATAAGTTAAAAAAATATAGATATCTGGGAATCCTTACAGTTGACTTGCGAATTCTACTGAAATTTGATTGGCTGCCAACACTTCAACCAGGAAATCTTGGCAGCCATCTTGGGATCAGCTTAAAGCCGAGTCCCACAAAAAAAGTGAAAAATTAAAAAAAGGGGCAGGATAGGAATACCCTGACTTCCCATATAAGGTAGGGGGGTCCCACAGGGACCACGCAAGGGGTTAAAAATATTTTTTTAATTAAATTTTGCAGACAATTTGCCAGTGGACCCACGGACCTGTGGCACCATTTTTAAAAAAAAAGACATACAGTCTCCCACTAGTCTTTTTTATAAAGCCCCCTGGTAGGCCAAATCCCAGGGTCAGTGTTTATTAATTCTGCGGGGGTGCCTCTGCGCCCCGGATACCGCCACCTCCCCGGGGTAAACAATATAATGATTCGAGGGCACACATAGGCCCCCGTAGCCCTGAGTATCGCTATGTACCTGGGGTATTGTTTACAATTTAGGCAGAGGTTGCCTGGGGACCACCACCTCCCTAGGGCAATGAATGATGCATATGCGATGCCCAGGCAACACCCCCACAGCCCCGGGGACTGCCACCTCCCCGGGGCAAAAAAAATATATTGGAGGGGTTCCATTGTGGCCCCCCCAGCCCCAGGGACCATCACCTCCCTGGGACTAAAGTAAAGGCTGTAGGGGGGGCGCATGACCCCCCTCCTGGAGCCATAGATGACCCTGCGGACTGCCACCCCCTAGGCCTGGCTCCTGATATGTCCCAGGGTGCCCATCCCCAGGACATAGCTATTTGCTATGGCTTGGCAGGAATTTTACCACTCCCACCAAGCCATAGCAAACTATGCTCCACTTTGAGCATGCAAGAGCATTACAAATGCTCTTGCTTGCTGAAAGTGCAGCAGAATTGCTTTTGGACAGAGGGAGCTGAATGTTCACCAGCTCCCTCTGTCCAAAAGCAGTGCCGGCTCCTGCAGGATGTGTGGAGCCGGCAGGGATGGCAGGGGCATTCAGGATCCCCCCACAGTACCCAACAAAGAGGCTGATTACGATGGCGGGCGGTAGCACATCCGCTGTGCTGGCGGTGGCGGAAAATGCCCTTTTCTGCACTCCATCGGCGGTCCTTGCATCGGCCGTATTACAATGGGCAAAGATAGCCCGTTTCCCGTCAGCTGCGGTGTTCCGGGAACCACCAGAAATCCCCCTCCGCAGCGGTGGTGGACGGAGCCAAAAGGGAGGGACCACCATGCAGAATGCGGTTACGACCGCCGGTTGTATTACGATGCCACAAACAGCCCACCACACCGCTGTGGAGAATCCGGCCAATCGAGGATGGCGGTGGCAATACTGCGGATAGCTCCATGTGTTCCTGGCCGCTGGGGAAACAGCGGTCTTTGGCCTTTCCGCAGCAAATCCGACCGCCGCGGACTGATTTTCAGCTTTTCCACCGCTGAATCCTGGAATCTGACCACCACAGTAGGGAGTTTCTGGCGGTGCATCCTAATCTGGCGGCGGTTTTACAGCGGTACCTGCGGGTGGCAATTTCCCGCTAGCACGGCAGTCGGAGTGCTTTTCCGTCCGCCATCGTAATGAGCCCCAAAGTGTCTGGGTGCCCTGGGCGGGACCAGGGCACTCAGAGTAGAGGCCAAGCCCCGGGGATAGGGTCCCTGAGGCAAAAAATCGGCAAGAGTGGGAAGCTGCACCGCCCTCTCCCATTATTTAATTTTTATTTAAGAAAAAAAAAAAAAACAGGCCGGGCCCTGGAGGATGGGGTCCCAGGGCTGAAATCGGGCCAGGGAGGAGGGCCATGTGCCCCCTCCCTTATTCAAAATAGGCCTGGCCCCAGGGGTTGGGGTCCTCAGGGCCAAAATTGGCCCAGGGAAGGGGGCCAGGCAGACCCCTCCCAAAATAAATTTAAAATGAAATGGCAAGTTTCCAGAGGACCCACCCCCTTTCTTCATCACTCTGCAAACACCCATCCTGGTGCACTACTTGTTGGGGGATGAAGTCCCCTTGGCTCCAGAGCGTCCACTGGGGCCAGAAACCCCTCCTGTTACCTCCCGTAAGTCCCATACAGAGGGATTGCTGAAAGGTGGTCAGAGGAAACGCCCCCTTTTCCCACCACTACATTTTCTTTTCCGCCCCTGCCCCCCCCAGCATTATGGCAGAGAGTGAGACCCGGCTAAAGAGGAGCTGCCTTCCTTGCAGAAGGTGGCGCCCGGAAGAGGTGCAGCCCTGGGCCTTGTTTTCTGAGGTGGAGGTGGTAACTCTTGCTTTTTCGGTGCAGCGCCACCTCCCCTCCACCCTGACAGCTGGCGGCAGGCCTGGGTCCAGGTACGGGCACCAGGAGCATCAGCAGCGATGGGCAAGGGTGCGCCGGGCAATGCATCACTGCTCTGGGGTCCGGCGCACTCATAACCCATAACCAAGTGAGGCACCGGTGGTCCTTTATCCTGGACCGAAAACAGGACCTGCTGGACCTGCTAGGTGTTGAGGTTGCGGGGCTTGGTGAGAAACTAATTATAATTATTATTGTGTGTGTTCTCTATGTTATTGTGAATATTATTTTTTCCCAAATAGCAAGAATGCTGCTGCTCACATGCAGGTAAGTTACATTTAAAAATCTATTATTATGTGATCGTTATTCTAGACAGGGGCTTGGCGCTACCTAATTGTACTTATTTGCAACTTTGCGCTCGCTTCAGCTGATTATTTATGAAAACTTAAGTTAGATAATGCAGCCTAGAGAGACTCCTTTCCTTTGTCCTGTCACTAAGATGGTGGGAGTAGTTTGTTACTTAGTATTAGTTAATAATTTAGCGGCCCCCGTCCTCTCACTTCAGTCCTTGACTCCTTAGTAGAACCTTTTTTGTAGTTTCTATAGTGAGTGAATAGCAACCAACCAATTTGGTGTATGCAATATGCATGCGCCCATCTATGCATTTAGAATAAATGCAGACTTAGTGAATTGGCCTGTCAAAGGGGATTGAGATGATTGCGAATGAGATAAGACCTTAGAAGCAAATATAATTTTTTTGTAATTCCTTCCAAAGTCCTTGGAATAGCCATGCTAGGTTGGTTTAGGATTCAGAAATCAGAATGGAACTGTGGAATAATAAAGATAGGATGGTCCACGACCACAATGCTAGTCTACTGCTACTAGTCAATCTGATTTAGGAAAGATCAATGTTATTGTAATTGCCATTTCCTGTCAAAAAATCATTTTGGAGCGACTATTTAATATTTATTTAGCACCAATAATTTTTGTCTGTTTAATTATGTCTTATGTGATCATCAGCATCCATGGGCAAAAACACGAGGTCTTCCGAGGTGGGTGCAGGAATTGGAGGTGCCTCCCAGGGCAAGGAACGCTGCTCATCAGATGGCTCTGCTGGCTCCAGTAAGTCCTCCTATTGTTAATATTAATATATATTTCCCTAACTTTTACCGCTCCTTATTTTTTTGAACTATATTATTTCCATTTCCTAATTTTATTTTTTCCCAAATCCTCTTCAATCTATCTGTTTCTAAATTCTTGTTATCCCTGTATTACCTATAACTTAGTTATTTATATTTCTAGTGTCTGTTTTTTTTTTTTACATAAACCAGTCTCTGACTCTGTATTAGTCTTCTGTAGCTTGCTTTCTTCTGGTTTTTCAGTCAGCTTTCCTCTCCCCTCATATATTTTGTGGACTGCCTAGTGGTGGTACTAGAAAGACTCAGATAACCCACTGGTCCTTACTATTACTAGTACTAGTAGTACTACTACTCTGCTGTGCAGATTGCATGCCCAAGTAAGGTATTCTACACATGTTTGTTGAGATCAGAAGGCTTTGTTTTACTTTCTCATGCTCAATCAGTAAATGATGGTCACGTTGGACACCCCAAAGTTGTGTCTTCTTCTTGTCTAGGCCTAGTATTATTATTATTAGCAGCAGTTGTTGATGAAATGGTTGCCGAAAGGACGTATGAGGAGGAGGACGGCACCATTACATTTTCCAACCAAGAAGACCTTATGTCCGATTATCTGCCCAGTTGGCCACTCTTTTTCTTTTCAAAAACTCAGATCCACTAATAGCTCTAGCCACTGAGTCCAGTCCTTTGGGTTGTCCTCTTCTTGAGAGGCTTTTCAAAAATTGCCACCAACAAAATGCCCAACCGGATATTTTATTATTTTTGATAGGACATACTGTCTACTCTAGTCTGTGTCCCCGAATTGTAGTGATGTGTGTGGTGTATGTATTGAATTTTCAATCTTGCTAGTGAAAAAATATAAATGGGGGGAGGCATATATGGCATCAAAAAGATGTGTAATGTTTTTTCTAGGTGTACCGACCACCAGTGCCGGGGCCAGCGGAGAAGGCGACGCCAGCCAGGAGGGAGCAGATGCGGCAGGTGCAGGGGGTGAGCCTGCAGCAGTGGTGGGCGGTGGTAAGTCTTATTCCTTGCTTATTGCCAATCGAATTTATAGTATATACACTCGCTGCAAGGGTGTACACTGTACACTGTACTAGTGTTGTGACTAAGTTGTGAACAGGTAAAGAAGACACCCTTTACTTAGCATTAGCATTAGCAAGAGTTGAGAACTAATGGCCTCTTCTTGTCTTCAACTCAGCAGAGAAAGTTTTATGAAGAAGACTAAGAGTCAGACCTTGATGGGTTGATGGAAAAGGGAAAGAAGGATGGAAGGAGGAAGGATGGGTGACATGTAATATATGACTGACAGAGATGGAGGCGTGGGTGAAGGGGGCACAGGGATGCATATAGGTGGCTGATAGGATGCATGATTGGTTGAAGCAGGATGGGTGAAAGGTAAAATAAAGGATGCCTGCCTAGGTGGGTGAAACTGTATGGGTGAAACGAATCCTCAGGGGGGTTTGATAGATCAAACTCAAAGGCAAGCAAGGAGGACGCATGGTGGTTAAATGACAAAAATGTATGTCGGTGAAAGGTTTGTTGAAAATATTATAATAGCCATGTTTGGATGGATGGATGCCTGGATGGTATTCAATCATAGGTGAAGACTGGATGAAGACAATGTAAAAGAAAATTAAACTGTGCCAGAGTAGCAAAGCCAAAGGTGAAGAATAAGAATAATGCTAGAAGAAAAATGCAATGAAAAATGGAAAAATCCCTGGGAAGAAGAATAAACAAGGAATGTTTTTTTTTCAAGGTTTTTGATTCAAAGGTTTGAGGTTGTATTTCAGACTACTCCCGTGACTCATAGTAGTTTGCAAGCACAACATATATATTATGTATATATGTACCCACCCATCATCAATCGCCTCCCTCCAACTCCGAGGCCCACTCCCGCCCTACCCATGTTGTCGTGTAGTTCCTATATTACCCATACAGGATCTGTGCGTTCGGATAACATAAACTGTAGGACTGGTGGCAGACTGGCTCTGAGCACCACCACCGAGAATGTTAGCCTTTCTGTTTTAGCTAGCTCACAGTGCCACTAGAATCTCCTCTTATCGGGGAGAGAATAGTTTCTGGCAACCTCAGAACATGACAACCCTGATCCCCCAGGATCGTGGAAACAATATACTACTTTTCGCTCAGTCACTCGTGCTCACTTATTTGGTCTCAGAGAGTTACACAGAAGAAACAGTTGGGCGTGTTACAATAAGAATTTATTGCACAGTTGTTCTTCTAGTGTAAAATAGATGTGCTGCAACAACCGTTAGACAGTAGCAGATATATATAATTAGTAGTACAGTGAAAATAAAAGGATAGTATAGTTCTACCATCTTGCAATAATCATGAATACATACATGAATATAAAATGCATGATAAAAATGAGCGTACTCCTACGATGTCTATCTAGATGTACCTAAGTGTACCTAGCATGTGAGTAGGTGTGAAGCCAAGAATCCCTCTAGGATTTAGTCTAACCCCATTACCTGAAGTGAGAGAGTCCCCGTCCTGGTCTCGAGTTGGACACACCGCGAGGGATGTGTTAGACCACTGTCAGCTGGAGCGTCTGCATGCAGGAGCCTCAGCATCTCTGGTCAGTGTGTCGGCCTGGAAGTCCCGGTCTCCTCTCCCAACACTAGCAAGATGTGCTGTATTTATACAAAAATATGTAGGGTTTCTTTGTCCCTTGTTTCTTGTATTAGCCATTGTTGGATTTGAGGATGACGTATGGGATGAACCTTGTACGTAGATATTATGCAGGTGGTGTGTAGCCCCTGCCTGGTTTCCAGGAACCCTCATGAATATTCATTCATACTGTATGAGTCTATTGATGGAGTTATAAGACGCTATTGTTCAGGGAAAACCCTCCTTCTGTGCCCAGGACTAGAACTAGGTAAAGGTTCAATCCTAAAGGCTTGTTACTGTGTAGTATAAGGGAGATAATGTAGGTGAAGGTGTATGATATTACGCGGGCCTATATTAGGGTACCTATATGAAACATAACAATGTCATTTCGACAGTGTCAGCCATGGGTGGCCTGTCGGCTGCAAGGTTACAATAGCAGTACCTCACGTCACGTGACATCGTGCCGAATATCATCATTCATATTAGTAATTAGTCATATCATCTGCCTTGTTGTAGTAGTCAGGGTGAAAGTGAAATTGAGCATTTGCCATTGATTTAACAGAGTAAGGCCATAATAATAAAAAAAGAGATAACTGTGTAGTACAGCTGCCCCACCTGCAGACAGTAGTAAAGTAACGCAAGTCTACAACACAAGTATGTCTGTCTAGGGCGCAAGCTGAGCTGGTATGCCTACAAGATTAACTTAGCTAAACAAGAGAGAGAAGAAGAATACTTGTCTACTCCATAGTGCCTAATGCCTGAAACTCTAATCACATCCAAATCTTAGGAACCGAGGAATCAAGGATAACACAAATGTTATGTACTGCTAGTGCTATTGTGCCACTATTATTTTATGTGTTACTTTTTTTTGCTAAGAGTATTGGTTACAATAGTCTTTTTTCTTTATATAGCTACTCCCTCCCAGCCCACCAGGCAGGAGATATCAGCCAAGACCCGGCAACGAAAGCTGGAGGCCGTCAAAGCAGAATATCGGCAGCTGGTGGCTCTGGCAGAGGAGGAGTAGGAGGCAGCAGCTGCAGCCTCTAATGCCCCGGGCCCCAGCTAGGCCCCCCCAGTGCCTCCGGTGATACAGCGACGTGGTCCGGCAGCTGCCAGCAGCAAGTCAACCACTGCTGCCCGCCCCTGTTCATGTAAAATCTTTCAGGGCCGCATGCTCCTCCGGATGGCACGCCTAGAGGACAGGATGGAGGAGCGCTTCGACCATTTTGAGTACAAGATTCGGCTCCCAGTCCGCCGCTAGATGATAGACCTCTCTTGCCCTCTTTTTAAATCTTTTTTGGGTGGGTGGGACTTGTTGGGGAGAGGGTGGGAACATGGGAGTTGGGGAAACTTGGGTGTTGTTTATGGACATTTGGATTTTTTATGGACAATTGGACTTTTTTACTGGACATTGTTTGGGGTTAGGGAGATGGGTTTATTTCATTCTGCTGCTGCGAGTGCGAGCTGCGATCAGAAACTGAGATTATTGCGGCGGTGGCAGCCCTGAGGCAGGTTGCATGCGCAGGGCATTAAACACATCAAATAGGGTGGAACACGGCCCACAGGACAAATTTTGAGACCCATGGCCCACCACACAACACAGGCTGCAGTTGGACCCTTGTAAGGAGTCCTGTGAAGAGTGGAGGCCACTGCTCCTGCACCGCAGGCTAGCAGAGGGGGCAGAAGTCTTGCGAGCCCCACGGACAGGGGTCTTGACCACCAGAATGTGTACACTCTGGGGCTGGCGACGTAGCAGTGCGTGAGCTGCCCAGCAAGTGAGATTGGAACAGGGACCTGGTTGGTGCCTGAGGGCCTTGGTGGAAACAGGACCTGGTCCCTGGTGAGTGGGAGCCATGGTCAGGGCCTCTCCGTGTGGGGTGCGATGAGAGGCAGAGCACCACCGAGAGTCGAGGAGGGCGAACACCGCCATACATTCCTGGGCCCCAACTGACGCAAGCTGAAGCCTGAAGATATCAGGGAAAGGCACCACAACAGACTTGATACTCCCCGGGAAGGCGTATCTGTAAGCATGGGGAAATCAGATGCCAAACAACCAAAACTGGTTTTCAAACCGCGCAAGACCCCATGGGGCCCCCCTGTCACAGAAGACTCCCAACGAAACACAGAAACCTCGGAGGCACCTTCACCTGTAGTTGACATTAGGAAAATGTTCAGGGATCTGAAGCAATCACTTACCGCAATGGACTGTAAGATCGACTCACTGTCCGACTGCTTCGACAGGTTAAAAGAAAAGGTTACAAATCATGAAGAGCGTCTGGATCAAGTGGAGCAACGCACCTCCTCAGTCAAGGATGAAGGAATGGTCACCAGCAAAAAGCTCCTGAAAATGGAGAAGGTGCTAGAACTAATCCGGCAAAAAAACGAAGATTTGGAGGCCAGGTCACGCTGCAACAACCTTAGAATCACGGACGTGCCTGAATCTACAGCCATGGCACGAGTAGAGGACTACATTGAGGAGATGCTGCGTTCGACGTTTAGTGAGTCCCTCTCCCCCATGTGAATAGTAGAGCATGCCCACCGCTACCTTGGGCTGCGACCTCTCCCGGAAGCGGCCGCTAGACCCATAATCGCATGCCTACTTAACTACCGGGACAGGGACACTGTGCTATGTCTTGCCAGGGAAATGCAAAACCTGTCGTATCAGGGGAACTCGATTTCCTTCTATCCAGACTTCACTCTGGCGGTCCAGGCTGCCCGCAGAGACTTCCTCCCGATCAAACGTTCTCTTCAGGAACTCGAAATAAAGAATTCACTTCTTTACCCCGCCAAGCTCCGAATTTTCCACGCTGGGAAGACGTTTTTTTTACAGACCCCAAAAAGGCTGCAAAACATGTAAAAGATCTGTGTCTGGCCCAGAGATCCGGCCGTTGCAGAACAGACCCGGAGGAGGGAGACAGAACCAGCGACAACGACTAACTTAATGAAAGAGACTTGCATATCAGGCCGGAAACCTTATTGTTGAACCTTGCCTTAATCTGTACTCCCTGGCACATCTTATCTGGACATCACACCCTTATCCTTTCTCAGCGCAATGCCCTGCCCAAAATGTTGACCCGTTTTTATTATACTGTTTGGCCATGACTGTATCGATATGCTATCGGCGTCCTGTGGGGCGGCTGGGCTGGGCTCCTATCTCTACTCCCTGGACGATGATTCCTTGCCATTTTTCATTGTTTCTTTACTGTTGGGGGGGATTGTTTTTCATGGGAGTATGCTCAGCCTATTTGGGGGGCTGGAGTGGGTGGAGGGTGGTGGTGTTGTGGGGGCTTTTTATATGCAATTGACCAATTCTGTTCCCTTCCCTGTCTTCCCTGGCTCATTCCTCTGCGCTTCCTCCCCTTCAGCACACTGCACATCGAGCTCCTGGCTGACTTGCTGCACGAAGCGCCATGACTAAAGTCAAGTGCGTTTCCTGGAACATTTGTGGCCTGAACGACGCACGCAAGGCCATAATAGTAGCAGCACAGCTTGACAGGCATAAAGTGGACTTAGGGTTCTTGCAGGAGCTTCATCTCACTCAACATACACAGGGGCACCAGCGAGCGGGGTGGATTGGTGAAAAGCACATTGCACACTACTCCAATTATGCCCTTGGGGTCACCATAATCATTAGAAAGGGGCTTCATTGGCACACACGCGTTTCACTTTTAGATACACAGGGCAGATACATCATGCTTGCTGGCACGTTAGGTGGCCACCTGTTCAAACTCATTTCTATATACGGGCCGAACTCAGATGATCCTGACTTCTTTTCGGAGGTCTGGAGAATGGCAGACTCTCTTGGTCTTGGGGCTACAATATGGGGCGGGGACTTCAATGTAGTGCTAGAAGACTCCAAGGACAGATCCGGGGACTCCCGGCACCCCCAACCCCGTGCTGCTGCGCAGCTTCAGACTATAATTCAAGACGGACAACTGACAGACATCTGGCAACAGAGACATCCTGACGAGGCCAGGGGTACATGTTTGACTGTGGCGGGGCCATCGTGGTCGTGCATAGACTACTGGCTTATCTCTCGGGGCACTGCAGCCTGGGCCAGGGAGGCTCAGCATTTGCCCTGCACCCTCTTCGATCATGCCCCAATAATGCTCACACTGGACGTTCCCGATTACCCCACCAGAGCCTTTGCCTGAAAGCTCCCAGCGGGAGCGCTGAGGGACCAGGTCTTTCGCGAATCCATACGGCAGGCTTTAACGGACTATTTCAGCAATAACGAGGGCTCAGTGGACGTCCCCTCGAGCCTGTGGGAAGCCTTCAAAACAGTTATACGGGGGGAGTGCATAGCAAAGCAGGCAGGTGTACTCAGATCTTTTAGAGGAGATATCCAGCAGCTAGAAAAAGACTTAGGAGCCCTAGAGGGAATTTTTCTCTAGTAAAAATATAAATACGCTAAACAGCATACGCACCAAGATGAATGAGTTCCAAGAAGCTGCTCAGAGAGACACCCTATTCCTGGGCAAAGAGGCCAAGGCACGGAATTAAGGCGAGGGTGATCGAGCAGGCAATACACTGGCGGGGCTACTCAGGAAACCATGAGCTAGCGAATACATCCCTGAGCTACGCTCGGCGGACGGCGTGAACGTAACGGGCCAAAAGGCAGTTCTACAGGAAATGGTCTCCTTTTATACCACCCTTTATCGGGCTCAGTTGCAACCTGATGCACCTGGGGTGGAGGAATTTCTCAACACCCTGCAGCTGATTTGGCTCGAGGCTGGGCACCGAGCTTATCTCGATGAACCCTTCACAGAAGAGGAGGTAATCGGCGCCATCTGTGACCTCCCGGCTGGGAGGACGCCGGGCCTCGACTGTCTATCTGCCACCTTCTACAAGGAGTGCGCCGGTCTGCTTGCCCCACGGTTGATCGACATGTTTCAGGACTCGGTGGAGCACGGGTCGCTCCGCTCATCGCTCCGCGAGGCTCTTATTGTCACAGTTTTTAAACCTAACAAGGACCCATTTAAATGTGATTCGTATCGCCCACTCTCTATGATAAATGTAGACAACAAGATCTTGGTGAAACTGATTGCGGCGCGCCTTCTCCCCCTGCTGCCCATGGTGCTTCGACTGGACCAATGCGGGTTCGTTCCTGGCACGTCCACCGCCCATAATCTCCAAACTTTGTTTGCTACAATGCAGGAGATAGATCCGCAATTACAGGCTGCCGCTATTCTACAAGATGCCAAAAAGGCATTTGATTCTCTTGAATGGCCCTACCTTTTCACCCTGCTTAAACGTATAGGTCTCAGTCCGAAATTCCTGCATTTAATCTCGCTGCTCTACTCGCTTCCCACAGCTGGCATCAGGGTTAATGGGGTAATAACTGCGCCCGTTCCAATCTCCCGTGGCACGCGACAGGGGTGCCCTCTGTCGCCCTTACTATTCGCCATTGCCATAGAGCTGCTTGCGGCCAGGTTGCGGCAACATCACGCCTGCAGAGGTCTGGCGTTCACTCCCCGTGTGGTGCTGGTGTCACTATATGCGGACGATGTGACACTTTATATCAAGAACCCCAACAACAATTTGGATCCGATGTTTCGGGAATTTGTTTGCTTTGGAAGCCTTGCCGGGATAGTCATCAACTGGTCCAAATCAGTGATATTCCCGCTTACGGATG
The DNA here is from genome assembly GCA_963921515.1 of Calotriton arnoldi. Classification (NCBI taxonomy): domain Eukaryota; kingdom Metazoa; phylum Chordata; class Amphibia; order Caudata; family Salamandridae; genus Calotriton; species Calotriton arnoldi. The sequence goes on along the minus strand of CAWUFW010015159.1, from coordinate 128,730 downwards.
CTACAACGCAGCCACAGACGGAGTTTCCACTACAATGGATGCGAGACCCGGTTAAATATCTGGGAATATGGATCAGCCGCCACCCGGATGAACTGTGGATCTCCAACTATGGGAAATTCACAGATTGGCTGTAACAGCACATAAAGAGATGGATTTCACTCCCTCTCTCTTTTGCCGGAAGGATTGCCATTGCTAAGATGGTGGTGCTGCCCAAACTTCTTTCTCTCTTTGCCAACATTCTGCTCCCCCTCACATCCTGCTTTAGAAGGCGGTTGCGCTCCAGTATGGTCATGCTGGCGTGGGCGGGCAAGCAACCCAGAGTGGCATGGGAGGTGCTCATTCTCCCATTTGAACGGGGAGGACTCTGGGCGCTGGAATTCGAGTTATACCACTGGTGTGCCCAGGCACAATTCGTGTACCACTGGATTTACCCCACACAGCTCATGGCCCACACGGCACCGGAACATGATCAGGTGGATCCGACCCCCCTCCCGGCAACCTTATACCAACCACGACACAGACCCAGGAAAGGGATAGACACTGTGGGGTGTACGGTTAGAGCTTGGCAGAGCATGCAAAGGAAGGCCCGAATAGATATCATGCACGCCCCTCTTGTCCCCCTGATGAAACACCAGAGTATGTCGTATCTGGTGGAGCCTGGCCCCTGCGCCAGACTGAGGGCGATAAAACTTAAAAAAATGGGAGACCTGTACCTGGCCGGCACCTTCATAGCCATGCACCAGATAGGGGAGAGCCAGGTGTTCACAGTGTTAGAGAAAATGACATATTTCCAGTTACGAACTGTGCTGCGCGCATATCACCCCTCCTTCCCCGAGGCGCTGACCACTTTTCAGGTCCGGGAGAACTTTTTAAAAAACCCATCCCCGCATAAGCTAATCTCGCACCTATACACAGACATGCAAAAAACAGCACCGGTATGTGACACCCGTGCCCGACGTCAGTGGGAAACCGCACTTGTCATACTTATCCCACAGGAACAGTGGACATATTGCTGCACACAGGCGCGTGCCTTATCTCCGAACTATCGACTGCGCCTTATACATTTTAATTTCTTGCACCACACATATAGAACCCCTACATAGCTCAAGCGAGTGGGACTGGTAACAGAGGCGCGCTGTCAGTGATGCAGGTCACCTGACACAACCTTTCTACACCTAGCATGGGAATGCCAGCAGATTCACGCATACTGGGGGACTGTGTTCGATGCAATGGATGGAATGATGAGCACGCCCATAGACAGATCCCCACTGACGGCGCTGTTAGGATATGTAAAGAACATACTTACAGAGGCCGGGAAACTCTGCGTGATGCTATTACTGCTTGATAAAAGACACATTGCTATGACGTGGGGCAGGACTCATGCTCCTAAGAAAGCTATGTGGATTAGAGACGTGGCGCTTTGTCAGGAACAACTAGCTGCGTTCTGGGACTTGATGCCCACTCAATCCAGACCCAACGACATATGGGGCCCTTTACAACAATACATCAGTGCACAATCGACAGATGTGGCCACCCCCTCTTCGCTCCAGTGATAGACGCAATGCTCGGCACATTGCATCCCCAGCCGGGCTGTGCAAATTGAGACCCTCCATCAGTACGCTGGGCCTTAACGTGCGCTCTGATCCCCCCTCCTCCCGCCTACCCTCGGACCAACATCCCCCCCTCCTCTTGTTATACGGTCACTGTTATTCTCAATTGAGTGGATTGGCTGCAACCAATGGATGTTAGGCAAGATCCGGAGGCCATCATCAAGCGACATTGCTTGCCTACCTTGGAGGCAAAGTGTGCAGCGGCACAGGTGGACAGTATTAAATTTATCAAGCGAGGGCATTAGATATTGCTTAGAGATATGTAACTGTTATGACGCTGCACATACAAGTTTGAATCTGACAACCATTGTAAATGCTATTGCAAACTCTGAATAAAAAAAAAAAAAATTTAAACAGAGAGATGCGGTACCCTCACTTGTCCTACTACTGTAAGTCTCTCCTCCTAGTCTATGCAGTCTGCAACTAAAACCCTTAGGGACTCGGCAGGAGTGTGGGTGTGTGAATTAATTAATTTCCATAGTATATACCTTATTGCATCCCCCACACTTCTTCTCTTACTAGTGATTGATGATTAGGTGAAGCGATGGCTGCATGGTGATGGTTTGGTTTCCCAAGGTGCCATGGTGGTGGTAGTAGTAGGAGACAGTAGGCCTGGGCGGTAAATTCTGTTCCGCACACGGAATTTGCGGAATTTGGGTAATTTCGAGTTCCGCGGAGAACGCGGAATTACCACAAATTCCGCGGCTTCGCGGAATTTTTTGCTTGTTCGCACTTTCAAATAGCGCGTTCGTGAGATATTTCTCCCAGAGCACGCAAACAGCGTTCGCGAACAGGAAAAAAGCATCGCGAACGGGCGGAACAAGCAATTCCGCGTGTTCGCGGAACTTTTGCATGCTCGCGGAGATTTTTTACCGTTTCGCGGAGCTTTGCGTAGCGCGACTACGCAAATTCCGCCCACCCCTAGGACAGTAGCAGTTGAAAAAATAGAAAATGAGACAGTCATCTGAGGGAGACTAGAGAACGACTGGTAGAAGTACAGTACACAAGAAGAAGACTGGCAAATGAGAAACCATTATAAGCAATGCTAAAGTAAAAAAAGAACAGAATGATGGGCTAGACTAGTACAAGTTACAAACTGAAGTCAACTCGAGTTATGAACTTTTGAAGTGGACAAGCATAACCTTTAGTGCTGGAAGGATGATGATGCTGGCAATTGTGATGGATTATGTTTCTCTGAAAAAAAATTGAATATCCAATACTGTGTGCATGGGTGGGCAATCTAATATATATATTGCCAGTGTGGGCTATAGTTATACTTAGAGCAGAACCTAAGATCCTTGCCCTGCCTGCCCTGGCTTAGAGTTGGTGTTGCTTTCACCACATCCACCCCACCAAGTGTGTGATCAATTAATGGTGTAAATTTAATTTAGTCACACCAATAAATCACACAGCTCAAGGGAAGAGGGTTAGGGGTTCAATAAATAGATAGGAAGGGGATTTGAAGGAAAGGTTTGACAAAGACAAACACTACTACACAAGGACAACACATTCATCTTGGCGGCCGACCATCAAAAATCTGTTATGGGAGGAAAAGGAAATGCATGCATGATGATGAGTACTAGACTAGTACAGGTAAATACATTTTCTGTCTGCCCCCAGAGAGACCCAAGTTACATATATGTTCTTGTAGCGGGCTTTGAAAGATAGCAAATAAAATTAAAATATCTATAGGAGTCAAGTAAACAAACATAAACAACGCACACAGTTGTAATGATTGAAGAGAAAAAATGATACTGTATGTGTATTGCCAAATTGGGAGTTGCATCTCTGCACTGCATTCCTCTTGGACTGTCCGTTAATCTTGGGTGCCTAGCGGATGCGGTTCGGTTAGGTAAGGTAAGTGTGAGTTGTTTTCCAGTATGGCACAGGGTAAGGGCCTTTAGATAAAAAAAATGGTATTGAAGAATTAAGGGGGAAACTGGGAATGTTAAACTGCATAAAGGAGTGCAACAAGAAGACTTTGTTTCAGAGGCAGCATGGCTAAATGTCTGTTTCCAGCAGTTACCTCCTACACAGGCCCCCCACTCAACCTCCATTTAGCTTCGAATTTGATCTAGACAGCACTGAGCACAGACACACACAGCAACATAGCATAGAATGCCATTTTCCCAATTAAGTAAAAAATCAATGCACTGCTATCAGTCAGTCACACCACACTCACCACCACCACTACACATGTGTAGGTCTGGTGTTGATGTTGTTTACCTTTAGGCCACTTCAAAGTCATCATCATCCAAATCAGTTGGTTTCAGTGAATTTGAAAACTTCCATCTTCTTCTGGTGGCATTTCTCGAAGTAGTCACACTCACGCCCATTCCCTGAGTCCTTCCATTATCTCTGATCCTCCTGAGTTTGACTACGACTCTGAGTATGGTGTCCAACTCCATACCAACAGTGTCCCGAGTGAGTCCTGACTCAATGTAATGGATCGGCCTGTAGTAGTACAATTTTGTTATTGAACAACAAGAAGGGAAAGATTGACTTGACGGACTTTGCATTAACTAAGTGACTGGTCAGGTCTGAGTCTTTGATGAGTAAGTAGGTAAGCATAAAACAATGAAAAAAAGCATTGTGGACAGTGGGGAGTGGACCCGGTGAAGGAATCTCGCTATCCGATCTTTAAAGGGGAAGGAAAAAAATGACCTTCAGGGAAAAATTATTGATCAGCTCTCGGTACTAGGCCACCACAACATTGTGAATCTCAATCATCATCATCACTAAAACATTAAGGGGGAGATTTACAAAAAAAGTCGCGCAATGCAGCGCAGCCCCCCATGAGGCTGCGCTGCGTTGCGCGACAGGGAGGGAGCAGGGGAGACCCATATCTTCAAAGATATGACTCTCTCCTCCCCTTTCCCCTGCGCCGATTTCAGCAGCTGTGCGCCATGCACACACCTTAGCGCTGCAGCGCTAAGGTGCATGCATGAGTGTAGCATAGGTTTTGTACAGGAAGGGTATCCTTCCTGTACAAAATACTATGCTAGGCACAAGGGAAAGCTATTCTCACTTTGCATGTGTGCTGCACAGTGCAACAAGCATGCAAAGTCGGAAAAGGAAGGAGAAATGAAAGCATTTCTCCTTCCTTGTGCCTAGTTGCAAAGGGCGCAGTTTTCTCATGCTAAACTCAATCTACTGTTTTCAGTAAATTGGGTTTAGCGTGAGAAACCTTGGGTGGTTGCATGGGAACGCCCATGCACCAACCTTGGCAAACCCCCACGGCACAAAGTAATGCGAAGCAGCGCAATGTGCTGCTTCTCATTACTTTTACTTTATTTCCAGCGCTAAACAAGTTTAGCGCTGGAAAGTTGATTAGGAAAAAAAGATTTTGGGCCGTTTTGTGTCACTTTTATGACACAAACACGGCGCAAAATCTTAGTAAATCTCCCCCAACGTCTAATAAACAATCACCCAGTCTCACACTGCCTGCTGCCACCACATGAATCATCTTTCTTCTTCTCAAGTCTCAACTCAAGTTGACAGACACATGATTGATGATGATGACATATCATCATTCACAAATTGACATCACAACAAACAACAATCACTCAGCGTGCAATGCATGCCATAATTTACCTGTTCTTCCAGTGTGCTTACATGATCGATTGGTGGGTGTCACGTTGCAGAATGCAGATCATCCATTGCTTTGCTGCAAATTGATTTATTAATCTCACATGTGGGGCAGTCCCTCCAGGCTAGGAGGAAAGGATAGATAGGGCCAGGGTCGGAGGCAGAGGCAGGCCCACATTTGTTTGTATGTATTGCTCATCAAATGTCTGGCTTGAGGGAAATGGCTTTAGGGCAAGTCGGGACTTCTTCACTACAAACAGTTGCAACTCCAATCCGGCAATAAAATGTGTCTAAGAGTAAGACCGTGGGGATTGATTGGTCAACCAGACACACACACAAATAATAAACAATAATGTTCCCTAGCTATATTTTTTTGGGGGGGGGTTTGGATGTCAAATTAAGAAAGAAAGTAACTAGAAACTAAAACCTAGTTGTCAGGGAAGAAGAGCTCGTCCTCAAACTCTGGTGGTTCGCCCGGAAGTAGGTCACCTAACACACTACTTCCATGACCTGAGTCGCCATCATCATCTTTCTGCTGTGGTACTTCAGGTATGGTGTAATCCGGTGGTATAAAGTGCTAATTCATTTTGATCATGGTTAACCTCTCCACGTCAGAACGGCATCAGCAGTACTAAAAACATGCTCAGCAGAGACACTTGCTACGGGGCAAGCCAGTTAGTTTATCGCCAGCCTGCTGAGCACTGGCCATTGGCGCCTTTTCCCATACCAATACAGCAATGGGTTTTGATCAAAGTAGACCTGTGGTGGGTCATCCAGATAGGCCTGGACCATCCGCTCAATGGTTATGGGTGCTCCGCTTTGCTTGGCCTCTTTTGCCTTTGCCTCAGTACTGGACTTAAGACCTGCCAGTAGAAAACAATCCTTTGCCGATTTTGGGGCTGATGCTCCTGTTCTTGTTGTTGATGTTGTTCTTGCTGTTCTTGGTGGTTTTGGCTGCTGTGAGCCAACTGCACTGCCCTCAGGCTCAGAAGTTGAACTTGAAGGCTACCCTGCAGTACTTGTTGTGCCCTGCAGGAGTGGGCCTCTAATTCCAACGCCGTTCTTTTTCTAGCTGACTGGCTTGCACAGCTATCCAAGTTTTGTAGTTGGCAACATCACCGTCTGAAAAAGGAATGAAAGTTTCCAGTAATGGTTTGTACCGTGGATCAAGAATTGTGGCACAAATGTAATGGTTGGATGACACAATGCCTCTTTGCACCCTTGTATTTTCAGATAAGCGAAGGATTAAGCTCTCCACCAACTCATATGCTTCTTTTTTTTCCTCCACACCTGCGTACATTGCAGACACCTCCTTAAGCTGTTCCTGTAGCGTGTGCAACAATAGGATAGCTTGGCCCATGGTGCAGTCTTCCTTGCTGACTTCACATGTGAACACCTCGAACGGAAGCAGCATCTCTGTCAGGCATTTAACTGGGCCCCATTGGTCCATCTCAGTGATCATGCCTTTCACAGTTGCATCCCCTATTTGCATGACATATTCATTGATTGGTCCATACTCAAGCATGCAATAAGTTGAGTTCCAACGTGTTGGCACCTCCTGGATGAGTGCTTTAACTGGCATTCTATTATCACGTTAAATGATCCTAAGCTGCTTCCGGACTTTAAAAGAATGGCTGAAATGTGTGCAGATTCTTTTGCAGGTGGTCAGTAAGTTGCTGACTCGGTCTACTTTTTTCAGAAAGTCTTGAACAATGATGTTAATGCACTGCACCAAACACAGGACCCTGAAATAGCCACCATCGGCCATGGCCTTAACTGTATTACTGCCATTGTCCGTGGCAACAAAAATGGTCGCAGCCATTCAAAGACCTTAGTGTTAAAGTCTTCCAAAATGTTTGAAGCAGTATGGGATTTCTCCATGGCAAACATGGCTACTGTAGCATGATTCCGAGCACCATTAAAAATGTCAGCAGTGTCAACACCTGCAGTTATTTTTCTCTAACCCCCACAAAAGAGATCCAGTGTGCAGTGATGTACATGTAATCAGTGGCTAGGCAACTGGTCCTCATGTCTGTCATCAGGTGGATAGTGTGAACAGCACTCTGCTGCAAAGCTTGTCCAAGCAACTCCAGCACATCGTGGTGTAGTGCTGGAATAACAACCCTGGTGAAATAGGACCGCCTGGGAACCTTCCATTTCGGGCAGATGACTGCCACAAATTCAAGAAAACCCACCCTTTCCACAAAAGAAAAAGGGAGGAGGTCCAGCGCTAACATTTTAGCCAGCTTCGCGTTGTACAAATGTGCTTTTGGGTGGTTGCGTTCACACTGCCCCTCCGGCCTACACATGCCGAGAATGGTAGCCTGGATTTTTTTCTTTTCTGGTGCCACCACTGATGCAGGTGACTTCTTGAGAGCAGACATTGGTATGCTCAATGCTCATTTCGGTCTGGCAGTCACTGTACTCTTGCCTTGGACCCCTTGGTGTCTCGACCTGACTCTTGTGCCATTGCGATATTGCTGATGATGATGTGGGCAATACCACTGCACTGCTGGGGACAGGGCTGCTTTATTGTGTACCAGAGAAAATGTCTACCTCTTCTTCACTTTCCACCACGATCGGATCTTCACCCCCTCCAACAACAGCACTTGCAGTTTTTTGGCCGCTATGGTGCGCCTCCCACTGGATCAAGTAGTGTTTTCTCAGATGGGTTGTTTGGCCTCCGGCACAATAGTTTGTACCAAGCTTACCCCAACTAATACTTGTTCCACAAATGGAGCATATAGAAATGTTCACCTCCTTCTTCCTAACCGAAAAGAAGTCCCAAACTGGGGAGGTCAACTTTCTGATGCTGCTGGTGCCACTTGCAATGTCAGATGAACTGGTAGGTGGGCGTGGCATTTGACTCTCTGCAGTACCTACTTCTACTGAGGTGGTTGTGGTGGATGTAGATCGCTGCCGGGACTTTGTAAATATGGCATATGGAGGTGGTGTTGGTGGTATCTGTGGTGCCACATCCCTCACAGCAATTTGGGATGGGGTAATGTAGATCACCACTGGGGCTGGTCTAATTTCCATGATGACTGGCTTGTCAACATCCTCCTCTTCTACATCTACCTCCATAACTTCAAGGCTTTCTGGAACCTTCCGTCCCTAGCCTTGTCTCGTGGCGTGCCTCAATCTCAGACAGAGGTGGGATCCAAGTGGTGTCCAGATTATCAGATGGGGGGCTTGGAGAAGAAGTTGATGGACTAACCCTCCTTTTCCTTGTTGGGGTTCTGGAAGACAATGGATCTTCTGAAAGAGTGGCTTGCTCATCTTCTTCCTCAGCAGGAAGCTCGATCTCCTGAACTGCCCCTACTTCGGGAGGAACTACTATTGTGGTGGTTGCAGCTGTTGTTGCCCACTTATCTGAGTTTCCTGCATTGATTGGGTACTACTTTGCGAAAACGATAAGTACATTTCAACGTCACTGCTCGTCTGTGTTGCCGTGATTAGACTGGCTGTTTCTGAGACAGACATGGGCTTGGGCCTAGGTTGTGGGTTGGGTCCGCTGATGATGGGGTGCTGCTCCCAGCTTGCTCCCCGGACACCGCTGCTGCAGGCACAATTATTGGTTTCCCAAAAAAGGTCTTGGGCGACATACCAATGGTGATATGTGGCAGTGCCTTCTTCTTCTCACTGGCAACTTTGACTTTCTTGGTACAGATACCTTTCTTTGGGGCCATCTTGAAGCTGTCAGTTAGCACGCAGCGGCACTTGTCTTAGATTCACAAGTTGAAGAGATGTCTATGGTCACATGATGTCGTGTGCAGGGCGCAGGCCTTCTGTCTGGCAGTACAATGGGTGATGTTGTCTCCTCCTCTTGTGCACCTAAAACCAAAGAAGCAAGAAGAACATCAGTGAAATGAGGCATTGTTGTAGTTCAATTACTAGTACAAACAAATATATTATCATTTAGTGTGTGGTCACGCTTGTTAGTGTTGTTACCTCAGTTTTTAAAATAATTAACAAAACAGTGTAACCATTTGTGAGACTTTGACAACAACAAGGGCTTTCATGGTGTACTGTACAGTACACCCAGGAATGATAGGAAAGAAGAAGAACAACAACAACAAATGTAACGGTTTGGCAATTGGCATTGTGCATCATGTGGGATGCGGCACTCAGGGAGCTGCAGCTGACAAATGACAATGGAACAATCCCTAGACAATGAATACTGTTGTGTAATATTCACGTCATATATCAGACATGGGGTTAATAGTCAATTGATGGCAAACCATGTTACTTTGAAACTGAAAAAAAAATTGAAAAAGAACTTGATTTTGTTTTTACTTTGAAAAATTGAAAAAAATAGAAAATATAAAAAAAGAAAAAATTAAACAAATTGGAGAAATTAAAAAATTAAAATTAAAAAAGAAATTAAAATAAACAAAAAAATATTAGTTAAATAAATAATTTTAATGAGTAAAAGATAAAAATTACAGTCAAGCGTCTAATTATTAATTTATTAAGCTGCTAGTATTATCTCACTGATCAACCGTCCATGCAAGCATATGGCAGAGGGGCACACAGGCTGAACACACAAAATGGCTGCCAGTCACATGGCCAGGCCACCACAACAAGAAGCAATAAGCCAAAGGAACAAAGGGAAGACATGCAGGCCTATGGAAAAAGCACACTGACTGCCTCCACAAAATGTCCACCAGCCACATGGTCACTCACAACAACAAGCAGGAGGCCTGGAAAACAATGATCACAAGGAGGCCTATGGACACAAACTTTACAAAATGCACGTGGCCACATAGGGAGCCAAGGCAAATGCTGGCCTACTCTTACAAACACACCCACACACTGACCAGACAAAGGAGGCATGCGAAACAACACATCTTTAATGCAACAATACCAAAAATGAAAATCCACAGGGGTAAAAAGGTTTGCAAGTTACACCACACACATCCAACAAAGGCATTAACACACATGAAAAAAAAGGGAAATACCACAAAAAACACATTTTGTATTTCAATCCAATGCCATCCATGCCCTAAATGAAGTTTAAATTCAACGGACCCACAGAAACAGTTGTTTCATGCACCCATAAGTAGCTCTGGGCCTATCGGCTGGAAAACCCATTGGCAGACTAGGCCACATAGTGAATCAATTCAAATCAATATTGCAAATTCATTAAAAAAACATGGAGAAAATGTAGTGAACTGGGCTACATTTTTGCTGAATAAAAGACGAAAAAATTGCAGGCAAAACAACAACCAGCAAGAAGCAATAAGCCTACAAAGGGAAGACAATGCAGGCCTATGGCAAAAGCACACTGGCTGCCTTCACAAAATGGCCGCCAGCCACATGGCCAGGCCACCACAACAAGAAGCAATAAGCCAAAAGGAACAAAGGGAAGACATGCAGGCCTATGGCAAAAGCACCCTGACTGCCTCCACAAAATTGCCACCAGCCACATGGTCACAACAACAAGCAGGAGGCCTGGAAAACAATGAACACAAGCAGGCCTATGGACACAGACTTTACAAAATGGCCCGTGGCCACATGGGGAGCCAAGGCAAATGCTGGCCTACTATTACAAACACACTCACACACTAGCCAGACAAAGGAGACTTGCAAAATAACACATCTTTAATGCAATAATGCCAAAAAACAAAAATCCACAGGGCTAAAAAGGTTTGCTAGTTGCAACCACTCACATTCAACAAAGGCATTAACACACATAGAAAAAAAAGTGAAATACCACAAAAAAAACACACTTTGTATTTCAATCCAATGCCATCCATGCCCTAAACAGACACCACAGAAACAGTTGTTTCATGCACCCATGAGTGAGTAGTTCTGGGCCTACTGGCTGAAAGGCCTATTGGCAGGCTACTGGGCTACATAGTGTATTAAATAAATATTGCAAATTGATTTCAAAACATGGAGAAAATGTAGGGAACTGTGCAACATGCTTCCTTTATAAAACAAATAAAATTACTTACAAAGAAACAACTAGGTCCCTACTGAAACTAAAGGCCACCCACCACAATAAATTTTAAAAAAAACAATGTAAAGTATAAATAAATCTAGGTGAATGGCCCCAATCAAACTAACAACACCAGTTTTCCAACTTAATTGTGAAATTTCAAATTCAAAGTCCTCAAATCCAATGATATATTAAGCAGCAGACACAATGAGTGATCCTTCCATCTCCAAATCTAAATGAAAGTGACCAGAAAATGGACAAAGCACTGGGAGGAGCCTGCTGGACAGGCACAGGAAGTTGGAGACTCTGGGGCACTTTGTTCCTAAAAGTATAGCCAAATGTCAATTTGAGGAGTATTTTTACTCCAAATCGTCATTTCGAGAAGGTTTTGATTCTGCTCGGGGAGAGGACCTTTTCCAGATTGCAGTCGTGGAAGATTCTGCACATTCGGGATCGCGTTCTTCACAAAACTTCCGCCGGAAGTCTGATTGCGCGGTCAAATGTCGTGTTCGCGACCGCAAACTCTTGCGGGACTATGCAGCTGCATAGCAGATCTTGTGGCGCTCGTGAATGGCTCGGGAAATCTCGTAGGCAATCGCAGGCACCGGGTAAGTCACTCCCGCGAAAACGCATTTCAGACGAGCCAACACAAAAAAACCTCAGCTCCATTGCGCAGTTCGGACTTTTTCAGCAACACCGAACGCGGAACGCGAAGTTGCCAAAACTTCGCAAACTGCACGAGTGGAGTGGAGTTTTACGCCTGGGGTTGCTACTCACACACACACTTATTTACCTACACAGTCATTCGCACTAGGCCTGGGAAGAGATGCTAGCCACACCGTTCGCACGATATTTTACCTCATTCACCATGCAAAGTGCGTTCTCGTGCCAGAAGTCACACGTGAACAGTACCACGCGGGTCGCATAGTAGCATCCATCTTGTGTTTTGCTCTTTTATAGTGCTGGGGCCTACTTTTGAATCCCTCCTTATTCTGTGTAATCCTACTCCTCTCTAATTTATCTACCCTTCCTTTTTATTTATTATCTTACTGTGTGTCTTTGTGTTTCTGTATCTTACGTTTTTTTGTAAAAAAATGTGTTTTTTGTGACTTTTGTGCTCTTTTCCTTTTTTGCTTTACTTTCTCATTTTATTTCCTTCCTTCCTTCATTTTTTCTTTCTATACTCTTCTCTTCCTCCCACCCAGAGCTGTGGCAGAGCAGGGAAGCGGCAGCACCAGGCTCCCCAAACCAGCACCACCTCCCCAGCCGCATACCTTGCAGTCAGCCGCACCGTGAAGGGGTGCAGCCCCACACCTTTTCTCAGAGGTGGAGGTGGCTACGCTAATTTTTTATCTGCCTCCAAACTGGCACCAGGACTGGCAGTGGGTACGGCCTCTGGGAGCGTAGGCAGTGCTGGGAAAGGGTGCACAGGGCTGTGCGCAGGTGCTCTCGGGTTCGGCGCACCCAATAACGTCTTACGCACTGGTGGGCCGAAATCCTGGATAAGGACCAGGACCTTCTGGGCCTGCTGGGTGTGGAGGTTGCTGGGCTCTGTAAGTAATAATTATGTATTTGTTATGATCTATCTATGCTAATATTATTTTCCCAAATAGCAAGCATGCTGCTCACACTCAGGTAAGTTAAGTTCATGCTACAAATATTATGTGATTATCATGTAGAGTAGAAAGGTGCTCTGCGGCGCTACCTAATCCTACTTGTTGGTGCTCTCTTTAGCTGTTTATTTACAAAGTCATGCAGAGAGTCCTCTGTCTTGTCTCTAAGATAGTGGTAGTTATTAGTATGAGTGAGTTAGCCCGTTCTCTCAATACTACATGCCTTTATTTGTTGTAGCTCATACAGTCTCAACCCCAAGCAATTTCCCAGTGATGTGTAGTATGCATGAATCTATGCACTGAAAAAAAATGTAGACTGAGTTGGCCCATCAAAGGATGTTGAGACTGAGAGATTGAGAATGAGATGAGAAGCAAAAGATAATTTGTGGCAATTTATTAGTAGTTATAAAATGTAGTTTAGGAAATTTGGAATAGGTCCACAATACTAATAATACTATAGGAAATCTGATTTAGAAAAGTTCAATGTTACTGTGTTTACCTTTCCCTGTCAAAATATTTTTGTGGAGATTATTATTACCTGTACCACTAATCTTGTTTTATTTACGTCTTACATTAGCATCCAGGGGCAAGAAGAGGGATGGGCCTGGATCCAGCAAGGTGGGTGAGAGAGCTGGAGGTGCCACTGCCTCCACAAGTGCCTCAACAGATGGCTCTGCTGGCCTCAGTAGGTCCTTCTGTTTTTAATATTATTATTTCCCTAACTTTTACTGCTCAACATTTAGAATTATTTTTCGTTTTTGCTGTTCCTGTCTCCTAATTGTTTTCCAACTCCTCTTTGTTGTATTTGTTTCCTAAATTCTTCTTCTCCTTGCATTATTCTATTTACTTATTTTCTATATTTCAAGTTACTCTACTTGACATCAAACTGTCTGTACTAGTCTGTGTGTTAGGTAGCTTACTTTCTTCTGCTTTGGCAGTAAGCTTACCCCCTCCCCTTATATATCTTCTGGACTGGTGATACTGTAAGACTCAGGAAACCCATTTTAGGTCAGGTACTCTACTGTGAAGATTGCATGCCCAAGTAAGGTATTATAGACATGCTTGTTGAGAAGGCTTTCTTTTTCTGGCTCATGCTCAAACAGTAAAACAAGAGAATGGCCATGGTCATTGTGGACCCCCAATGTTGTGTGTGTATTATTATCATAGTATACCAGCAGTTGATGACAGTGCAGCACGGCTGGATATATGAGGATGGCCTCATTGCATTTGCCAAACAAAACAATATGTCCTTCGTTGACCAATTATTTCACCCCTTCATTGGACTTCATTGACTCAGATTCCTCATAGTTCTGCCCCTCCATTACAAAATGTTTTGGTTGGTTTGATTGCCTGTCTTTTCAAACATTGCCAATGCCCAACATGATACTTTGATAGAAGATTCTGTAACCAAACTGTAGTGATGCATTGTGGTTGTATTTTGCTAAAAGAAGTAATTATAGGGGGATGCGTATCTGGCATCTAAAATGTGTAATGTTTTTTCTAGCCACACAGAACACCAGTGCAGGAGCAGGCAGCAAGGGCACCAGTTGAGCGGATGTGGCAGCATCAGTTGAAGGTGGGGTTCCAGCTTTGGCAGGGACGGGCGGTGAAAAATCACATTGCTTGCTGATTGAAAATTAGTAATATACACTCACTGCAAGGGTGCTGACTCGTGAACACCTTGCTTTTGCAGATACAGTGGGAGTTGAGTAGGGAATGGCCTCTATTATCTGGAACTCAACAGACAAAGGTTGATAATGAAGTTTAACAACAATGGGTTGATAGGAAAGGGAATAAAGGATGGAAAGAGAAAGGAGAAAGGATGGGTGAAATTTAATATGAGTGAAAGGATGCATGGGTGAATATGTGGTTGAAAGGATGCATATAGGTGGGTGATACGATGCATGGTTGGGTGAAGGATGGATGAACGGGTATCCGCTATGAAAGGATGCTTGCCTGGGTGGGTGAAAGGTTATGGGTGAAAGGATACCTGCCTGGTTGGGTGAAAGGAATGCTCACGTCTGTTAAAGCAGCATGCATGAATGGGTGAAAGGATGCATGGCTGGACAAATGGATGTTGGTGAAAGATGCAATGAGAGCAATGCTTGGATGGATGGATATGTGTGGACGGATGGTTTTCAGTGGTGAAAGACTGGATGAGAGAATGTATCTAAGGCTTAAATGGTGTGTATCCAAGTCAAGGTTGAGGAATACTAGAACAATGAAATGATGAATGGATAATTGCTTGGATGAAGAAACAAGGAAAGGAAGCTCTTCTGGATAGGGGCATGCACACCTACTCCACTTGCCTGGAATGGTTAATCAAAGCTTTGATTCAAAGTGTTGGGGTGGTATTTCTGTCTACTCCATTGAGTCACAATATTTCTTTAAATGAGGCAGATATTTGTATCCCACCCATCATCAATCATCACCTCCCTCCTGAACCATGGCATTTTTCCCATGCCACCTATGATGACCTAACTGCTGCATGGTTCATCTTCTCACTGCAGTGTTGGCTGTGCAATGTGCATCTGCTTGAGTTAATGTGGTATTTCCAAAGTTTTCAATGCCTGGCAATGTGAAAAGGTGTGTTTCCTTCCCTCGCAGTGTCCACTCAGTCACTTCCTACCAGTACTTCACTCCTTTATTCTTTCACAAGTTCTGTCCCCCAGCCTCCCCCAAAATTTGAAAAATCCATTCTTTGTGTGCACCACATTTTTCTAGCCAAGTGATATATTTCATCATGGCTTCCATAACGGATGTGCACCTGTTCAAATTCTTCCCTTTCAACATTGTCAACCAAAGTTACTCAGTAGTCAAAGCTTAGGCACATGATGATGATCAGTAAAATGTCTACATACCCAGCCTAATCCCTCTAACTTACCCTGCAGTAGAGTAATTTAAGTTTCCTTTCCTTACTGCCAAGCAAATGTACTTGTTGCAAAAATAAATTATAAAGTGTGCCGGAGGGTGAGGCTAGGGAATAAAGTGGGACTAAGTAAGTGCCTTGACTTTTGTGGATGGGATAGTCTGTGATGAACGTGTCAAATACACACTATATCTGGTTCCTTTCCCTGTACTGCAGGGCATCACTTTTCCAACTGTCTACTTATGACAGACAGGATGTTCGCAAGATTTATATGTGACATGTATCAATATTCATCTGCCTTGTAGTCAGGTTGAGATTGAAAGGCATTTTGGAGAAGAGCAAGGCCATTGGAATAACTTAATTGTCTATTACAGGTGCCCCAGCTGCAGAATGCAAAGAGTAGCAAAGTACGACTAGTAACGAGTATGACTAGGGCAACAGCTGAGCTAACATGCCACCATTAATTTAGAACAACAAGAGAGAGAATATTTGCACTCCTTAGTGCATAAAACCTTACTCAATAATGAGAGGCAATTGATTTTTATTTTTTCACACAAAGTGCCTGTTTAGTTTTTTTTACTAGGATATCCTTGAAAAGAAAAAAATATATGTTTTTTTAAACTGGTGTGCTGTGTTTATATTTTGCCTTAATTCCTTTCAGACAGTGAATTTGCCATATGCCTTTAGTTTTATGTCAGGCATGTGTGGGTAATGGCTTTGCCTCTGATCACATCAAATCGAATGGCCCTAGGGGATCAGCAATGTACTGCTATCCTGCCACCCACTACCTCATTTCATACAAGTGTTTTGCACAGAGCACTGTTTATAATTTCTCTTTTTCTTTCTAGCTACTCCTGGTGTCAGTGGCCATCAAAATCAGCAGGATGTAGCAGCCTGAATGAGGCAGCAGAAACTGGAGGCTATATGTGATACATACTGGTGGGTGGTGGCCCAGGAGGAGGAGGAAGCCACTACCCAGGACCCCAGCTATCCCCCAATGCCTCCAGCCTCTCAACATCAGCACCGTAGTCCGCTGGCAGCTGCCCACCAGCAATCCATCACTGCTGCCCCCAATCAATTTCTGACCGCAACGTCCACCGCATAATGCAGAGGCTGGACCGCATGCAAGCCAGGCAAATCAAGATGGAGGAGCACCTTAAAAGCTTCTGGCCTGCCGTTAGTGCCCTCTTCTGCCCTTTTTTTTTAACCTTTGTTTTGATAGGTGGTACTTGTTGTTGGTGGGATGGGAGTTGGGACAGGGACAGTTTGGACTTTAGTTTTACTTTTTGACTTTTTTCTGACATTTTGGACATTGGTTCGGGATGGAGAGAATTATTTTGGCAGAGGGGTGGGTCCGTTTAGGGTTGAAGGGGTGGGTTTATATAATATTGTTGTTAATAAATATCATTATTTGTGCTTCAAATCTTTTTTGGGGTGTTTTACTTTGCACTGCTGCCTTTTAGCTCAGTAGCAACCTGTGTTTAAAATCTTATGATAGCGTACATCAATTAGTTATGTGTTACCCTTGTCCTACTACTACTCTTCTAGTCTCTGCAATCTGAAACTATATTGACCACTAAGGGGAGGTGGGAGGGGGTTTCCAACTTTCCACTTTCCATTGCCTATATTGCCTACAAGCAAAGCAATGCTCTATAGTTCTCTTACCGGAATAGATGACGTTAGAGCTGCATGGTATCCCAAGGTGCCATGGTGGTGGTAGTGGCTAGCGTACTAACAGTGAAGAAGCAGCAAGGTCCCACTCCCACCTAGGTGAAATCCAACTGTAGGATTAATCGGAAGGATTATTCATCAAAGACAACTAAATTGAAAACAAAACTGAGTTAGTGGCTTATATATATTATTATATCATAGCTTTACAAATAATTGAGACCAGACTACTATGCAACAAAGAAAACCTGCTACTGAAAATATAACATGCAGTACTAAATTATTCAGAGCAATGGTGAGCTAGTATTTTAATTATAACTACAGGAGTAAATATTCGAATCGTGAAGTGGACAAGCATTTCTGCAACACAATGCCTTCATGAAGATGTGGATGAATGATGTTCTTCTATATCTAAAATATTGATAGTTTTTTATGCATGGGTGGGAAAATAGGGTCAGTGTGGGCTATTGTTTAGGTAATAGAAGAACTGATGATCCTGCACTGAGTTGGTGTTGCTTTCACCAAATCCGCCCCACCAAGTGCGTGATCAATTAATGGTGTAAATTATTAAATCACACCTCAATAAATCACACAGCCGAGGGAAGAGAGTTAGGGGTTTGATGAATGGATGGGAAAGTGGATTTGGGGAGATGTGTGACAACAACAAACACTAAAAAAGACGATATTCCTCTGGGTGATGAGCACCCATGATCCATTCATGATCCAGACATCACGAATATGCTGTGGGAGGAAACGAAGGAATGACAATGACACAGTTAGGAGTGAAGTTCTAAAAAATGGTTATTACAAGAAAAATTATACTGTAATGCCAAAGTGGGGGTGCATCAACATTCTTCTTGGATTGTCAGTCAATCTTGGGTGCCTGGCTGAAGCAGTCCGGTAAGGTAAGTGTGAGTGTTATGATGCTTTTGCCTTTTGTGCAAGAGAAAAGAAGGCCTGCGGATTGTAAAACAGAAATGATATTGTAGAATCAAGGAGACGGACAAACGGTAAACTTCATGAAGATTGTACCAAAAAGAAGACTCAGAGGCAGAGCAAGAACATAGGGGCATATTATCAAGAACGGCGTTAAAAATTATCGCCGGTTTAGCGGCAGAAAACTGCCACTAAAGCGGCGATAATGGGCTTGATAATATGCCCTGGAGAATTCCAATAGAAGCCCATGTTCTGGTGTGAACATGGGCTTCTATTGGAATTCTCAAGGGCATATTATCAAGCCCATTATCGCTGCTTTAGCGGCAGTTTTCTGCCGCTAAACCGGCGATAATTTTAACGCCGTTCTTGATAATATGCCCCATAGTCCTTTGCAATCATTAATTTTATGAATTATGTGCAATCGATTAAGTGAGAACATTTCAATTACAAGTAAAACAACCAACAATCACAGACAAGTAGCTGTATGCATCGGGAAGATCAAACTCACAACTGTCAGGATGATCATGAGCACAGTGCACACACTCAGCAGCATTGCATTACCCAAATCAAGTATCAGCACACCTCTTACCAGTCCACAGAGTTGAATAGGCCTCTTGGAGTCATCACTAGGCCATGTTGAAGTTGTTGACGGAGTCATGCCCTGAGTCCTCCCATCATCCTCCTGACTCTGAGTAACAAATATGTACAACTCAGTACCTACTCCAGTCCTGACTCAAATGAGAGAGATAGACGTGTAGTGCAATGCTGTTGATGAACAACAAGAGAAACATTGAGTCATTTTTTTGTGTAGACTAGATTTGTGTTTGTTAGCTAAAGGGACTGGTCGGGTCTTTGAGGAGTGTGAAAAAGAAAACAAAGCAGTGTGGACCCAGCAAACAAATCTCGCTAAGTGCCTAAGGGGAAGAAAATAAATCACCTTCAGGGAAATAAATGATCACTCGTCGTTAGGCCACCAACATTGTAAATCATCACAAAAACAATCAAGCTTAATCATTATAGTTAGACACCCACTCTCACTGTCTGCCACCACAACAAGAATCATCTCAACACACTCACAAACATAATATAATTATCAACCTTGCTTTGATGCATGCCATTTACCTCTTCTAATTCAAGCAAGGTTTATACATTGCTGATCCTCTGATTCACGAAACAACACATTGGCCAGTGTTGTAAATCAAATATTGTGGGGAAGTCCTGCTAGGGGAATAAAGAATGGAACGATTGGCATGAGATGGAGGCAGGCATTGTATCTCCAATGTCTTTGACGGGAATTGGGGGGGGGGGAGAGGCTACTTCACTGTACACTGGTCCAACTCCAATCCTACCATACTTGTGTCTAAAATGGTGGGGCTGCATTAGTCAGTCAGATTAAAAAAAACAAGATAATTTAATGTTCCCCAAGCTATATTTTTAATTAATTTTTTGTCAAAGCAGTTAGGCAATAAAAACGTTCTGGTGGCCAAGGCATACTCAGTACAAGTCAGAGAAGTAGAGTTCATCCTCAAACTCAGGTGGGTCACCCAGAAGTTGGTCATCTAACACACTACTACCATGACCTGAGTCTGACCAATCAGCCTCATCTTCCTCCTGTCATACTTCAGATGTGGTGTAATTTGGTGGTATAAAGTGCTGATTCATTTTGATCATGGTTAATCTCTCCATGTTTTGGGGCGAGAGACTGGTCCTTTTCAATGTGCCAACTGCACCAGCTGCACTGAACACATGCTCAGTGGACACACTGGCTATCAGGCAAGGGAGCCTGCTGAGCACTGGCCTTTGTTGCCTCTTCCTATACCAATACACCAATGGGTTTTGATTCAGATAGACCTCTGTTGGGTCATCCAGATAGGCCTGGACCATCCTCTCTATAGTGCCTCTGCTCTGGACTTAAGCCTAACTTTAGAAAGCAATCAAATGCAGATTTTGGGGCCGATGCTCCTTTTTCTGTGATTGCTGGTGTTCTTGTTGTTGGTTTTGGCTGCTGCGAGCCAACAGCACTGCCCTCAGGCTCTAATAGTTGAAGGCTGCACCACATAAATTATGCCGTGGAGGAGTGGGCCTCTAATTCCCAGTCATTTTTTTCTACGTCACTAGCTTGCTCAGCAATCCACGTCTTGAAGTTTGAAACACCCCAAACAGAAAAAGGAATGAAGGTGGCCAGTAATTGTTTGTACTGTGGATCAAGAATTGGGGCACACATGTAATGTTTGCACTCTTGTAATAACAAATAAGCGAAGGATTAAGCTCTCCACCAACTCATGGGCATCTTTTTTTTGTCCCCACCTGCTTATATTTCAGACACCTTCTTTAGCTGTTCCTGTGGCGTATGCAACAACAGGATAGCTTGGCCCTTGGTACTGTCCACCTTGCTGAATTCCAGTGTGAAAACCTCAAAAGGAACCAGCATCTCTGTCAGGCATTTGACTAGGCCCCATTGATCCATCTCAATGATCAAGCCTTTCACAGTTGCATCCCCTCTTTGCATGACATATTCATTGATCAGTCTGTACTGCTCAAACAGATGTTGCAACATGTAATAAGTCGGTGTCCAACATGTTGGCACCTCCTGTATGAGTGGCATTCTATTATCACGCTTTAAAATAATGGCTGAAATGAGTTCAGGTGGACAGTTAGTTGCTGACTCAGTCTTCTTTTTGAGAAAGCCCTGTACAATGATGTTGATGCAGTGCGCCAAACACAGGACCCTGAAATAGCCATCATCTGCCATGCCCTTAACTATATTACTGCCATTGTCCGTGGCAACAACTCCAATGTTAAGCCCTCTTCGTCACAGCCATTCAAAGACCTTGTTGTTAAAGTCATCCAAGATGTTTGCAACTGTATCAGATTTCTCCATGGTGAACGTGGCTACTGTGGCATGCTTCCAAGCTCCATTAAATATTTCAGAAGTGTCTACACCTGCAGATATAATTTCTGTAACGCCCACAAAAGAGATCCAGTGTGCACATGTAATCAGTGGCTTGGCAAATGGTCCACATGTCTGTCATCAGGTGGATAGTGAGAACAGCACTCTGCTGCAAATCTTGTCCAACCAATCCCAGCACATCGTGATGCAGCACTGGAACAGCAACTTCCAGCTGGGAACCTTCAATTTCGGGGCAGATGGCCGCCACAGATTCTAGAAAACCCACTCCTTCTACAAAAGAAAAAGGGAGGAGGTCCAGCACTAACATTTTAGCCAGCTTTCCATTGTACAAACGTGCAGTTGGCAGGTTGCGTTTATACTGCCCCTCATGCCTAAACATGCCAGGAATAGTAGCCTGGATTTTTTCTTTTCTGCTGCCACCAATGCAGGCGACTTCTTCTTGAGACTGAGAGCAGAAGGTGGTTGGCTCAATGTGCATCTCAGAGGGTCAGTCACTGTAGGCCCTTGCCTTGGTGTCTTGACCTGACTCTGGTGCCATTGTGATGTTGCTGATGCTGGTGATACTACTGCACTGCTGGGGACAGGGCTGATTTGCGTAACTAAAATGTCACCCTCTTCTACACCTTCACCTTCCACCTTGATCAAAGCAGATTCAGATTCCCTGCTCTCACCACCTTCACCAACACCACTTGCACTTTTTTGGCTAAGGTGCTCTTGCCAGGGGATTGTGTGGCGTTTTCGCAAATGGGCTGTTTGGCCTCTGGTACCATAGTTTGTACCAAGCTTACCACGACGAACACTTGCGCTGCAAATGAAGCATATGGCAATGTTTGCTCCTTCTCGCTAACCGTAAAGAAGTCCCAAACTGGGGAGGTCCACTTTCTGAAAATGGTGCCACCGCCAATGGCGGAAGAAGTGGCAGTAGATGGGTGTTTTGACATTTGCCTCTCTGGGGCTGGGCTAACATCTATGATTACTGGATCATCGTCATCCTCCTTTTCTTCATCTGTAACGCTACAGCTTTCAGGAAACTTCCTTTTCCCTAGCCTCTCCTGGCGTGTCTCAGACTGAGGCGGGATCCAAGACTAGTCTTGACCATCAGAAGGGGGCTTGAAGAAGAAGATGGTGGAGTAACCTTCCTTTTTCTTGCTGGAGATCTGGAAGATAATGGACTTTCTGAAGGAGTGGCTTCTTCTACTTCCTCAGCATGAAGCTCAATCTCCTGAACTGCTCCTACTTCAGAGGAACTACTAATTGTGGCTGCGGCTGTTGTTGTCCACTTATCTGAGGTTCCTGCAATGATTGGGTACTACTTTGCGAAAGAGATAAGTCCATTTCAATGTCACTGCTCATCGACGTTGCAATGATTAGACTAGCTGCCTCTGTACCAGATATGGACTTGGGCCTAGGTTGGGGTGGGTCTGCTGATGCGGGGGTGCTGCTCCCAGCTTGCTCCTCAGAGGCCGGTGCGGGAGGCACACGTTTGCCAAAAAGGGTTCAGGCCAACACGCAAGTGGTGGAAATCGACTACTTCTCCCCTTCGGCCACTTTCTTGGCAGCACCTTTCTTTGGGGCCATATTGAAGTTGTCATTTAGCAGTGGCACTTAGCTTCACAAGTTGAAGGGATGTCTGTGTTATGTGGTCAGGCGTCACAACATGCACAGACCTTCTGTTTGAAAGTACTGTGGGTGATGTTGTCTCTTGTGCACCTAAAACCAAACAAGCGAGCAGAACATCAGTGAAACATGGCATTGTTGCAATTGAATTAGTATTATCATTTAGTGTGGTTCCTTAAGTTACAATACAGTGTATCCATTCATAGAACCACACCAACATAAACTTTCATGTACACTCAGGAAGGATAAGAAAGAGCAACAACACACTGATGTAACTGTTGCTTTATGTGCATCAAGTTGGGAATGGAGTGTGGCACTCAGGGAGGTGCAGGTGACAAAAGAAAACTGACAATGGAATAATCCTTAGAAAATGAATGCTGTGCACTGCCGAGAGCACATGGGTTTGAAGCCGGATGGTAGGAAAATGGGACAAATTAACTTAGAAAAAAATAAAATTAAAACAACATTTGAATAAAATTTGCAAAAATGAACAAGAAGAAATGCAAAAAAATTATAAAACAAATTAAAAGGAAATAAAAAATGTTTTAAAAAAATTATCAAAAAATGGCCACTGACCACATGGTCACAACAGCAAGCAGGAGGCCTGGAAAACAAAGAACACATGCAGGCCTATGGCAAAAGCACACTGACTGCCTCCACAAAATGGTCACCAACCACATGGTCAAACAACAAGCAAGGAGGCATGGCCATAAATAAAGAATATAAGCAGGCCTTTGGCAAAAGCACACTGGCTGCCTACACAAAATGGCCACCAGCCACATGGTCAAACAATAAGCAAAAGGCATGGAAAACAAAAAACACATGCAGACCTATGGACACTGGGAGAAGCCTGCTGGACAAGAACAAGAAGTTGGAGACTCTGGAGCACTTCATTCTTGTTGGCAAAAAAAGGAAAAAAGAAAGGACTCCTCGTACAAAATACCAACATAAACGATTAATTTGAGAAGGTTTTTAACTCCAAATTGTCTCTTTGAAGATATGTATCTGTTTCTCGAGGAGAAAATCTTCCACAGGTTGCAGCCGCGGTCGATCGTGCTCACTCGTGATCACGTACATCGCAAAAGAAGTGCCGGAATTCACTGGTGAGGCCTAATGACGTGTTAGCGGCCAGCTAGCTGGGAACTCACGGGCGGCTAGCAAATCTTGTGGCGCACACGAATGGTGAGAAAATATCATGGGCTCTCACGAGTGCCTGCAAGTCTCTCCTGTGTGCACAAAGTGACATTTTGATGTGCCAACAAAAAAAAAACCTCTGCTCTGTTGTGGAGTGCAAAGTTTATCTGTAACTCCGCGTTCTCTGCGGAGTTGCCGAATTCTGCAAACTCTGCGAGCAGAGAGGAGTTTTATGCCCAGGCCTAATTCACACACCCACTCACTCACCCATACAGCTTCTGAACACAGCCACTCACTCACACATTTAGCACTCACATACATCCACTTACATACCAATTCACACACCCATACAAGCATTGATACATCTGCTCATTCACCCATACAGCCATTCACACAGACACTCACTCTCCAATATGGCCACTCACACACCAACTCACTTAACCAAATACCCACTCAAACAGCCACTCACTCATACATTCATTCAGACACCCCTACAGTCACTTCACACTCACTTACCCACCCATAGAGACACTCACACCATCACTCACTCACCCATACAGCCAGTGACACATCCACTCTATATATATATATATATATATATATATATATATATATATATATATATATATATATATATATATATATATATATATATGTATATATATATATATATATATGCACCAAACCAAGTTGCAGGCTTAACGCGTTGCTCCAGACCGAGAGGGTGCGCCGCCAGCCAGCGCCTGCTTGCTGGAAAACATGAGGTCCAGTGCCCTCTCCCAGGTAGGAAAAAGCGCGACACAGCTCCGGGGATAAAAATGGCTTTGTTGCTGAAAATGCGCAAGGAAATGAAGTCTATGAAACGCTAAGGCAGACGTGTTTCAGCCTTCCAAATGGCTTCATCAGTGCCGGTTCCATGGGCTTCTCGATCTTCCAGGGGGGCCAAGCGATGTACTGCTGATAACGAGACCACTCCCAGTCAGGTGGTCTCTCGCTCTTCCTCCTCCTAATGATGTGCAATAGGTCTTGTGCTCACCCACGAGACAGGTGCATGCTGGTAATGGTAGTCCGTTGAGAAGGCCCATTCAGTAATAGGGCATTCCTGACACCCTGTGATGCCCCAATTTGCATTGGCTACAGATCCCGAACACAGTCACAGATGCCTGGAAAGGTTCGGCCATTTCTCGTATCCCCTTATCAGGCAATCAGTATTGCCTCCTCTCTCCCCATCAATCCAAAATGTATCAGAGCTGGTGGGGGGCTACGTGTTGCAACTTCATGCACCAAACCAAGTTGCAGGCTTAACGCGTTGCTCCAGACCGAGAGGGCGCATCACCAGCCAGCGCCTGCTTGCTGGAAAACATGAGGTCCAGTGCTCTCTCCCAGGTAGGAAAAAAGCACGACACAGCTCCGGGGATAAAAATGGCTTTATTGCTGAAAATGCGCAAGGAAATGAAGTCTATGAAACGCTTAGGCAGACGCGTTTCAGCCTTCCAAATGGCTTCATCAGTGCCGGTTCCATGGGCTTCTCGATCTTCCAGGGGGGCCAAGCAATGTACTGCTGATAACGAGACCACTCCCAGTCAGGTGGTCTCTCGCTCCTCCTCCTCCTAATGATGTGCAATAGGCCTTGTGCTCACCCACCAGACAGGTGCATGCTGGTATTGGTAGTCCTTTGAGGAGGCCCATTCAGTAATAGGGCATTCCTGACACCCTGTGATGCCCCAATTTGTATTGGCTACAGGTACCAAACACAGTCACAGATGCCTGGAAAGGTTAGGCCATTTCTCGTATCCCTTATCAGGCAATCAGTATTGCCTCCTCTCTCCCCATCAATCCAAAATGTATCAGAACTGGTGGGGGTGGCGACGCGTTGCAACTTCATGCACCAAACCAAGTTGCAGGCTTAACGCATTGCTCCAGACCGAGAGGGCATGTCGCCAGCAAGCGCCTGCTTGCTGGAAAACATGAGGTCCAGTGCTCTCTCCCAGGTAGGAAAAAAGCGCGACACAGCTCCGGGGATAAAAATGGCTTTATTGCTGAAAATGCACAAGGAAATGAAGTCTATGAAACGCTTAGGCAGACGCGTTTCAGCCTTCCAAATGGCTTCATCAGTGCCGATTCCATGGGCTTCTCGATCTTCCAGGGGGGCCAAGCGATGTACTGCTGATGCTTATAACGAGACCACTCCCATATTTATTTTTTTAAATTTTTATATATATATATATATGGGGGAGGACCTGCACAATTTCCTTTAACCACATCCAAATACATTTTTGAACTTGCTGGTTTTCAATATTATATCTGCTGCTACTGTATTATTTTGCTTCTTTAACATTGTTTTTAGAGAAGTTTTAGGCTATTTATTCCCCTTGTCCCATTAGATGTGCCACATTTGTTGGATTTCCCTTTGTTGATTATTCCCTTTTACACAGGGTACCATCTTGATCTTATAGCCATAAGATCTCCTTTTTTCATCAATTTTTCAGTTTGTTCAGATTTTTTGTCCACGATTATACTGAGTTTTCTTTGTTGGGCAATGATTGTCTTGGAATGTTAAGGGCACTGGCCCGTTATATCCAATTCTGCATAAAGCATTTGTTTTTTTAATTCTTTTTCTTGATGCTGCTAGCCATTTAGATTACTTAATTTTTACATTTCAGGGCTCCCCGGGGCTCCGGGGGTTATGTTCCGCTGTAATAAAATTTTAGTAATTTTGAGTTTTCATACATAAGCACATTTGCACTTTTCACTTGTTTGCACTTTGGCGTTATGAGGCAGTCAACACAATTAGACTTGGAACCTTTGGACTTGATTTTGGTTTTTAAGGACTACCGCGTATTTGCACATGAGTTCAGTTTACAAGCAGCAAGTTGCACAATTTTTAGCAGGAGTTTTTCAACGGATGCAATTTTAGATGGTATTAATACCTTGTATTACAAATTATATGCATCTATGGAATGATTAATTGTGTTCCTCCTGTTTTTACAATGTGGCATTGAATATTTATTGTTTTATCCTGCAATATCTATTTATAGTTCAATGAAATGTTTTTTAACTTTAAATCCACATTGATTCTGACAACTTTAAGTTATTTAACTCTGTGTGCAGTATGTTTTCTATGTCCATTTGTCATGTGACCAGGTTTTGAATTCTACACAGATGCTACGTCTCTGCCTATTGTTGTTTGATCACTCCCACTATTTATTGACTTACTGGTTTGTAGCGCGTTATGTGAACAAGACAGAGTTGTTCTGTCGAAACGCGTCATGCTGGGGCACTGGCCAGGATTGACTGGTTGCTGGAGTCATGCTAATTAAATAAAGCACTTCATTCACCATTATCATCCCCGGAGTGGTCCGTACCTGTCTGTGTGCCGTGGAGGAGTGGTGCCATTCGGGATTTGTCTATATATATATATATATATATATATATATATATATATATATATATATATATATATATATATATATATATATATATATATATATATATATATATGAAATCAACAAAGTGCCCTGAAGCATTGAGAGAGCACTCGACAATGCTCAGCCCTCCAGCCTGATCATGCAGCCTGCTCACATTCTCCGTCATCCGGTTACCACTGCCGACGCGTTTCAGGGCTCTCAGCCCCTTCTTCCTGGGCAAGAACAACACACCTGAAGCCTGCATTATTTCATTTACTGCTTTATTGAACACCAACCCCGCCTCCCGTGGGCATGTGATCCATACACTGTCCCTCGATGCATTCTGGGGCATGGAGTTTTGCATGCAGGTAGGCAATCCCCTTTAAGTAAGTTCAAGCGTGCGTTCCCAATTCAAATTACATTATTTCCTCTTAGTGAGTCACAGAGAATGAAGGGCAGGCTAATATGCATATTGAGCATTGTGCTGTCAAAAGTCCCGAAAAGTTCCGAACCACAGCCTCACCCAGCTGGTGACTGGTGTCTTCTCCAGCTGACGATGGTGCTCTCCCCATGGCCGGACTGCCGTGCGCAAGTATGAAATCAACAAAGTGCCCTGAAGCATTGAGAGAGCAGGAGGCGTGTTTGCAGAGTGGTGTAAAAAGGGGGCATGGCCTCGGACCACTCTCAGCAATCCAGCTGCATGGGGCTTACTGGAGGCACCTGGTGGGCTAGTTGGCCCCCAGGGACCCTCAGGATTCAAGGTGACTTAATTCCCCAACCCAGAACATGCCAGGAGGCTTGTTTGCACAGTGGTGGAGAAAGGGGGCATGGCCTGTGTCCACCTGTCAGCTATCCCACTATCTGGGGCATACTGGATGTATCAGGTAGGGTAGTTGGCCTCTAAGGACCCCCAGCATCAAAGGGGACTTTAATCCGCAACCAAGAGCGCGCCAGGAAGTGCATTTGCAGAGTGGTGGGGAAAGTGGGCATGGCCTGCTATGAGAACTTAGCAATCCTGCTATGTGGGACTTACTGGAGGTAATAGGAGGGGTAGTTGGCCCCCAAGCTTGACCTTAGCAGCTAACTACCCCTCCTGTTACCTCCAGTAAATCCCACACTGTGGGATTGCTAGGAGGTCTTCGGAGGCCATGCTCACATTTCTCCACCACTCTGCAAAGGCGCCTCCTGGCACAGTACTGGTTGGGGGATGTAGTCCACTTTACTCCTGAGGGACTTTGGCAGCCAAGTAGCCCTCCTGGTTCCTCCTGTAAGTCCTACGCAGTGGAATTCCTGAGTGCTGGTTGGAGGCCCAGCCCCTTTCTCCACCACTCTGCAAATGCGACTACCAGTTAAAGAAGCATTTGTAATGTAATAGTTCTCGACTTTGCAAGAGTTAGAGCTATTAGCATTGTAAATCTAGAAGTGTTTTATTAATGTTTCTTGGAGTGGAGTGGATGTAGGTTGTGTGTAGTGGAATTATGTGGTATGTTGTGCAGTGAAATTATGGGGATAGAAAGTATGTGGTATTTAGTGTATAGGAATTACGTAGAGTGGGATTATGTGTTACGGAGAGTAATTATGTGGTATGGTAGTCTGTGTTGTGGAGTGGTAACCTCAGGTCTTCCTTGTTTCCATAGAAGCTAAACTATGAACTCAATGAGACAAAAAAAAGAAGGAATCACTGAGGAGCACTTCTGGACCTAGTCAGAGGTATGAGCAGGGCCACTGGAATGATGTGACTGTTTGGCTGCACCAACTTTCGCACAATTATAAATTTTCCGCATTAGCCACATAATTCATCATCTGCTACCTAATCTGCAGATTGGAACATAAAAAGCCTTGTTTCTAGCTCAAACGGCTCTAACGTTACCAAAAATGCAGCGACAAGTGTTACAACGTGGTGGAAGGTCCTTTGTAAACCTAAAATGGTCACCTGTTACTTATTGCTAAATGTGGGTGTTAAATTGGTACAAATGGTGTGCAAGCCTCTCTTGCTTCTTTCTGAGCCTCTCTTGCCTCTTTCTGCATTTCTGTTGCTTCTTTCTGCACATCTTTTGTTTTTTTCTGCACCTCTCTTGCTTCTTTTTGCACCCCTCTTGCTTCTTTCTGCACTCCTCATGCCTCTTTCACACCCCTCTTCCCTCTTTCTGCACCCCTCTTGCCTCTTTCTGCACGCTTCTTCCCTCTTTCTGTACCTCTCTTGACTTTTTCGGCACCCCTCTTCCTTCTTTCTGCACTCCTCCTGCCTCTTTCTGCACCTCTGTTCCTTCTTTTTGCACTTCTTTTGTTTCTTTCTGTACCTCTCTTGCTTTTTTCTGCACCCCTCTTGCCTGTTTCTCCAGCCCTCTTGCCTCTTTCTGCATGTCTGTTGTTTCTTTCTGTACTTCTCTTGCCTCTTTTTCCACCCCTCTTCCCTCTTACTGCATCTCTGTTGCTTCTTTCTGCAATTATCTTGCGTCTTTCTGTACCTCTCTTGCATCTTTTTGCACCCCTTGTGCCACTTTCTGCACCCCTCTTCTCTTTCTACTCCCCTCTTGCCTCTTTCTGCACCTCTGTTGCATCTTTCTGAACTACTCTTGCTTCTTTCTGCACCTCTTTTGCTTCTTTCTGCACCTCTCTTGCTTCTTTCTGCACCCCTTGTGCCTCTTTCTGCACCCCTCTTCCCTCTTTCTGCACTCCTCTTTCCTCTTTCTGTACCTCTCTTGCTTCTTTCTGCACTTCTTTTGTTTCTTTCTGCACCTCTCTTGCTTCTTTCTGCACCCCTATTGCCTCTTTCTGCACCCCTCTCCCCCTTTATGGATCTCTGTTGCTTCTTTCTGCACTTCTCTTGCCTCTTTCTGCACCTCTGTCCCTCCTTTCTGCAACCCTTGTGCCTCTTTCTGCACTCCTCTTCCCTCTTTCTGCTCCCCTCTTGTCTCTTTCTGCACCTCTGTTGTAGGAGAGTAGGATCTGCCTCTTATGGTTACCCCCACTTTTTGCTGGTGTATCACTGTTTTTCGACTTTAGTCTGGCTGGGGCCCTGTAATCCAGGACCCCAGCCTAGCTGCTTCCTCTCTAAATTGATTCCCTGTACCTTAAGTACACTTCAGATTGGATTCTGGGGTGCCCTTTTAAGTCCCTAGTATATGGTATACCTTGTACCCAGGGCATAGGTACTCCAGAGGCCTACCAGGGGTTGAAGCATGTATTGTGCCACCCCTGGAAGGCCCTCCAAAATGACACCACAGGACTGCTACTGCAGCCTGAGTAAGGTGGTGCATGCAGCCCTTACAGAGATATAGGTTCACTATATCTCACCTAACACTGCACATAGAAACCTATCAGTCACCCCTATGGCAGGCCTTATCAATCCTGAAGTCAGGGTGCTTGGTTTTATGTGAGAGGGTGCCCCTGCATGAGCAGAGCCCCTCTGCAGCCTTCGGAATCTCCTCTCCGGGGGTGTCTGTGGTGCAGCCTGACCATATACTCCTAAGTGCATTATATCTAAATGGTAAATGCTAACTTTGGGATGGCTGCACGGAAACATGTAGTGTTTGGTGTCAAACACCTTGGAATCATACCCCAACACCAGTAACTGGTGTGGGAGTATGATCCCACCCTTCTAGAGGGAGAGACATGACAGCATCGGTATACCCGGTACCACTTAAACAGAGCCTGGCATCACAAAATGGATGCTGCAGCCACAGACACGAGTCTGGCCTCCTGCTACTGACCGAAACTCCGGCTGGGGAGGCCTGGACAATAGGTTTCCTGTCAGACAGGCCTTAGTGGATTGGGGCTGGGTGGGTGCACTCCAAGAGTGCTTTGAAGTCCTGCACTGGGGGCACATTTGGTGTCCTCGTGCATACCCCAGTTCAAACCGGTTGCAGGGGCTGCCAGCCCCTGCTCTGGCGCGACAAAGGAAATGGGTGTAGCCACCCCTCTTTCCAAACCCTCCCATAGGTGGGTCCCCAGAGTTAGTCCAACCCCTTTCTTTAGTATAAGTAAGGGAACCCTGGCAACAGGACTTTAGATATCCCTGGACGAAACTGTGCAACTGAATCCTGGAACTTTGATGCTCTACTCAAGACTAGAGGACTGAAGAAATCTCCCTTGGGGTCAAGGAGTGACTCCCCTGCTTGGCAGGCACCAACAAAGCATTTGCCGGTCTGCATCTCCAAAGCTCCCGCCGGACTCCGAAGTACTTGCAGCCCAGGAAGAGGATTTCCAGACATCACAGAGGCCAACCCGAGTCCCCAGCAAAGCTGAGACCCGCAGCCCTCGTGAGTAGCGTGGAACCGGAAATCCTGGTCTCTGTGCACATTTGCTAGTGCATTGACTTCTCAACGACTCTTGAAGTCCTGCTTTGGGTTACTCGTAGCCCAGGCCTGAAGCACTATTTGCTCTGAAGATTGTGAGCCTACACTCCATGAGTGTTCCGTGGGCCCGCTTCCTGCATTTCTGCTTGGGGCTCCTTTGCGATCCCTGGTCCGTCGACTGGTGGGTCCCTGTGAAGGCAACTCTGATTTTCTTTGAGCGTTTCTGGTTTCTCCAGACGTGCACTAACTCCCCACCAAGTGGTGAGTCCCTCATACCTTGCTGGTATGCTCCGAAGCATCTTTCTCTTTTCTGCGTGGGTTGCTGTTGCCAAGGCTTGTTGTGTTCAATCCAGACATCAACACTGCAGCACTCGACAACCTTTGTAGGACAGCTCAAATCCAGCTCCTGCTCATCGTCGACGCCTCCTGGTCTTCGTGGCTGAAGAGTCAAGCTTCACCTCTTTCACCTGAAGCACACGACATCGGTGGGCATTTGACTATCGTGTCACTGGCAAGTGACCCAGACTCTGTCCCCTCTGCTTTCAGGTTCTTCTCATCTCTGATCCAGGCTTGGATCTCTTCGGACACTTCGCATCCTCCCGGCAGCAGCACTTCGTGGCAGGCTGCCATTGAAAACGATGACGCGACCCGACACCATTTGCCACCTATGCATTCGGCTTCCCTGGGTGAGGTAACTCGAGTACTCTGGTGCTCCCATGGGTGTTGACCCTAGAACTGTCTAAGTCCAAGAGGGTTTGTTCCTAGTCCATTTCTAAGTGTCCTTTAACTCAGAAACTCTTACCGCGACTTTCCCATAGACTTTAACGGAGCTCGCGGCTGTGTTCACACACTGCACACAGCCCCCGTGGGTCCCCTGTGTCACTACCTTGGGTGGTTGCTTGGGGTCCCAGCGATTCTACAGGCTCTAGGCCTTGTGTCTACTTAAGCCGTGGTTCTTATACCACTTTCTTAATATATGGTTTGGTACGCCCCTAGGGCTAATCGTATATTGTGCTAATTTACTGTGCTATTTGACTTGTAACTTGTGTACTTTGACCTCTAGCCTCATAAAGAGACTATTGGGTAGTGTTTAGTAATAAATACATATATTTTATATATATACCTGGTGTGGTTCTCCTTTCATTTGGTCATTCACTGAGATTATAACTGGTAAAACAAACAGCTTAACACTCCTTCAAGACTTAGCCTGAAGGCTGCTCTCCATAGCTACCACTAGGATAGCTTTCAATAAAGGTTGTCTTTAAACCTATCATCAATAAAGGTTGTTTGGACTGGTGCAAGGTGCCCACTATAACTAGTGGACAGCATATGCCAGGCCAACTTCTCACATTGGTGTGCAGCGGTTGGATTCAAGCTTGCCTTTCTTTTACCAGATAATCTCAAGTGTGTGATCAACTGAAAACCACTAAAGGTACCTCAGGTACATATAAATTCAAGCTTAGAAATACAGTAAGTTCTACTGAACTTAGAGTTGTGTGTCAAGGGCTTAGCACACCCTTTCTACAACTCAAGAGAGGTTTAGTAGGCCACACCAGAGTAGGTAGTGCATACACCACACCTCACTAGTGATGTCTTCAGGGCCAGGAACCAGTAGGTCCCTGCCAGGAACCAGTGGGCTCCTACCCTCCAAATATGACAACCTCCCATTCTTGGAATTGAGAGAGTTGTGCAAGATTAGGAAGCTGAAGACAGGCAAAAGTGCCAACACCCAACGTCTCATGGAGATGCTTCTGCTGGATGATCTCAGAAGACCCATAGGGTCTGCAGGGGTAGGCAGAGAGGGTGGGGCAGAAGATGAGGAAGGGACCAGGGGTGAAAATACCCAGGACCTGACCTCTGAAACTGGCCAGGAAGATGAAAATGATCTTGCCCTGGACAATCCAGCTCCTCCTGCAGATGAGGAGGAAGATCAGAATGACTTTCCCTTTGTCCCACCAGGAAGAGTTGTGAGTGTGCCTAGAAGGTCCAGATCTCCTTC
Source organism: Calotriton arnoldi (assembly GCA_963921515.1). Classification (NCBI taxonomy): domain Eukaryota; kingdom Metazoa; phylum Chordata; class Amphibia; order Caudata; family Salamandridae; genus Calotriton; species Calotriton arnoldi. Next base: position 95,136 of record CAWUFW010015159.1, on the reverse strand, counting down.
TCAGGAGTCTAACCATTCTGACACCTCAGTAGGGACCTCTGTTTCTTATCATAGGAGGGAAACCTCTAATGAAAGGAAAAAGAGACTGCTCCAGTATGAAGAAGCTCAGCTTAGGATCAGAAGAGAGCAGCTGGCTATATACAGGGAGTCCCCAGAGCTTCATAGACAAAGAAGAATGCTGAGACTAGAGTCCCATGGTGGCAGCAACTTCCCTAGTGGTAGGGAAAGGTCTTATGACCATAGAAACCTGAGCAAGATTGTCCCTCCCTACCAGAGTGGGGATGACATCCACAAGTGGATTACTGCACTGGAGAGGGCCTGTAAAGTTCAGAGGGTCCCCCAGGAGCAGTGGGCAGCAATCTTGTGGCTCTCCTTTGCAGACAAAGGTAGAGACAAGCTCCTCACTGTAAGAGAAGAGGATGCTGATGATTACCAAGTCCTGAAGAGTGCCCTAATAGATGGGTTTGGCCTAACCACTGAGCAATACAGGTTAAAGTTCAGAGATACCCAAAAGGCACAGACAGAGGACTGGGTGGACTTTGTAGATTGTGCTACCAAGGCTCTGGAAGGCTGGTTACTTGGCAGTAAGGTGTGTGACTTCAAAGGATTGTATAATTTAATCATGAGGGAGCAGATTCTTAATAACTGTCAGAATCAGTTGCTACATCAGTACCTGGTTGACTCTGATCTGACCTCTCCCCAAGAATTGGGAAAGACGGCAGACAAATGGGTCAGAACCAGGGTGAAGCAGAAAGTACAGAACCAAGGTGGTGACCAGAAGAAGCAAGATTAAAAAAACTCTGACAAGGGTGGGGAAAAGGGTAAAGACCAGAAGTCTTCTCAAGGTCCCCAAAAATCTGCATCTGGTGGGGAATCCCAATCTACTAAAGGAAAAGGCCAAAAGAAACCATGGTGCAAAATCTGTAAGCAGAAGACTCACTGGACAAGTGATTGCACCAAGTCCAAAGACTCTAATCCAGCCACCATTGCCCCTAAGGCAACTGTTCCCCCTAGTCCAGCTACAAATGGTGGTGGAAATACTCAGAATAAGGGTTTAGTAGGGTTGACCCTGGGTACTGAGATGGGCTCTGGCCTAGTCAGAGTGCCAACTCAGGCTGTCCTAGTCTGTGATGGGGGCATGGATATGTCCCCCTTTGTGAGTCCCAATAATTTGGGCAAATACAGACAGCAGCCTTTAATTAATGGAAGAGAGGCTTTGGCATTCAGGGACACAGGAGCAAGTGTCACCATGGTGACACAAGATCTTGTGGATCCTGGGCAGATTATACTTGGTGAAATGTACCAAGTGACCAATGCTAGCAATGTCAGAACAGACTATTCTCTGGCAGTTGTTAACTTCTCCTGGGGAGGGGTAAATGGCCTTAAGAAGGTTGTGGTGAGAGCAGACCTCCCAGTTGAATGCTTGCTTGGCAATGATCTTGAAACCTCAGCTTGGGCAGAGGTGGAGCTCAGGAAACATGCAGAAATGTTAGGGATCCCTGCACATGTCTTTGCTGTGACTAGGTCACAGGCAAAAATGTCAAAAGCTGAACAGGCCCTGGATTCTGAAACAATGGACCAGGTGCCTCCCAAGAGAAGGAGCAGTAGGGTTAAGGCAGTGCCTTCCCCCTTGGCTCAGGAAGCAGATCAGTCTTTTGAGGAAGATGATCTCAGGCCTGAAGAAGGAACTGTCCCAGAGGAGCTTGAACCTGATCAGGTTGAGTTCTTGGGGACAGGGGCCCTTCCAGGGCAGATCTGAGCCAGGAGCAGCTGAACTGCCCCTCTCTTGAACCCCTCAGACAGCAAGCTGCTGCTGAGGCTGCTGGGAATGCTAGTGGCACCCATAAGATATATTGGGATGATGGACTCCTGTACTCAGAGAGTAGAGACCCCAAGCCTGGAGCAGCCAGGAGGTTGGTTATACCTCTGAAGTTCAGGGGTTTCCTATTGACACTAGCCCATGATATTCCCTTAGCAGGTCACCTGGGCCAGAACAAGACTTGGGACAGAATTGTCCCTCACTTTCACTGGCCGCACATGTCTGAAGACACTAAGGAGTTTTGTCGCTCCTGTGTAACCTGCCAAGCCAGTGGGAAGGCAGGTGGCACCACAAAGGCCCCCCTGATACCACTACCTGTGGTGGGGGTTCCCTTTGAGAGGGTGGGGATTGACATAGTTGGTCCCATGGATCCCAAAACAGCATCTGGGCACAGGTTTATCCTGGTGGTGGTGGACCATGCCACCAGGTACCCAGAAGCCATTCCCCTTAGGACCACTACAGCCCCTGTGGTGGCAAGGGCCCTCCTGGGAATTTTCTCAAGAGTGGGCTTTCCTAAGGAGGTAGTATCTGACAGAGATGCAAACTTTATGTCCAGTTACTTGACTGTATTGTGGAAGGAGTGTGGAGTGACTTATAAGTTCACCATACCCTATCACCCACAATGCAATGGTTTAGTTGAGAGATTCAACAAAACCTTGAAGGGCATGATTAAAGGGCTCCCAGAAAAGCTTAGGCGAAGATGGGACATACTCTTGCCCTGCCTTTTATTTGCATACAGGGAGGTGCCTCAAAAGGGGGTTGGCTACAGCCCTTTTGAACTTTTGTTTGGCCATCCTGTCAGGGGTCCATTGTGTCTGGTGAAGGAAGGTTGAGAGTTACCTCTCAAACCCCTAAACAGGACATAGTGGACTATGTACTTGGCCTCCGCTCCCGGATGGCTGAGTATATGAAAAAGGCAACCAAAAACCTTGAGGCTAGCCAGGAATTACAGAAAGCCTGGCATGACCAAAGGCTGTGCTGACTGTTTACCAGCCAGGACAGAAGGTGTGGGTGTTGGAGCCAGTGGCCCCAGCAGCCCTCCAAGACAAGTGGAGTGGCCCCCATACCATTGTTGAACAGAAGGGAGAGGTTACCTATCTGGTAGACCTGGGAACTCCCAGGAGCCCCACAGGGTGCTCCATGTCAACAGGCTGAAGCCATCTGTGGACAGGGCTGACATGGGCTTGCTCATGGCAACTGATGAGGGACAGGAGGAGGAGAGTGACCCTCTCCCTGACCTGCTCTCACAGAACCCTGATGATGGGTCAGTGGATGGTGTAGCCTTGGCAGGCAGCCTCACTGCCCAGCAGCAAACTGATTGCAAACAGGTGCTCAATCAGTTCAGACACATGTTTTCTCTGACTCCAAGTCAGACCACCTGGTGCACTCATGAAGTGGACACTGGGGACAGTCTGCCTGTTAAAAGTAAGATTTACAGGCAACCTGACCAGGTCAGGGACTGTATCAGGACAGAAGTCCAGAATATGTTGGAACTGGGTGTCATTGAGCCTTCAGATAGCCCTTCGGCTAGTCCAGTGGTCCTGGTGCCAAAACTTCACACCAAAGATGGTAAGAGAGAGATGAGGTTTTGTGTGGACTACAGAGGCAGTCACTAGGACTGATGCCCATCCAATCCCCAGGGCAGATGAGCTAATAGATACCTTGGCCTCAGCCAAGTATCTAAGCACATTTGACCTAACAGCTGGCTACTGGCAGATCAGACTATCTGATGATGCAAAGCCAAAAACTGCATTTTCTACCCCTGGTGGGCTTTACCAATTTGTGATGATGCCCTTTGGTTTGAAAAATGCACCTGCCACTTTTCAGAGGTTGGTGAACACAGTCCTTACAGGTCTGGAAGCCTATAGTGCAGCATATCTAGATGATATTGCTGTCTTTAGCTCCACATGGGAGGATCACCTCAGAAATGTTTTGGAGGCCCTGCAGAAGGCAGGCCTAACTATCAAGGCCACAAAGTGCCAGATAGGGCAGAGTCAGGTTGTGTACCTGGGCCACCTTGTGGGTGGAGGCCAGGTTCAACCATTGCAGAGCAAAATCCAGACCATCATGGACTGCGTTGCTCCAACTACCCAGACTCAGGTGAGAGCCTTTTTAGGCCTGACTGGGTGCTACAGAAGATTTGTCAAGGGGTATGGATCAATAGTGACACCCCTGAATGACTTAACCTCTAAGAAATGCCCAAAAAGGTTCAGTGGACAGTTAGCTGTCAAAAGGCATTTGATGACCTGAAGCAGGCCATGTGCACTGCTCCCATTCTGCAAAGTCCTGATTACTCCAAAAAGTTCATTGTGCAAACAGATGCATCTGAGTTGGGGGTAGGGGCTGTACTGTCACAGTTGAATGATGAAGGTCAGGATCAGCCAGTAGCTTTTATTAGCAGAAAGCGATACCAAAGGGGATGATGGACGGAGCGTTTGAGCTAATCAAACACTCACCCCCAGTCAACTGATCTGGGTTTAATCCATCATCATTCTTTAGCTCACTCCACCACCCCAGTTCAGACATGGCCATATGCTAATCAGTCTGACCCTGTGCCTCATGGGAACAGTCCAGCCCGAACTGCCAAGCCATGTCTTCCCTGGACCGGAAACAAGCATCCTGGGACCGGTTTCTGGCTATTCAGCCATCATCAGCCAGGCTAGCTTGAATCCAGTGGCAAAGTGAGCAAGGGACCCACGTCTGGGCATACCCTGCCAACTTAGGGCGAACAAAGCGATACCAAAGGGGATGCTGGACTGTTCCCATGAGGCACAGGGTCAGACTGATTTGCATATGGCCATGCCTGAACTGGGGTGGTGGAGTGAGCTAAAGAATGATGATGGATTAAACCCAGATCAGTTGACTGGGGGTGAGTGTTTGATTTGCTCTAGCGCTCCGTCCATCATCCCCTTTGGTATCGCTTTTTCGCCCTAAGTTGGCAGGGTATGCCCAGACGTGGGTCCCTTGCTCACTTTGCCACTGGATTCAAGATAGCCTGGCTGATGAGGGTTTTGAACCCGAAACCGGTCCCAGGATGCTTGTTTCCGGTCCAGGGAAGACATGGCTTGGCAGTTCGGGCTGGACTGTTCCCATGAGGCACAGGGTCAGACTGATTTGCATATGGCCATGCCTGAACTGGGGTGGTGGAGTGAGCTAAAGAATGATGATGGATTAAACCCAGATCAGTTGACTGGGGGTGAGTGTTTGATTTGCTCTAGCGCTCCGTCCATCATCCCCTTTGGTATCGCTTTTATTAGCAGAAGGCTGACCCCCAGAGAGAAACGTTGGTCAGCCATTGAGAGGGAGGCCTTTGCTATGGCTTGGGCTCTGAAGAAGCTGAGGCCATACTTGTTTGGCACTCACTTCCTTGTTCAGACAGACCATAAGCCCTCTTATGGCTAAAACAGATGAAGGGTGAAAACCCCAAACTTTTGAGGTGGTTCATTTCCCTACAGGGGATGGACTATACAGTGGAACATAGACCTGGGAGTAACCGTGCCAATGCAGATGGACTCTCCAGATATTTCCACTTAGAACATGAAGACTTAACTGGTCAAGGTTAGTTTAATGTCCCTGCATTTGGGGGGGGTTGTGTAGGAGAGTAGGATCTGCCTCTTATGCTTACCCCGCTTTTTGCTGGTGTATCACTGTTTTTCGACTTTAGTCTGGCAGGGGCCCTGCTATCCAGGACCCCAGCCTAGCTGCTTCCTCTCTAAATTGATTCCCTGTACCTTAAGTACACTTCAGATTGGATTCTGAGGTGCCCTTATAAGTCCCTAGTATATGGTATGCTATGTACCCAGGGCATAGGTACCCCAGAGGCCTACGAGGGGTTGAAGTATGTATTGTGCCACCCCTGGAAGGCCCTCCAAAATGACACCACAGGACTGCTACTGCAGCCTGAGTAAGGTGGTGCATGCAGCCCTTACAGAGATATAGGTTCACTATATCTCACCTAACACTGCACATAGAAACCGATCAGTCACCCCTATGGCAGGCCTTATCAATCCTGAAGGCAGGGTGCTTGGTTTTATGTGAGAGGGTGCCCCTGCATGAGCAGAGCCCCTCTGCAGCCTTTGGAATCTCCTCTCCGGGGTTGTCTGTGGTGCAGCCTGACCATATACTCTTAAGTGCATTATATCTAAACGGTAAATGCTAACTTTGGGATGGCTGCACGGAAACATGTTGTGTTTGGTGTCAAACACCTTGGAATCATACCCCCACACCAGTAACTGGTGTGGGAGTATGATCCCACCCTTCTAGAGGGAGAGACATGACACCACCGGTATACCCGGTACCACCTAAACAGAGCCTGGCATCACAAAATGGATGCTGCAGCCACAGACACGTGTCTGGCCTCCTGCTGCTGACCGAAACTCCAGCAGGGGAGGCCTGGACAATAGGTTTCGTGTCACAGGGAGGTGTTACCACCTCCCAGACAGGCCTTAGTGGATTGGGGCTGGGTGGGTGCACTCCAAGAGTGCTTTGAAGTCCTGCACTGGGGGCACATTTGGTGTCCTCGTGCATACCTCAGTTCAAACCGGTTGCAGGGGCTGCCAGCCCCTGCTCTGGCATGAAACTGGACAAAGGAAATGGGTGTAGCCACTGCTCTTTCCAAACCCTCCCATAGGTGGGTCCCCAGAGTTAGTCCAACCCCTTTCTTTAGTATAAGTAAGGGAACCCTGGCAACAGGACTTTAGATATCCCTGGACGAAACTCTGCAACTGAATCCTGGAACTTCGACGCTCTACTCAAGACTGGATGACTGAAGAAATCTCCCTTGGGGTCAAGGAGTGACTCCCCTGCTTGGCAGGCACCAACAAAGCATTTGCCAGTCTGCATCTCTGAAGCTCCCGCCGGACTCCGAAGTACTTGCAGCCCAGGAAGAGGATTTCCAGACATCTCAGAGGCTGACCCGAGTCCCCAGCAAAGCTGAGACCCGCAGGCCTTGTGAGTAGCGTGGAACCGGAACTCCTGGTCACCGTGCACATTTGCTAGTGCATTGACTTCTCAATGACTCTTGAAGTCCTGCTTTGGGTTATTTGTAGCCCAGGCCCCGAGCACCATTTGCACTGAAGATTGTGAGCCTACACTCCAAAAGTGTTCCACGGGCCCGCTTCCTGCATTTCTGCTTGGGGCTCCTTTGCGATCCCTGGTCCGTCAACTGGTGGGTCCCTGTGAAGGCAACTCTGATTTTCTTTGGGCGTTTCTGGTTGCTCCAGACGTGCCCTAACTCCCCACCAAGTGGTGAGTTCCTCAGACCTTGCTGGTCTGCTCCGAAGCATCTTTCTCCTTTCTGTGTGGGTTGCTGTTGCCAAGGCTTGTTGTGTTCAATCCGGACACCAACGCTGCAGCACTCGACATCCTTTGTGACACAGCTCGAATCCAGCTCCTGGTCATAGTCGACGTCTCCTGGTCCTCGTGCCTGAAGAGTCAAGCTTCACATCTTTCACCTGAAGCACCCAACATCGGTGGGCATTCGACTATCGTGCCCCTGGTCACTGGCAAGTGACCCAGACTCTGTCCCCTCTGCTTTCAGGTTCTTCTCATCTCCGATCCAGGCTTGGATCTCTTCGGACACTTCACATCCTCCCGGCAGCAGCACTTCGTGGCAGGCTGCCTTTGAAAACGACGACGCGACCCGGCACCATTTGCCACCTATGCACCCGGCTTCCCTGGGTGAGGTAACTCGAGTACTCCGGTGCTCCCGTGGGTGTTGACCCTAGAACTGTCTAAGTCCAAGAGGGTTTGGTCCTAGTCCATTTCTAAGAGTCCTTTAACTCTAAAACTCTTACCGCGACTTTCCCATAGACTTTAACGGAGCTCGCGGCTGTGTTCACACACTGCACACAACCTGTGGGTCCCCTGTGTCACTACCTTGGGTGGTTCCTTGGGGACCCAGCGATTCTACAGGCTCTAGGCCTTGTGTCTACTTAAGTCGTGGTTCTTATACCACTTTCTTAATATATGGTTTGGTACGCCCCTAGGGCTAATCGTATATTGTGCTAATTTACTGTGCTATTTGACTTGTAACTTGTGTACTTTGACCTCTAGCCTCATAAAGAGACTATTGGGTAGTGTTTAGTAATAAATACATATATTTTATATATATACCTGGTGTGGTTCTCCTTTCATTTGGTCATTCATGAGCTTATAACTGGTAAAACAAACAGCTTAACACTCTTTCAAGACTTAGCCTGAAGGCTGCTCTCCATAGCTACCACTAGGATAGCTTTCAATAAAGGTTGTCTTTAAACCTATCATCAATAAAGGTCGTTTGGACTGGTGCAAGGTGCCCACTATAACTAGTGGACAGCATATGCCAGGCCAACTTCTCACATCTGTTGCTTCTTTCTGCACTTCTTTTGTTTCTTTCTGCACCTCTCTTGCTTCTTCCTGCACCCCTCTTGCCACTTTCTCCACCCCCTTCCCGCATCTCTGTTGCTTCTTTTTGCACTTTTCTTGCCTCTTTCTGCACCTCTGCCCCTCCTTTCTGCAACCCTTGTGCCTCTCTCTGCACTCCTCTTCCATTTTTCTGCTCCCCTCTTGTCTCTTTCTGCACCTCTGTTGCTTCATTCTGCACTTCTTTTGTTTCTTTCTGCACCTCTCTTGCTTTTTTCTGCACCCCTCTTGCCTCTTTCTCCACCCCTCCTCCCCCTTTCTGCATCTCTGTTGCTTCTTTCTGCACTTCTCTTCCCTCTTTCTGCACCTCTGTCCCTCCTTTCTGAAACCCTTGTGCCTCTTCCTGCCCTCCTCTTCCCTCTTTCTGCTCCCCTCTTGCCTCTTTCTGCACCTCTGTTGCTTCTTTCTGCACCTCTCTTGCTTCTTTTGGCACCTCTCTTCCTTCTTTCTGCACCCCACGTGCCTCTGTCTGCACCCCTCTTCCCTCTTTCTGCACTGCTCTTGCCTCTTTCTGTACCTCTGTTGCTTCTTTCTGCACTTCGTTTGTTTCTTTCTGCACCTCTCTTGCTTCTTTCTGCACCCCTCTTGCCTCTTTCTCCACCTCTCCTCCCCCTTTAGGCATCTCTGTTGCTTCTTTCTGCACTTCTCTTGCATCTTTCTGCACCTCTGCCCCTCCTTTCTGCAACCCTTGTGCCTCTTTCTGCACTCCTCTTCCCTCTTTCTACTCCCCTCTTGTCTCTTTATGCACCTCTGTTGCTTCTTTCTGCACATCTTTTGTTTCTTTCTGCACTTTTCTTGCTTCTTTCTGCACCCCTCATGCCTCTTTCTGCACCCCTCTTCCCTCTTTCTGCACTCCTCAAGCCTCTTTTTGCACCTCTGTTCCTTCTTTCTACACTTCTTTTGTTTCTTTCTGCACAACTCTTGCTTCTTTCTGCATCCCTCTTGCTTCTTTCTGCACCCCTTGTGCCTCTTTCACACCCCTCCACCCTCTTTCTGCACCCCTCTTGCCTCTTTCTGCACCTCTGTTCCTTCTTTCTGCACTTTTTTGTTTCTTTCTGCACCTCTCTTGTTTCTTTCTGTATCCCTCTTGCCTCTTTCTCCACCCCACTTCCCCATTTCTGCACTCCTCAAGCCTCTTTTTGCACCTCTGTTCATTCTTTCTGCACTTCTTTTGTTTCTTTCTGCACCTCTCTTGCTTCTTTCTGCACCCTTCTTGCCTCTTTCTCCACCCCTCCTCCCCCTTTCTTCACCTCTGTTGCTTCTTTCTGCACTTCTCTTGCCTCTTTCTGCACCTCTGTCCCTCCTTTCTGCAACCCTTGTGCCTCTTTCTGTACTCCTCTTCCCTCTTTCTGCTCCCCTCTTGTCTCTTTCGGCACCTCTGTTGCTTCTTTCTGTGCTTCTTTTGTTTCTTTCTGCAACTTTCTTGCTTCTTTCTGCACCCCTCGGGCCTTTTTCTGCACCCCTCTCTCCTCTTCATGCACTCCTCTTGCCTCTTTTTGCACCTCTGTTCCTTCTTCCTGCACTTCGTTTGTTTCTTTCTGCACCTCTCTTGCTTCTTTCTGCATCCCTCTTGCTTCTTTCTGCACCTCTTGTGCCTCTTTCGCACCCCTCTTCCCTCTTTCTGCACCCCTCTTGCCTCTTTCTGCACCTCTGTTCCTTCTTTCTGCACTTCTTTTGTTCCTTTCTGCACCTCTCCTGTTTCTTTCTGTGTCCCTCTTGCCTCTTTCTCCACCCCACTTCCCCCATTCTGCACCACTCTTGCTTCTTTTTGCACCCCTATTGCCTCTTTCACCACCCCTCCCCCATTTCTGCATCTCTGTGCTTCTTTCTGCACTTCTCTTGCCTCTTTCTGCACCTCTGTCCCTCTTTTCTGCAACCCTTGTGCCTCTTTCTGCACTCCTCTTCCCTCTTTCTGCTCCCCTCTTGTCTCTTTCTGCACCTCTGTTGCTTCTATCTGCACTTATTTTGTTTCTTTCTGCACCTTTCTTGCTTCTTTCTGCAACCCTTATGCCTCTTTCTGCACCCCTCTTCCCTCTTTCTGCACTCCTCAAGCCTGTTTTTGCACCTCTGTTCTTTCTTTCTGAACTTCTTTTGTTTCTTTCAGCACCTCTCTTGCTTCTGTCTGTACCCCTCTTGCCTCTTTCTCCACCTCTCCTCCCCCTTTCTGCATCTCTGTTGCTACTTTCTGCACTTCTCTTGCCTCTTTCTGCACCTCTGTCCCTCCTTTATGCAACACTTGTGCCTCTTTCTGCATTCCTCTTCCCTCTTTCTGCCCCCGTCTTGTCTTTTTCTGCACCTCTGTTGCTTCTTTCTGCACCTCTTTTGTTTCTTTCTGCACCTTTCTTGCTTCTTTCTGCACCCCTCGGGCCTCTTTCTGCACCCCTTTTCCCTCTTTCTGCACTCTTTTTGCCTCTTTTTGCACCTTTGTTCCTTCTCTCTGCACTTCGTTTGTTTCTTTCTGAACCTCTCTTGCTTCTTTCTGCATCCCTCTTGGTTCTTTCTGCACCACTCGTGCCTCTTTCACACCCCTCTTCCCTCTTTCTGCACCCCTCTTGCCTCTTTCACACCCCTCTTCCCACTTTCTGCACCCCTCTTGCCTCTATCTGTACCCTTTTTCCCTCTTTCTGTACCTCTCTTGACTTTTTCTGCACCCCTCGTCCTTCTTTCTGCACTCCTCCGGCCTCTTTATGCACCTCTGTTGCTTCTTTCTGCACTTCTTTTGTTTCTTTCTGCACCTCTCTTACTTCTTTCTGCATCCCTCTTGCTTCTTTCTGCACCCCCATGCCTCTTTCACACCCCTCCACCTTCTTTCTGCACCCCTCTTGTCTCTTTCTGCACCTCTGTTCCTTCTTTCTGCACTTTGTTTCTTTCTGCACCTCTCTTGTTTATTTCTGTATCCCTCTTGCCTCTTTCTCCACCCCACTTCCCATTTCTGCACTCCTCAAGCCTCTTTTTGCACCTCTGTTCCTTCTTTCTGCACTTCTTTTGTTTCTTTCTGCACCTCTCTTGCTTCTTTCTGTACCTCTCTTGCCTCTTTCTCCACCCCTCTTCCCTCTTACTGCATCTCTGTTGCTTCTTTCTGCACCTCTCTTGCTTCTTTCTGTACCCCTCTTGCCTCTTTCTCCACCCCTCCTCCCCCTTTCTTCACCTCTGTTGCTTCTTTCTGCACTTCTCTTTCCTCTTTCTGCACCTTTGTCCCTCCTTTCTGCAACACTTGTGCCTCTTTCTGCACTCCTCTTCCCTCTTTCTGCTCCCCTCTTGTCTCTTTCGGCACCTCTGTTGCTTCTTTCTGTGCTTCTTTTGTTTCTTTCTGCATGTTTCTTGCTTCTTTCTGCACCCCTCGGGCCTCTTTCTGCACCCCTCTCTCCTCTTCATGCACTCCACTTGCCTCTTTTTGCACCTCTGTTCCTTCTTCCTGCACTTCGTTTGTTTCTTTCTGCACCTCTCTTGCTTCTTTCTGCATCCCTCTTGCTTCTTTCTGCACCTCTTGTGCTCTTTCGCGCCCCTCTTCCCTCTTTCTGCACCTCTCTTGCCTCTTTCTGCACCTCTGTTCCTTCTTTCTGCACTTCTTTTGTTCCTTTCTGCACCTCTCCTGTTTCTTTCTGTATCCCTCTTGCCTCTTTCTCCACCCCACTTCCCCCTTTCTACACCACTCTTGCTTCTTTTTGCCCCCCTATTGCCTCTTTCACCACCCCTCCCCCCATTTGTGCATCTCTGTTGCTTCTTTCTGCACTTCTCTTGCCTCTTTCTGCACCTCTGTCCCTCTTTTCTGCAACCCTTGTGCCTCTTTCTGCACTCCTCTTCCCTCTTTCTGCTCCCCTCTTGTCTCTTTCTGCACCTCTGTTGCTTCTATCTGCACTTATTTTGTTTCTTTCTGCACCTTTCTTGCTTCTTTCTGCAACCCTTATGCCTCTTTCTGCACCCCTCTTCCCTCTTTCCGCACTTCTCATGCCTCTTCTTGTACCTCTGTTCCTTTTTTCTGAACTTCTTTTGTTTCTTTCTGCACGTTTCTTGCTTCTTTCTGCACCCATCGGGCCTCTTTCCTCTTTCTGTACCTCTCTTGCTTCTTTCTGCACTTCTTTTGTTTCTTTCTGCACCTCTCTTCCTTCTGTCTGTACCCCTCTTGCCTCTTTCTCCACCCCTCCTCCCCCTTTCTGCATCTCTGTTGCTACTTTCTGCACTTCTCTTCCCTCTTTCTGCACCTCTGTCCCTCCTTTCTGCAACTCTTGTGCCTCTTTCTGCACTCATCTTCCCTCTTTCTGCTCCCCTCTTGTCTCTATCTGCACCTCTGTTGCTTCTTTCTGCACTGCTTCTGTTTCTTTCTGCACCTTTCTTGCTTCTTTCTGCCGCTCTTTTGTCTCCTTCTCCACCCCTCTTTCTGCACCTCTGCTGCATCTTTCTGTACTACTCTTGCTTCTTTCTGTACCTCTCCTGCTTCTTTCGGCACCTCTCCTGCTTCTTTCTGCACCCGTCTTGCCTCTTTCTCCACCCCTCTTCCCTCTTTCTGCACCTCTGTTGCATCTTTCTAAACTACTCTTCCTTCTTTCTGCACCTCTTTTGCTTCTTTCTGCACCTCTTTTGCTTCTTTCTGCACCTCGCATGCTTCTTTCTGCACCCCTTGTGCCTCTTTTTGTACCCCTCCTCCCCCTTTATGGATCTCTGTTGCTTCTTTCTGCACTTCTCTTGCCTCTTTCTGCACCTCTGTCCCTCCTTTCTGCAACACTTGTGCTTCTTTCTGCACTCCTCCACCCTATTTCTGCTCCCCTCTTGTTTCTTTCTGCAACTCTGTTGCTTCTTTCTGCACTTCTTTTGTTTCTTTCTGCACCTTTCTTGCTTCTTTCTGCACCCCTCATGCCTCTTTCTGCCCCCTCTTCCCTCTTTCTGCACTCTTCAAGCCTCTTTTTGCACATCTGTTCCTTCTTTCTGTGCTTCTTTTCTTTCTTTCTGCATCCCTCTTGCTTCTTTATGCACCCCTCGTGTCTCTTTTGCACCCCCTCTTCCCTCTTTCTGTACCCCTCTTGCCTCTTTCTGTATTCCTGGTTGATTCTCTCTGCACTTCTTTTGTTTCTTTCTGCACCTTTCTTGCTTCTTTCTGCACCCCTCATGCCTCTTTCTGCCCCCTCTTCCCTCTTTCTGCACTCTTCAAGCCTCTTTTTGCACATCTGTTCCTTCTTTCTGTGCTTCTTTTCTTTCTTTCTGCACCTCTCTTGCTTCTTTCTGCACCCCTCTTGCCAATTTCTCCACTCCTTCTCCCCCTTTCTGCATCTCTGTTGCTTCTTTCTGCACTTCTTTTGCCTCTTTCTGCACCTCTGTCCCTCCTTTCTGCAACTCTTGTGCCTCTTTCTGCACTCATCTTCCCTCTTTCTGCTCCCCTCTTGTCTCTATCTGCACCTCTCTTGCTTCTTTCTGCACTACTTCTGTTTCTTTCTGCACCTTTCTTGCTTCTTTCTGCCGCTCTTTTGCCTCCTTCTCCACCCCTCTTCCCTCCTTCTGCACCTCTGCTGCATCTTTCTGTACTACTCTTCTTCTTTCTGTACCTCTCCTTCTTCTTTCGGCACCTCTCCTGCTTCTTTCTGCACCCGTCTTGCCTCTTTCTCCACCCCTCTTCGCCCTTTCTGCACCTCTGCTGCATCTTTCTGCACTACTCTTGCTTCTTTCTGTACCTCTCTTGCTTCTTTCGGCACCTCTCTTGCTTCTTTCTGTACCCCTCATGCCTCCTTCGCACCCCTCTTCCCTTTTTCTACTCCCCTCTTGTCTCTATATGCACCTCTGTTGCTTCTTTCTGTCCTTCTTTTGTTTCTTTCTGCACCTTTATTGCTTCTTTCTGCACCCCTCATGCCTCTTTCTGCACCCCTCTTCCCTCTTTCTGCACTCCTCAACCTCTTTTTGAACCTCTGTTCCTTCTTTCTGCACTTCCTTTGTTTCTTTCTGCACCTCTCTTGCTTCTTTCTGCACTTCTCTTGCCTCTTTCTGCACCTCTGTCCCTCCTTTCTGCAACCCTTGTGCCTCTTTCTACACTCCTCTTCCCTCTTTATGCTCCCCTCTTGTCTCTTTCTGCACCTCTGTTGCTTCTATCTGTGGTTCTTTTGTTTCTTTCTGCACCTTTCTTTCTTCTTTCTGCACCCCTCGGGCCTCTTTCTGCACCCCTCTTCCCTCTTCATGCACTCCACTTGCCTCTTTTTGCACCTCTGTTCCTTCTTTCTGTACTTCGTTTGTTTCTTTCTGCACCTCTCTTCCTTCTTTCTGCATCCCTCTTGCTTCTTTATGCACCCCTCGTGTCTCTTTTGCACCCCTCTTCCCTCTTTCTGTACCCCTGTTGCTTCTCTCTGCACTTCTTTTGTTTCTTTCTACACCTTTCTTGCTTCTTTCTGCACCCCTCGGGCCTCTTTCTGCACCCCTCTTCCCCCTTCATGCACTCCTGCTGCCTCTTTTTGCACCTCTGTTCCTTCTTTCTGCACTTCGTTTCTTTCCATCTGTACCTCTCTTGCTTCTTTCTGCATCCCTCTTGCTTCTTTCTGTACCCCTCGTGCCTCTTTCGCACCCCTCTTCCCTCTTTATGCACCCCTCTTGCCTCTTTCTGCACCTCTGTACCTTCTTTCTGCACTTTGTGTGTTTTTTTCTGCACCCCTCCTGTTTCTTTTTGTATCCCTCATGCCTCTTTCTCCACCCCTCCTCCCCATTTCTGCATCTCTGTTGCTTCTTTCTAGACTTCTCTTGCCTCTTTCTGCACCTCTGTCCCTCTTTTCTGCAACCCTTGTGCCTCTTTCTGCACTCCTCTTCCCTCTTTCTGCTCCCCTCTTATCTCTTTATGCACCTCTGTTGCTTCTTTCTGTAATTCTTTTGTTTCTTTCTGCACCTTTCTTGCTTCTTTCTGCACCCCTCAGGCCTCTTTCTGCACCCCTCTTCCCTCTTTCTGTACTCAAGCCTCTTTTTGCACCTCTGATCCTTCTTTCTGCACTTCTTTTGTTTCTTTCTGCACCTCTCTTGCTTCTTTGTGCACCCCTCTTGTCTCTTTCTCCACCCCTCCTCCCCCTTTCTGTATCTCTGTTGCTTCTTTCTGCACCTCTGTCCCTCCTTTATGCAACCCTTGTGTCTCTTTCTGCACTCTTCTTCCCTCTTTCTGCTCCCCTCTTGTCTCTTTCTGCACCTCTGTTGCTTCTTTCTGCACTTCTTTTGTTTCTTTCTGCACCTTTCTTGCTTCTTTCTGCACCCCTCGTGCCTCTTTCTGCACCCCTCTTCCCTCTTTCTGCATTCCTCTTGCCTCTTTTTGCACCTCTGTTCATTCTTTCCGCACTTCTTTTGTTTCTTTCTGCACCTCTCTTGCTTCTTTCTGCATCCCTCTTGCTTCTTTCTACACCCCTTGTGCCTCTTTCACACCCCTCCACCCTCTTTCTGCACTCCTCTTCCCTATTTCTGCTCCCCTCTTGTTTCTTTCTGCAACTCTGTTGCTTCTTTCTACACTTCTTTTGTTTCTTTCTGCACCTTTCTTGCTTCTTTCTGCAACCCTCATGCCTCTTTCTGCCCCCTCTTCCCTCTTTCTGCACTCTTCAAGCCTCTTTTTGCACATCTGTTCCTTCTTTCTGCGCTTTTTTTCTTTCTTTCTGCACCTCTCTTGCTTCTTTCTGCACCCCTCTTGCCAATTTCTCCACTCCTTCTCCCCCTTTCTGCATCTCTGTTGCTTCTTTCTGCACTTCTTTTGCCTCTTTCTGCACCTCTGTCCCTCCTTTCTGCAACTCTTGTGCCTCTTTCTGCACTCATCTTCCCTCTTTCTGCTCCCCTCTTGTCTCTATCTGCACCTCTCTTGCTTCTTTCTGCACTGCTTCTGTTTCTTTCTGCACCTTTCTTGCTTCTTTCTGCCGCTCTTTTGCCTCCTTCTCCACCCCTCTTCCCTCCTTCTGCACCTCTGCTGCATCTTTCTGTACTACTCTTGCTTCTTTCTGTACCTCGCCTTCTTCTTTCGGCACCTCTCCTGCTTCTTTCTGCACCCGTCTTGCCTCTTTCTCCACCCCTCTTCGCCCTTTCTGCACCTCTGCTGCATCTTTCTGCACTACTCTTGCTTCTTTCTGTACCTCTCTTGCTTCTTTCGGCACCTCTCTTGCTTCTTTCTGTACCCCTCATGCCTCCTTCGCACCCCTCTTCCCTTTTTCTACTCCCCTCTTGTCTCTATATGCACCTCTGTTGCTTCTTTCTGCCCTTCTTTTGTTTCTTTCTGCACCTTTATTGCTTCTTTCTGCACCCCTCATGCCTCTTTCTGCACCCCTCTTCCCTCTTTCTGCACTCCTCAACCTCTTTTTGAACCTCTGTTCCTTCTTTCTGCACTTCCTTTATTTCTTTCTGCACCTCTTGCTTCTTTCTGCACTTCTCTTGCCTCTTTCTGCACCTCTGTCCCTCCTTTCTGCAACCCTTGTGCCTCTTTCTACACTCCTCTTCCCTCTTTATGCTCCCCTCTTGTCTCTTTCTGCACCTCTGTTGCTTCTATCTGTGGTTCTTTTGTTTCTTTCTGCACCTTTCTTGCTTCTTTCTGCACCCCTCGGGCCTCTTTCTGCACCCCTCTTCCCTCTTCATGCACTCCACTTGCCTCTTTTTGCACCTCTGTTCCTTCTTTCTGTACTTCGTTTGTTTCTTTCTGCACCTCTCTTGCTTCTTTCTGCATCCCTCTTGCTTCTTTGTGCACCCCTCGTGTCTCTTTTGCACCCCTCTTCCCTCTTTCTGTACCCCTCTTGCCTCTTTCTGTACCCCTGTTGCTTCTCTCTGCACTTCTTTTGTTTCTTTCTACACCTTTCTTGCTTCTTTCTGCACCCCTCGGGCCTCTTTCTGCACCCCTCTTCCCCCTTCATGCACTCCTGCTGCCTCTTTTTGCACCTCTGTTCCTTCTTTCTGCACTTCGTTTCTTTCCATCTGTACCTCTCTTGCTTCTTTCAGCATCCCTCTTGCTTCTTTCTGTACCCCTCGTGCCTCTTTCGCACCCCTCTTCCCCTCTTTCTGCACCCCTCTTGCCTCTTTCTGCACCTCTGTACCTTCTTTCTGCACTTTGTGTGTTTCTTTCTGCACCCCTCCTGTTTCTTTTTGTATCCCTCATGCCTCTTTCTCCACCCCTCCTCCCCATTTCTGCATCTCTGTTGCTTCTTTCTAGACTTCTCTTGCCTCTTTCTGCACCTCTGTCCCTCTTTTCTGCAACCCTTGTGCCTCTTTCTGCACTCCTCTTCCCTCTTTCTGCTCCCCTCTTATCTCTTTATGCACCTCTGTTGCTTCTTTCTGTAATTCTTTTGTTTCTTTCTGCACCTTTCTTGCTTCTTTCTGCACCCCTCAGGCCTCTTTCTGCACCCCTCTTCCCTCTTTCTGTACTCAAGCCTCTTTTTGCACCTCTGATCCTTCTTTCTGCACTTCTTTTGTTTCTTTCTGCACCTCTCTTGCTTCTTTGTGCACCCCTCTTGTCTCTTTCTCCACCCCTCCTCCCCCTTTCTGTATCTCTGTTGCTTCTTTCTGCACCTCTGTCCCTCCTTTATGCAACCCTTGTGTCTCTTTCTGCACTCTTCTTCCCTCTTTCTGCTCCCCTCTTGTCTCTTTCTGCACCTCTGTTGCTTCTTTCTGCACTTCTTTTGTTTCTTTCTGCACCTTTCTTGCTTCTTTCTGCACCCCTCGTGCCTCTTTCTGCACCCCTCTTCCCTCTTTCTGCATTCCTCTTGCCTCTTTTTGCACCTCTGTTCATTCTTTCCGCACTTCTTTTGTTTCTTTCTGCACCTCTCTTGCTTCTTTCTGCATCCCTCTTGCTTCTTTCTACACCCCTCGTGCCTCTTTCACACCCCTCCACCCTCTTTCTGCACTCCTCTTCACTATTTCTGCTCCCCTCTTGTTTCTTTCTGCAACTCTGTTGCTTCTTTCTGCACTTCTTTTGTTTCTTTCTGCACCTTTCTTGCTTCTTTCTGCACCCCTCATGCCTCTTTCTGCCCCCTCTTCCCTCTTTCTGCACTCTTCAAGCCTCTTTTTGCACATCTGTTCCTTCTTTCTGCGCTTCTTTTCTTTCTTTCTGCACCTCTCTTGCTTCTTTCTGCACCCCTCTTGCCAATTTCTCCACTCCTTCTCCCCCTTTCTGCATCTCTGTTGCTTCTTTCTGCACTTCTTTTGCCTCTTTCTGCACCTCTGTCCCTCCTTTCTGCAACTCTTGTGCCTCTTTCTGCACTCATCTTCCCTCTTTCTGCTCCCCTCTTGTCTCTATCTGCACCTCTCTTGCTTCTTTCTGCACTGCTTCTGTTTCTTTCTGCACCTTTCTTGCTTCTTTCTGCCGCTCTTTTGCCTCCTTCTCCACCCCTCTTCCCTCCTTCTGCACCTCTGCTGCATCTTTCTGTACTACTCTTGCTTCTTTCTGTACCTCTCTTTCTTCTTTCGGCACCTCTCCTGCTTCTTTCTGCACCCGTCTTGCCTCTTTCTCCACCCCTCTTCGCCCTTTCTGCACCTCTGCTGCATCTTTCTGAACTACTCTTGCTTCTTTCTGTACCTCTCTTGCTTCTTTCGGCACCTCTCTTGCTTCTTTCTGTACCCCTCATGCCTCCTTCGCAACCCTCTTCCCTTTTTCTACTCCCCTCTTGTCTCTATATGCACCTCTGTTGCTTCTTTCTGCCCTTCTTTTGTTTCTTTCTGCACCTTTATTGCTTCTTTCTGCACCCCTCATGCCTCTTTCTGCACCCCTCTTCCCTCTTTCTGCACTCCTCAACCTCTTTTTGAACCTCTGTTCCTTCTTTCTGCACTTCCTTTGTTTCTTTCTGCACCTCTTGCTTCTTTCTGCACTTCTCTTGCCTCTTTCTGCACCTCTGTCCCTCCTTTCTGCAACCCTTGTGCCTCTTTCTACACTCCTCTTCCCTCTTTATGCTCCCCTCTTGTCTCTTTCTGCACCTCTGTTGCTTCTATCTGTGGTTCTTTTGTTTCTTTCTGCACCTTTCTTGCTTCTTTCTGCACCCCTCGGGCCTCTTTCTGCACCCCTCGGGCCTCTTTCTGCACCCCTCTTCCCTCTTCATGCCCTCCACTTGCCTCTTTTTGCACCTCTGTTCCTTCTTTCTGTACTTCGTTTGTTTCTTTCTGCACCTCTCTTGCTTCTTTCTGCATCCCTCTTGCTTCTTTATGCACCCCTTGTGTCTCTTTTGCACCCTCTTCCCTCTTTCTGTACCCCTCTTGCCTCTTTCTGTACCCCTGTTGCTTCTCTCTGCACTTCTTTTGTTTCTTTCTACACCTTTCTTGCTTCTTTCTGCACCCCTCGGGCCTCTTTCTGCACCCTCTTCCCCCTTCATGCACTCCTGGTGCCTCTTTTTGCACCTCTGTTCCTTCTTTCTGCACTTCGTTTCTTTCCATCTGTACCTCTCTTGCTTCTTTCTGCATCCCTCTTGCTTCTTTCTGTACCCCTCGTGCCTCTTTCGCACCCCTCTTCCCTCTTTCTGCACCCCTCTTGCCTCTTTCTGCACCTCTGTACCTTCTTTCTGCACTTTGTGTGTTTCTTTCTGCACACCTCCTGTTTCTTTTTGTATCCCTCATGCCTCTTTCTCCACCCCTCCTCCCCATTTCTGCATCTCTGTTGCTTCTTTCTAGACTTCTCTTGCCTCTTTCTGCACCTCGGTCCCTCTTTTCTGCAACCCTTGTGCCTCTTTCTGCACTCCTCTTCCCTCTTTCTGCTCCCCTCTTATCTCTTTATGCACCTCTGTTGCTTCTTTCTGTAATTCTTTTGTTTCTTTCTGCACCTTTCTTGCTTCTTTCTGCACCCCTCAGGCCTCTTTCTGCACCCCTCTTCCCTCTTTCTGTACTCAAGCCTCTTTTGCACCTCTGATCCTTCTTTCTGCACTTCTTTTGTTTCTTTCTGCACCTCTCTTGCTTCTTTGTGCACCCCTCTTGTCTCTTTCTCCACCCCTCCTCCCCCTTTCTGTATCTCTGTTGCTTCTTTCTGCACCTCTGTCCCTCCTTTATGCAACCCTTGTGTCTCTTTCTGCACTCTTCTTCCCTCTTTCTGCTCCCCTCTTGTCTCTTTCTGCACCTCTGTTGCTTCTTTCTGCACTACTTTTGTTTCTTTCTGCACCTTTCTTGCTTCTTTCTGCACCCCTCGTGCCTCTTTCTGCATCCCTCTTCCCTCTTTCTGCATTCCTCTTGCCTCTTTTTGCACCTCTGTTCATTCTTTCCGCACTTCTTTTGTTTCTTTCTGCACCTCTCTTGCTTCTTTCTGCATCCCTCTTGCTTCTTTCTACACCCCTCGTGCCTCTTTCACACCCCTCCACCCTCTTTCTGCACTCCTCTTCCCTATTTCTGCTCCCCTCTTGTTTCTTTCTGCACCCCTCTTGCCAATTTCTCCACTCCTTCTCCCCCTTTCTGCATCTCTGTTGCTTCTTTCTGCACTTCTTTTGCCTCTTTCTGCACCTCTGTCCCTCCTTTCTGCAACTCTTGTGCCTCTTTCTGCACTCATCTTCCCTCTTTCTGCTCCCCTCTTGTCTCTATCTGCACCTCTCTTGCTTCTTTCTGCACTGCTTCTGTTTCTTTCTGCACCTTTCTTGCTTCTTTCTGCCGCTCTTTTGCCTCCTTCTCCACCCTCTTCCCTCCTTCTGCACCTCTGCTGCATCTTTCTGTACTACTCTTGCTTCTTTCTGTACCTCGCCTTCTTCTTTCGGCACCTCTCCTGCTTCTTTCTGCACCCGTCTTGCCTCTTTCTCCACCCCTCTTCGCCCTTTCTGCACCTCTGCTGCATCTTTCTGCACTACTCTTGCTTCTTTCTGTACCTCTCTAGCTTCTTTCGGCACCTCTCTTGCTTCTTTCTGTACCTCTCGTGCCTCCTTCGCACCCCTCTTCCCTTTTTCTACTCCCCTCTTGTCTCTATATGCACCTCTGTTGCTTCTTTCTGCCCTTCTTTTGTTTCTTTCTGCACCTTTATTGCTTCTTTCTGCACCCCTCATGCCTCTTTCTGCACCCCTCTTCCCTCTTTCTGCACTCCTCAAGCCTCTTTTTGCACCTCTGTTCCTTCTTTCTGCACTTCCTTTGTTTCTTTCTGCACCTCTCTTGCTTCTTTCTGCACTTCTCTTGCCTCCTTCTGCACCTCTGTCCCTCCTTTCTGCAACCCTTGTGCCTCTTTCTACACTCCTCTTCCCTCTTTATGCACCCCTCGTGTCTCTTTTGCACCCATCTTCCCTCTTTCTGTACCCCTCTTGCCTCTTTCTATACCCCTGTTGCTTCTCTCTGCACTTCTTTTGTTTCTTTCTACACCTTTCTTGCTTCTTTCTGCACCCCTCGGGCCTCTTTCTGCACCCCTCTTCCCCCTTCATGCACTCCTCCTGCCTCTTTTTGCACCTCTGTTCCTTCTTTCTGCACTTTGTTTCTTTCCATCTGTACCTCTCTTGCTTCTTTCTGCATCCCTCTTGCTTCTTTCTGTACCCTTCGTGCCTCTTTCGCACCCCTCTTCCCTCTTTCTGCACCCCTCTTGCCTCTTTCTGCACCTCTGTACCTTCTTTCTGCACTTCGTGTGTTTCTTTCTGCACCCCTCCTGTTTCTTTTTGTATCCCTCATGCCTCTTTCTCCACCCCTCCTCCCCATTTCTGCATTTCTGTTGCTTCTTTCTAGACTTCTCTTGCCTCTTTCTGCACCTCTGTCCCTCTTTTCTGCAACCCTTGTGCCTCGTTCTGCACTCCTCTTCCCTCTTTCTGCTTCCCTCTTATCTCTTTATGCACCTCTGTTGCTTCTTTCTGCAATTCTTTTGTTTCTTTCTGCACCTTTCTTGCTTCTTTCTGCACCCCTCAGGCCTCTTTCTGCACCCCTCTTCCCTCTTTCTGTACTCAAGCCTCTTTTTGCACCTCTGATCCTTCTTTCTGCACTTCTTTTGTTTCTTTCTGCACCTCTCTTGCTTCTTTGTGCACCCCTCTTGTCTCTTTCTCCACCCCTCCTCCCCCTTTCTGTATCTCTGTTGCTTCTTTCTGCACCTCTGTCCCTCCTTTATGCAACCCTTGTGTCTCTTTCTGCACTCTTCTTCCCTCTTTCTGCTCCCCTCTTGTCTCTTTCTGCACCTCTGTTGCTTCTTTCTGCACTTCTTTTGTTTCTTTCTGCACCTTTCTTGCTTCTTTCTGCACCCCTCGTGCCTCTTTCTGCACCCCTCTTCTCTCTTTCTGCATTCCTCTTGCCTCTTTTTGCACCTCTGTTCATTCTTTCCGTACTTCTTTTATTTATTTCTGCACCTCTCTTGCTTCTTTCTGCATCCCTCTTGCTTCTTTCTACACCCCTCGTGCCTCTTTCACACCCCTCCACCCTCTTTCTGCACCCCTCTTGCCTCTTTCTGCACCTCTGTTCCTTCTTTCTGCACCTCTCTTGCTTCTTTCTGCACCTCTCTTGCTTCTTTTTGCATCCCTCATGCCTCTTTCTGCACCCCTCTTCCCTCTTTCTGCACCTCTATTGCTTCTTTCTGCACTTCCCTTGCTTCTTTCTGCACTTCTGTTGCTTCTTTCTGCACTCCTCGTCTCTTTTTGCACCCTTCTTCCCTCTTTCTGCACCTCTCTTACCTCTTTCTGCACCCCTGTTCCCTTTTTCTGCACCTCTCTTGCTTGTTTCTGCAACTCTCTTGCCTCTTTCTGCAGTTCTCTTGCCTCCTTCTGCACCTCTGTTGCTTCTTTCTGCACTTCTCTTGCCTCTTTTTGCACCGCTTTCGCATCATTCTGCACTTCCCATGTTTCTTTCTGCACCTGTTTTGCTTCTTTCTGTACCCCTTTTGTCTCTTTCTGCACTCATCTTCCCTCTTTCTTCACCTCTCTTGCCTCTTTCTGCATCCTACTTGCCTCTTTCTGCACTTCTCTTGCTTCTTTCTACACATCTGTTGCTTCTTTCAGCAATTCTCTTGCCTCTTTCTGCACTTCTCTTGCCTGTTTCTGCACCTCTCTTGCCTCTTTTCTGCACCTCTCTTGTCTCTTTCTGTACCTCAGTTGCTTCTTTCTGCACCCCTCTTGCCTTTTTTTGCACCCACCTTCCCTCTTTGTGCAACTCTCTTGCCCCTTTCTACACCTCTCTTCCCTCTTTCTGCACCACTCCTGCCTCTTCTGTACCTCTGTTGCTTCTTTCTGCACTTCTCTTGCCTCTTTTTGCACCCTTTGTGCCTCTTTCAGCACTTCTGTTGGTTCTTTCTGCACTGCTCTTGCTTCTTTCTGCACCTCACTTACCTCTTTCTGCACTCTTGCTTCTTTCTACACCTCTGTTGCTTCTTTAAAGCAATTCTCTTGCCTCTTTATGCACTTCTCTTGCTTGTTTCTGCACCTCTCTTACGTCTTACCCGCACACACACACACACATACACACACACACCAAGTTTAGAAACTGACAAAAGGAAGGTTGTATAGAGGATAC
Organism: Calotriton arnoldi; assembly: GCA_963921515.1. NCBI lineage: Eukaryota > Metazoa > Chordata > Amphibia > Caudata > Salamandridae > Calotriton > Calotriton arnoldi. The sequence continues at coordinate 71,567 of CAWUFW010015159.1, read as the reverse complement.
CATTGTTCTCTTTCCCCATCGGACTCGCAGCCTGGGACACTGTATCGGTATGCGGAGATTGAGAAGGTCACGGAAAGAAAACTAGAACGGACCTTGCTAGGGAAAAGTGAAACACATGAAGGAATTGTTCTGTAAATGACCAGGCTACACGGGTACATAAGAGTACTTAACTCGTTGCAACAGACGCTATGGAAACTACAAACCGGGCAAACCCAAGAGTATGGGATCAAGCCAGCAAGCCACAGATGTGCCCAGCGCAAGCGGTACAGTAACAATCGTAAGACAAAAGGGAAATTTATTGGAAAAACTATGAAAGATGGAAGTCAGTCGGTGGTCGGAGGCGACTTCATTGCAGAACAACATGGAGGTAGATAGAATCCCACGGGGGCTGAGGATATTCATCATACCAACATTGGCTAAGCCCAATCCACAGCTGCTGAAAGCATGGGCTGAAAATACCAACTCCTGCTCTCAAACAATGCTTGAAATTCTTATTAAACATGCATGGGAGGAACAAAAAGTATTAACAACACAAATACAAACATTGATGGAGGATCTGGAAAAAGAAAAGGAACAAGAACTAGTGAAGAGTACCTTGAAACCGATCAATGACCGTGTGAAGATACATGAGAAAGAAGTAATAATGAGGAAACAACGTAAATTCCAGAGAGAAGAACAGGACTACAATACAGGATGAATCTTGACGTTCGCAAGGAAATTTGACAAGGCGCATCAAGAATTAGCAAAAGATAAAACCCTGGCTGCTTTGGACAAACGAAGAGTAGAGTCCAGCACCGACCTGAGCTCGGATATGGGATCAGTCGAGGATTCAACCACCAGTCCAATAACCAAGATTTCTTTTTCCGAGGAGTTTCACATGTTACAGAAAGAACACAAACACTCTTTCAAGGGGAAACCAAAAGGAAGAGGGAGAGGCACAAAAACCAAAGCCAAAAGCAATGAGAACATAGGCAAAAAAAAGAGCACTGGCATGGGAACAAGAGGCCAAGCGCAGAAGAAGGAATAATGGAAGAACAAACAACACAACTGACGGTAATGTATTTATCGAAACGTGAACTTTCTGATATTGAATGCAAGACTTTGAGATTGGGACTTTCTTTTTCCCCAGATGTAGGGATTGATTATGCGCAACCGAGGATAGACCTCTACAACTTTGCTAGGAAACTAAAACTGTATAAAACACACCAGTTGAAATCCAAGGAGACATCTAGAATTAGCACAGTGACAACCACCCCCAACACACTTAACTTAGGTATAAGTGACATTTAGACAGTACAAATTTTACATGAGTTGGGAGGCGCAGGGCAAGGGTTATTACAAAGTGAAACTTTGGATCCATTTAATTCTGCTAACTTAGAAGAACTCACCAACTTACTAGGTGTCGGCACTGGGGAAGGGTGTAATACAGATTTTAGGTTACCATCGGGATATGTGCCACAACTTCCTAGGGATAATATTGATGTCTTCAGTGACATTGTAGCGGCTGATATCCTTACATTAAGTAGAAAACCACATATGACACACAACCTAAGGAAGGAACAGTGGGAAGAACTAGATCCGACGATTGTGATTAAACTCTCAGATAAACGAGGTAACATAGTCATCATGAACAAGGAAGACTATGTTAAGGAGGCACTCAGGCAACTAAGGAACACAACATGTTACACTAGAGTAGATAGAGGATATATAAACAATTTACACTCATGATATTTGGAACAACTATTGGGGTGGCATGAAGACCATCTTTTGAACTGGGATGAGCTGCAGTTTTTAAAAAATGAGACACCTATGATTCCCACACTATATTTGTTACCAAAGGTACACAAGGATCAAAGAAATACACCAGGTCGACCCATTGTTTGTTCCAAGAACAGCCTATTTGAGAATACCTCCATTTTTGTAAATCATTTCCTTTTTCCTTTTGTACGCAACCTTGATTCCTATATTAGAGATACTAAGGATTTTATTAAAAAAACACAGAATCGTTGTTGGAAAAATGAGTGTTGGCTAGTGTGCTTGGATGTACAAAGCCTCTACACCAGCATTAGACCTGATGACAGCATCAATGCTTGTAAATACTTCTTACGAGCTAGAAATGTCACTGTCCCACACCATACACAGATTTTGTTGTATATGATTGCCATTTGCCTGAGAGAGAATGTGTTCATGTTCGAAAACTATTTTTACAGACAAATACAAGGTACTGCAATGGGCACCTGCTTCGCCCCCAGCTACGCCAACCTGGCAGTGGGCTGGTGGGAGGAACAGGAGCTCTGGAGCAGTGACCTCAGTATATGGACTTGGCTTTTGAATGTGAGGGAACTGAGATTGAATTGAATGATTTCTTTGGAAAACTTTCTTTGGAAAACTTAATAAAAATACAGTAAATCTGAAATTCACAATGCAGTACAGCAGAGAAACTATTGATTTCTTAGACGTCACAATTTCCATCGAGGAGGGTATTCTACACACGGAATTGTTTAGGAAAGACACAGCTGGGAACTCTGTTCTGCATGCAGATAGCTGTCATCCGCCCAGTTTTTGTTGGAGTATTCCCTACAGCGAATTTCTAGGAGCTAAGAAACAATTGTAGCGCAGAATTGAGCCCTTTAAAAACAAAAAAGGAAATGACCCAAAGATTTATAGCCAGGAAATATCCATGCAAAGCTCTTGCTACAGCAAGTGAGAAAGCTGACGTCCTAACCAGGGAGGAAATCTTACATCAGAGACTGGTACTGGACACCAAAAACAAAAATGAACCTATCGGGTTCATTGCAAAATTCAGCAGCCAAGCAGCACAATTGAGGAAGATTCTGAAGAGTAGATGGGCCATTCCTAAACAAGACAATGTACTTAGAGACAGAATGGGAGATACACCCAGCATTACTTTCAAACGTAATCTCTCCTTAAAAGATATACTTGTACACAGCCACCTAACACATAGAAGCTCTAATTGACTGAATCAAAGCAAAGGCTTCAAGAAATGTGGACATTGTAAGGCATGCAAACATAGCGAGAATGTACAAGAAGGTACACTTGAAGGGGTAAAAAAGAACTGGTGTATCCCCAAATTAATAACATGCAAGACGGACTTTGTTGTGTATGTTATCACTTGTCCTTGTGGTAAGTGGTACATAGGTTCCACCACTTTCCCAGTTCACAAGAGGATACTGGAACATTGGAGAGCAATTACTAATAGTGATTTGAGATATAGTACAGCCAGACGTTTAAAAAAAAAACACAATGGGAATTGGACCAAAGCGAAGTATTTTGGCCTCGACACTGCACCTAGACATCCAAGAGGAAGTAACAGGATCTCCGCCCTGAGAAGATTAGAGTCCCAATACATTCTGCAGGCTGACTGTCTCGTCCCAGTGGGAATGAATAATGATGAAGAATTATATACACATCTATAAATTAGGATTGGATTTTCCTGCAACTTACACAGTTCCAGACTGCTCTTTTTAAAATTAGTTTTTATCAATGCAAATAACTTTCTTATTCCTTGATGGTCGACTCTGGTTGTTTTGCCATTTATGAAGTTGTATGAATTGGTTGTTTGGGAGTTTTGTCAAGGATTTGTTTTGCAGAACAAAAAAAGTACAGGTCTGATTGTGAGCACTGGTGAAATGGCACTTAGTGAGTTAAACCTGCACGGAGGAGGCTCTGCCCATGGTGGAAACCTTTTTCTTCACCCTAGTGGACCAGGAAAAAGCCATGACCGAGTATAAATCGAAAGATATGCATGGAGTTTGTGGGACAGTATTTCAGTTATTTTAACTGGATCAGATTGACTTGTAATATGATACTGCTATCCCCCTCCCCATATAACAGTTATTTAGAACTTGATATGCACTGACAGCCTACATCATGCCTATTACACCAAACCATCATGCCATACCAATCAAAGAAATCACGGTACTAACCCGTAATTCACCCATCACATGATGCTATTTGGGTACTATACCATAATACTTTTAAAAATAATGACGTTTAATCATGCATTGAAAGAGATGGGTACTATACCATAATTGGTAAATACAATGACACCAACTGTGTATTGATATAAAACGTGTGATACATAATTGTCTGATTTTTCATTGTGTCGAATTCGCAAAACAGAACACGGATTTATTAATTACACATGTGCCCATGACTGCAGACGCTGCTTGAAAAGGAGTATCTATTCGGAGCAGTTCGAATCACATTGTATATGGAATGGAATATACAAACAACCGGGCTATGTATGATTTTCATTTTATTCATTTAAAATCTATGTCTTGAATTTTGAAACTATTTGTACTAAAAAGAATGATTTGACTAAGGAACAATGATAATCTGTTTTCCATTGTTGTTGAAGAAGCGTCCTGTGTGACGCGGTATTTATTCCCATTGCTGGAAAACTGTGGTCATGTGACCAAGACCGAAGCAGGTCGAAACATGTTATTTTCGTTATGCTATGAAATAAACAAACTTACAAAAGAATCTCTGTTGGTGCGGCTGCATTTCTTCGCACTGTTGAGAGAGATTTCTGGTTACTCACACACGCCACTAGGTAGTTATAGCTAGGACCTAGTTTCCATAGGAAGAGTATTTTCTCTTTTGCCAGTATCTTTTGCACCATTTATCGAATCTTCACAACATTTTAAAACTAATGTGATTCTTAGTTCAGCTGCAGTGTTGAAAGCTTCAGGGTGATCCATCAAGCAGAGGCCGTGAAAAAGGGGGGTCCTTATGTTAATTCCCATAGGGATTTTGACCATGACTACAGCCTGAAATGCTTGACGGAATAACACCAAATTTGGCGGAAAGCTAGGTCTTCATCCGGAATGTGTGCTTTTTGTGATTTGGTGTATATCCGTTCAGCACCTTTAGAGATATTAAACAAACACCAAATTAGCATATCTGGTGGTGTGGATCTTCCACGGATCAGACAGTCCCTGTGCTGAAATCTGATTCAGTGGAGTCCCACAAAAAATGGTACAAATAAAGAAAAGGGGGCAGGATAGGAATACTCTGACCCTAGGTGTGGTGGTCGGGTCCCACAGGGACCACGACGGGGGTTAAAAACATTTCTTTTCTCAATTTTGCCATGAAATCGTTGGTGGATCTGAAAATATGTGGCAAAATTGAAAAAAATAACAAGTGCAGTCTTTCACGCTTGTTTATGCTATAGACCCCAGGTGGACTGGACCCGGGGGCATGTGGCCATTAAAAAAAGAAAAGGAGGGAGTGCACGGGGCCCCCTCCTAGGATCTTTTTAGCACAGGAGACCACCACAACGCCGGGGATTTCTTTTTTAATTGGAGTGGCCTCGCGCACCCCTCTCCATGGGCTGTTTCAAGCCCCCAGGACCACCACCTTCCTGGGACTCAAATCAAAGTTTTGAAGAAGGAGCCGCATGGACCTACGGGGCTCTGAGGACCCCCCACCTCTCTGGGGCCAAAGACATATTTAAAACTGTGAGGGGGTCACACACACCCCCACCTTGACCATATACTGCCCCCCCCCAGTGCTGGCCCATGAAAAGTAAAGGAGGGTGCTATGCAGCCCCCCTCCTGGAGCCAATATTGGCCCTGAGGACAGCCATCCCCCAGGGCCGGCTGCTGCTGTCTCCCGAATTGCCCACCCTTGCGAGATAGTTGTTTGCTTTCACTTGGCGGAAGCTGACAGCAACAGCCATGCAAGAGCAAACATAAATCCGCTCCCAGCAAGCAGAAGCTGTCAGACTGTCAGACTGCTCCCGCTTGCTGGGAGTGAAGTTTTCATATTTTTCCCTGCCCGTTGTCATGCAGGTAGAGAAACAGATGAAAGATTGCTCCTGCACGCAGGGAGCTGCATATTTATCAGCTCCCTGCATGCAGGAGCACTGCCGGCTCCCGCAGCAAGTGGACATGTGGCCAGGCACCAGGGGATGGGATCCCTGGGGCTGACATTGTCCCAGGACGGGGTCTGAGTGGCCCCCCCTTGTCATTGAATTATGGCCAGGCCCCAGGGGATGTTGTCCCCGGGGTCAAAATTGGCCCTGGCAGGGGGGCCGCACTGCCCCCCTCCCAGTAATATTTTTTTAATAGGCCCCGGGCAGGTGGAGGTCCACGTGAACCCCTGCTTATTTTTAAAATTTAGCCCCGTGGGAATTGGTGGCCCCCGGGGAATGGAAAAGCCCCAGGAGGGGGTCCGCATGTCCTCCCTCCATTGATAAAATAAAGTCCCGGGGGTGGTGGTCCCCTGGCTAAATAAGCTGAATAGAGGGGGTTCTGTGCAGCCCCTCTCCAATATACCTAATAAAACCCCAGGGCTAAAAAAAAAACCCTGGGGGGTCTGTTCACCCCCTTTTCTTTTATCTCACATGCCCCAGGATACTGCACTTGTTTTTTTTTTACATTTTGATTTGCGGATCCACCCACGATTTCATGTCAAAATAAAATCAAACACAAAAAAGTTTTTAACGCCCAGCGGGTTCCAGTGGGACCCCACCACCAGACCTAGGGGGGTAAGGGTATTCCTATCTGGCCCGCTTATGTCTTTTTTAAAATGTTTTTTTGAGGCACTCTAGGAGGAGGGCCCTGTGTGCCCCCTCTTTTTTTTAGCGTGCACCCAATGACAGACCCACTCATACACACATGCACCCACTCACAGACCCACTCAGTCACCCACCCACTCAGACATTCACGCATCATGTCACAGACTGTTGGGTCTCAATAATCAAGTCCCTCTGGATGGGCTCACTGCTCAATGTGGTCTACCTCTTGATAGCCTTAAATCCGATTGCTATATATATATATTTGAATGATTAATAATCATCAAAATTCTTCTATACTGATATATGTCATTTTTTACCTGCAAAATAAAATAATCCTGGATAACCTTGTGTCCAAGGACAAGAGGCCAAGTATTCCACTATCCTCTTTTCCTCCAAGTAATACTGTAATATAAAATACAGTTATCTACCAAAACTTTGTACTGGTAGCTTTCCTTCACCCTTCCCATAATCATGAATACCTACCAAATAAAACAAGAAGGCAAGCCTCACAGGGATTGAACCAACCAGGACTCAACGATGCCCTGTTAGGGTATTGAAAAGATGATACAAAAAACGAATGAATGGGCAACAGATTCTTGTCATAGCAATCAAGGAATCAGTGATTATTCATTTTCAAAGCCGCAGCTTCCTTTTGTATAGTTCATAAGTTCCTCAGTACTTTTTTATCTCAGGAACAAAATTGATACTCTGAAAGTCTATCAAAATATTGCAGGGAAGCCAAGTTCCTTTCACACAGTTGCTTTGTGTTTTCTATGGTAACATTCACAGCTGTTTCTCTCACCCAATACCAAAGAATTCAGATACGAACAAGTTATCTGGGCAAGGTGAAGAATAATCACCCAACCGTGAATTGTGTTTTAGGAATAACACCGGCAAATACTTCACCATAAAATGTTTTATGGGAACACATTCCCAACACAGAAAGAAATGTCGACTTTGTTTGAAATAGACAAAGCCGAGCAGTGATCACAGAGCAAACCTTCACTCCACCACCGTTTTAACAATCCAAACTTTGATTGGTGCACTGTACCCTTACCCACAAGAAGACTCCAATACAAATGCACAGCAGCTCCGCTTCAGAGATCCGGCAAGAATAATCTGCAGAGTGCTGAGCCTGGAAGCCACTTTTATACTTCCGGTTCAACAGGAATCATGGGAATTGTAGTTCTCTCTCTCAGACAAGTTGATTCATTTATTTCCTTGTCCGGCACATTGCCTACCGTCTTTCACACCATCTCCTCCCACCAAGCCACCAACTGAGAATACAACACCTGCATGGCTAAATGACTCTGGGAGGAACACAACATGGGCAACCAAGAACATTCTAGACTGGCACACAAATGTTTCGTTACTCGCCCCTGATGACCCACTCAGACACTCACGTACCCACTTACAGACCCACTAAGACACTCATGCACCCACTCACAAATCTACACAGCCACTCACACAGCTACTCGCACACCCACTCACAGACCCTTAAACCCTCTCACACCCCCACAAAACCACTCACACACCCACTCAGAGAACCATACAGCCACTCATACACCCACTCACCTACCCATACAGCTACTCACATACCCACTCTCAAAGGTTACAGGTTATAGTTAGAAAATAGAATTTAAAAAACGCAGATATTCATTGAAAACCAAAGGTTATAGGGATGTTATAGTTAGGAAATAAAATTTAAAAAACTTAGAAATCACTGAAAAAAACAAAGGTTACAGGGTCGTTATATTTAGGCTCATATTTCACTTGTACTAAACCATAGAAATTCAGCAGTTATAGTTACCTGAGCTAACTATAACTTACTCCCCATTACGTCACTGATGATATCACTGGTGACATCTCAAATGACATAATTGATGACATCATCCACAGAACCACTCACACAGCCACTCATGCCCCCACACAACCTCTAACACTCTCACTGATGCACCCATACAACCACTCACACATCCACTTACTCATCTATAGAGCCACTCTCACACTCACTCACTCATACACACAGCCACTCACTTCCCCATACACCTACTCACACAGCCATTCACTCACCAATACAGCTACTCACACACCCACTTATTCACCCATAGATCTACTCCCATTCCCAGTTATTCACCCATACAACCACTCACACACCCAAATATATGTTAGAAATAGTTTCACTCACTAGTAGTACACAAAGTACACTAATGTAACTTCTGTAGTACCATAGTATAAATATTAAACACTCTTTAACCTTTAGAAAACACTCACAATCACTGGAAGGTGTCATTGGTGAGGTCATCAGTGATGTCATTTGAGAAGTCATCAGTGATGTCAATGACCATGTCATGAGTGATGTAATATGTCAGATCATAAGCAGTGCACTAGTTATAGTTAGATCAGGTAACTATAACTACTGAATTTCTATGATTTTGTGCTGCTGAAATATGAGCCTAACTATAACGTCCCTGTAACCTTTGTTTTTTTCTATGAAAAAAAAAAATATATATATATATATACGTATGTGTGTATGTGTATATATATATATATATATATATATGTATATATATATATATATATATATATACACACATATATATATATATATTCACTGAAAAAACCATAGGTTTCAGGCACGTTATAGTTAGAAATTAGCATTTAAAAAACCTTAGAAATTCACTGAAAAAACCATAGGTTTCAGGGACGTTATAGTTAGTTGGACATTTCACTCATACAAAACCATAGAAATTCCCCCGTTATAGTTAGTTTAGCTAACTATAACTCGTGCCCCCGCAATGCACTGCTGATGACGTCACATATTACATCATTCATGACATGGTCAGTGACATCACTGATGACATCACGGATGGCATCTCAAATGACATCACTGATGACATCACTGATGACATCATCCAGTGACTGTGTGTTTCTGTAAAGTTTAAATATGTTTTATATATATGGCAAGGTGTATTGAAGAATGAGTGGGTGTATAAGTGTCTGGATGAAGGATTTAGTAGGTGCGTGACTGACTGTAAAAGTGAGTGATTAAATGTGTCTTACTGAATGCATGGGTTAGTGACTAAACTGTCTGAATATGTGCATCAGTATGGCTGTTGTTGTGTAAGCTGCTGCATGTGTTGGTCAGTAGCTACATGAGTGTCTATATGGGTTATTAATTGGTTGCCTGAGTATTTGTATGGGAGACTGAGTGTGTGTGTGGGTGGGTGGAAGGTGTGTGACTCTGTGCATAGATGTGTGAGTGCTTGATTCACTCGGTGTATGGGTTCAAGAGTGCATGTGGAAACAGCTTTATGGGTGGGTGAGTGTGTGTATGGGTGTGTTGGTGAGAGATTGGATGTCTCAGTGGTACATGTCCAAGTAACTACATATGTAAAAGGCAGTGTATGTGAGAGTTGGAGTATATAAATGACTATACGTGAGAGTCAGTGATTGTGAGAGTGGCTGTATGGATGAGTGTGTACTGGTATCAGTGATTGTATAAGAGAGTAAGTATGTGTTAGTATATGTTTGAATAAGTGAGGTGGTGTGTGTATAACTGTATAGGTGAGGAAATGGGAGTGTGATTGATTCTTTGCATGACTGACTAGGTGTGTGAGTAACTCCATGGATGAGTGGCGGTGGGTGTCTGTATAGGTTTATGACTGCATATGATAGTGTTGTATTGATGAGTGACTGTATGTATGAATGATTGTATGGGTGAATGAGTGGATGTGTGTGTAGACCTAGGAATCAGTGAGTGCGTATGTAGTAACTGGTATTGGTGTGTCGATGGTTTCGAAAATGGTAGTCTGTATTTTACAGTGGGTGTATCAAAGGTTATATTAGAGTGTGAGGAGGTGCATCAGATTTTGACGTGGATGATGTCATCAGTGACGTCATCAGTGATGTCATTTGAGATGTCATTTGAGATGTCATCAGTGATGCCATCAGTGATGTCACTGACCATGTCATGAATGATGTAATATGTGACGTCATCAGCAGTGCATTGCGGGGGCGCGAGTTATAGTTAGCTGAACTAACTATAACGGGGGAATTTCTATGGTTTTGTACGAGTAAAATGTCCAACTAACTATACCTATGGTTTTTTCAGTGAATTCCTAAGGTTTTTTGAATGCTAATTTCTAACTATAACGTGCCTGAAACCTATGGTTTTTTCAGTGAATTTCAATGGTTTTTTAAATGCAAATTTCTAACTATGCCTACAAAGGTAGGACACGTGAAGAAAGAGGAAGAAAAGCGCGGAAAGAAGCAAGACAAATGCTGAAAGAGTCAACAGAAGTCCAGAAAGACGAACAAAAGTGCAGGAAGAAGCAAGAGATGTGCAGAAAGAGCCAACAGAGGAGCAGAAAGTCCTCCTGTGCCCCCAACTTTTTACTGATGGGTACTGGTGGTAACTGATAAGGGTGGGCGGAATTTGCGGAGTTGCGTTCCGCAAAATTCCGCGAAACGGCAAGAAATCTCTGCGAGCACGCGGTGCTCGCGGAGATTTTGCTGCGCCCGTTGAATCCTGCCCTGCATATTTATCCACGAAGATGCCACTGTTTTTTGCAATACCTCTAGTCACCTGGAGTACTTTCTACTGGCTAATCGGTAAGTGCTACCTCGTTGGGTAAATGTGTAGTGCCTTTCCTACACTATGGAAGAGATGGAGAGAAGGCACACCTGCTTAACCACGCTCACGAATTCTGCACGAGGATTGCGCTCGGGAAAATCAAGGATGCAAGGACCTCCTTCGAGGATTACAGCTAACTTTTCACGTTGGAAATGAAGAGAAGGCACATCTGCTTAACCACGCTTACGAATTCTGCACGAGGATTGTGCTCGGGAAAATCAAGGATGCAAAGACCTCCATCGGGGATTACAGCTAACTTTTCATGTTGGAAATGGAGAGAAGGCACACCTGCTTAACCACGCTCACAAATTCTGCACGAGGATTGCGCTCGGGAAAATCAAGGAAGCAAAGACCTCCATCGGGGATTACAGCTAACTTTTCACGTTGGAAATGGAGAGAAGGCACATCTGCTTAACCACACTCACGAATTCTGCACGAGGATTGCGCTCGGGAAAATCAAGGATGCAAAGACCTCCATCGGGGATTACAGCTAACTTTTCACGTTGGAAATGGAGAGAAGGCACATCTGCTTAACCACGCTCACAAATTCTGCACACCTGCCCTGCATATTTATCCACGAAGATGCCTCCGTTTTGTGCAATACCTCTACTCAACTGGAGTACTTTCTACTGGCTAATCGGTAAGTGCTACCTCGTTGGGTAAATGTATAGTGCCTTTCCTACACTACAGCTGCGTAAAGGTCCAGAAGAATTGACCCCAGTGACCTGTGTGTCTGTAACTTTGCCACCGCGCTGAAAGCGTCGAGGTCCTTTGATTACGCTGTCCATCATTCTGGGGAAAGGGCGGGAAGACGGTGCATACCACTAGTGTATTTGGGGCGGGGGCAAACGGGCGGGGCTTCTAGGCCTGTTCACATGCCTCTTGTTTATAAAGGGTCAGAGCAGGATCTGAGCAGCAGATGAGGAGGAAGAACCTCCTGGTCACTGGACCTACACGGGGATTGCGCTCGGGAAAATCAAGGATGCAAAGACCTCCATCGGGAATACAGCTAATGTTGACGGTAGATATGGGCAGAAAGCACTCCTGCTTAGCCTCGACCTTGCTCACGAATTTTTTGTGCTGATTAATGCGTTACAGAATTTGAGCTTCAACTCGGGCACCTGCTTCAGTGCTTTCTCTTGCACCCGAATTCCGTTCCGCCGCGGATCGCGGAAGTTTCGACATTTCCGCGTTCCGCGCGGAACGCGGAAATGCCGAAATTTCGCAAGTTCCGCGAGCGGAACGGAATTTGCCACCCACCCTTAGTAACTGACTCTGACTAACCAGGACCAGAGCCAGTGCTATGCTAAAAGACACTTAGAATACAGTGAAAATACCTACATACACTAGGGAACACTATGCGTTGGGGTACCCCTGTGATTAGCATGACCTCCTCTGTGTTTGCCATGAGTTAGTGCCTGGGTCATTGCATGAGTACATGGGTACTGAGTGGATGATTAGAGTATTGCAAGGAGAGTGCATGGTGAATTTATAAGTGCTTGGGTTTTGGCAGAGTGATTGGATAAGTACATGGTGCTGGCTGGGTGATTGGAGGAGTGCATGGGTAGTGACAAGGAGATGGCTGGACTGCATCAGCAGTGCTCAGGGGATTGTAGCAGTGCATGTGTTAGTGCCTGGGTCATTGCATGAGTGCATGGGTAGTGACTGCATGATTAGAGTGCTGCAAGGACAGTGCATGGTGATTTTATAACTGCTTGGGTTTTGGCGGAGTGATTGGATAAGTACATGATGCTGGATGGGTGATTTGAGGAGTGCATGGGTAGTGACAGAGGGATTTCAGGACTGCATGGGTACAACCTGGGTAATTGGAGGAGTGAATCAGTACTGTGTAGGTGGTTAGAGGTCTGCATGGGTAGTGCACAGGGGATTGTAGCAGTGCATGTGTTAGTGCCTGGGTCATTCCATGAGTACATGGGTACTGACTGGAAGATTAGAGTACTGCAAGGAGAGTGCATGGTGAATTTATAAGTGCTTGGGTTTTGGTGGAGTGATTGGATAAGTACATGGTGCTGGCTGGGTGATTGAAAGAGTGCATGGTACTGACAGGGCGATGGCTGGACTGCATGGGTAGTGCTCAGAGGATTGTAGCAGTGCATGTGTTAGTGCCTGGGTCATTGCATAAGTACATGGGTACTGATTGGATGATTAGAGTACTGCAAGGACAGTGCATGGTGAATTTATAAGTGCCTGGGTTTTGGCGCAGTGATTGGATAAGTACATGGTGCTCGCTGGGTGATTGGAGGAGTGCATGGGTAGTGACAGGGCAATGGCTGGACTGCATGGGTACTGCTCAGGGTATTGTAGCAGTGCATGAGTTAGTGCATGGGTCATTGCATGAGTGCATGGGTAGTAACTGGATGATTAGAGTGCTGCAAGGAGAGTGCATGGTGAATTTATAACTGCTTGGGTTTTGGCGGAGTGATTGCATAAGTACACATATGTCACATCAGGCCCCACCCCCTCCCTTCACCACTGTGCAAACTAGCCCACCAGGTACCTCCAGTAAGCGCCACAGAGCTGCGTTGCAGAGAGGTGTAAAAAGGGACGTGGCCTCTGAACAGCTCTCTGCAACGCAGCTCCCTGGTGCATACTGGAGGTACCTAGTGGGCTAGTTGGCCCCCAGGGACCCTCAGTATGCAAGGGGAATTAATTCCCCAACTTACAACACACCAGGGGGTGCTTTTGCTGAGTGCTGCAGGGAGGGGGCGGGGCCTAGCCAAGATGCCGGCTTTATTTTGTTTTTATTTTACAAGGGGGGCTGTGTGGCCCCCCTTCTTTTACATTAATTGGGGCCCTGGGGACCCCATCCCCCAGGGCCTGCTCTTTTTTTTTACTTTATCAAAAAAAACAGGAAGGGGGCCACGCAGCTCCCCTCCCGAGGCCAATTTCAGCCCCGGGGACCCCATCCCCCAGGGCATGGCCACATATATATATTTTAAAGAGGGGGGCTGCGTGGCCCCCTTACTGAGGCCTCTATTGGCCCTGGGGAATCCATCCCCAGGGGCAGTGCCTCTTTTATTTATTTTTTAAGGAGGGGGGCTACGTGCCCCCCGCTCCTGAACCCTCTATTGGCCCCGGGGACCCCATCCCCCGGGGCCGGCCTTTATTTATTTATTTATTTATTTTTATTTGGGGTGGGGGCCGCGTGGCCCCCCTCCTGGGCCACTTCTGGCCCCGGGGATCCCATCCCCTGTGGCCGGCCCTATCCGTTGGGGACCGTGGGGGGAGCCCCAATGCCCCCACGGTCCCGCCGGCTCCCCGCCTCCTGCGGGAGCCGGAATTGCTTTTCCACACGGGGAGCTGCTGACATGCAGCTCCCCGTGTGGAATAGCAATCTGCTTTGGATTTTGTAAGCGAGAGCAGGGAGGCAGGTTTTCCTGCTCTCGCTTCCAAAATCCAAACCAGTGTTTGCTATGACAGGGCTGGAGCCCCACGGCTCCCGCCCTGTCATAGCAAACAGCAGTGTACCGGGGGTGGGCACCCCGGGACACTGCAGGAGCCGGCCCTGGGGGTGGCAGTCCCCAGGGCCATGGAGGGCTCCAGGAGGGGGGGCCGCGCGGCCCCCTCCCAATGTGATTGAAGCCCCGGGGAGGTGGTGGTCCCTGGGGCTCGGGGGTCCGTAACGGACCCCCGCATTTGCATTTTAGTGCCCCGGGAAAGTGGCAGTCCCCGGGGCCTGTGGGGGGGGCTCGAGCCCCCCACACAGGTTTATTTATTTTTTTAAAAAGCCCTGGGGGGTGGCTGTCCCCGGGGCTTGGGGGGGCCTTGGAGGCACCCCAACACATTAAAAAAGAAGCCCCGGGGGTGGCAGTCCCCGCGGCTGCGGGGGCCCCCGTATATATTTGTTGGAAATGCCCCTGGGACCTGGCCCACCCGGGGGCCTCAATTAAATGAAGCGCGGGAGCCCATCCTTAATTTTTTTTAAAAATTTCGGCGGGATTCGCGACCTCAGCACGAGTTTCACCGATTTTAAAAAAAAAAAATGCTTTTTTGGGCCCTGGGGGTCCTTGTGGGACCCCCTGAGCAGGCCTAGGGGGATAGGTGTTTCTACCCTGCCCCCTTTTTTTTCACCTTTGTTTTACTGTTTTCTTGTGACTCGAGATGGCTGCCAACACTTCATGGTTTGGAGTGTTGACAGCCAATTAGAATAAAGCTCGTGGTCGGGAGGGTTCGCGAACCCTCCTCGGCCATAGATATCGAAACTTTTATTTTTTGATTTTCTCAGCAACTACTGAATGGATTTACACCATTTAAAAAAAGGGCGCTTTCTGAACCAAGCACTACCTTTTTGCCAAAATAACATGGGGAAAATGCATTTTGGGACCCCCCTATTTTCTCAGACCCCGCTTGACGAATCACCCCCAAACTTTCAGGATAGGAGCTGACTTTTTTTGGGGAGAATTTCGCGAAGATTTGTCAAACGACGCCAAAGTTATTAGCAAATCAAAAAATGCTTTAGGTTCTAACTATAACTACCAAATATATATATATATTTATTACCTACTGGCCAGTAGTAGTTAGGACCTAGTTTCCATAGGAAAAGCATTTTTTGATTTGCCAATATCTTTGGCGCCGGTTGACGAATCTTCGTGAAATTTTCAAAACTAATGAGGCGCTCTGGTCAGCTCCTGTCTTGAAAGTTTCGGAGCTAGAGGAGGCTGCATGACTTACCTGCTTGCTCACATCTCCATACCTGAAATTGAGGCTGGTAACCTGTGAAGGCTCGAGTGCGTTTCCTAGTGAGCTACCTGTGTTTTGACATATTGAGGCGGACGCTCATCCGCCGGAGACTGCACCATCCCAAGTATCGAAGGAAGCCGCAGAGATGAATTCATTGTCTCGGTTTGCGGGGCCAACACGTAGGATTGAGGAGGTGTTGCCAAGTGGGGGTCCACTGAGGACTTTAAACGCAGTGATAAGTGCCCTTGAATTTTAGCGGACATTGTTTGCACTACAACTCCCACAATTCCTGGTATTGCCTTATTGAGGGCGGGACTTTGTATATATCTGGGAGTTGGCCCGCAACCTGCACGAACTTCCTCCTTGCACCATGATTAAGAGGAAACTCGAAACGCGTCGTACTAGAGGAGGCTGCAGGACTTACCTGCTTGCTCACATCTCCATACCTGAAATTGAGGCTGGTAACCTGTGAAGGCTCGAGTGCGTTTCCTAGTGAGCTACCTGTGTTTTGACATATTGAGGCGGATGCTCATCCGCCGGAGACTGCACCATCCCAAGTATCGAAGGGAGCCGCAGAGTTTAATTCATTGTCTCGGTTTGCGGGGCCAACACGTAGGATTGAGGAGGTGTTGCCAAGTGGGGGTCCACTGAGCACTTAAAACGCAGTGATAAGTGCCCTTGAATTTTAGCAGACATTGTTTGCACTACAACTCCCACAATTCCTGGTATTGCCTTATTGAGGGCGGGACTTTGTATATATCTGGGAGTTGGCCCGCAACCTGCACGAACTTCCTCCTTGCACCATGATTAAGAGGAAACTCGAAACGCGTCGGAGCTAGAGGAGGCTGCATGACTTACCTGCTTGCTCACATCTCCATACCTGAAATTGAGGCTGGTAACCTGTGAAGGCTCGAGTGCGTTTCCTAGTGAGCTACCTGTGTTTTGACATATTGAGGCGGACGCTCATCCACCGGAGACTGCACCATCCCAAGTATCGAAGGGAGCCTAAGAGATGAATTCATTGTCTCGGTTTGCGGGGCCAACACGTAGGATTGAGGAGGTGTTGCCAAGTGGGGGTCCACTGAGGACTTAAAACGCAGTGATAAGTGCCCTTGAATTTTAGCGGACATTGTTTGCACTACAACTCCCACAATTCCTGGTATTGCCTTATTGAGGGCGGGACTTTGTATATATCTGGGAGTTGGCCCGCAACCTGCACGAACTTCCTCCTTGCACCATGATTAAGAGGAAACTCGAAACACGTCGGAGCTAGAGGAGGCTGCATGACTTACCTGCTTGCTCACATCTCCATACCTGAAATTGAGGCTGGTAACCTGTGAAGGCTCGAGTGCGTTTCCTAGTGAGCTACCTGTGTTTTGACATATATATATATATATATATATATATATATATATATATATATATATATATATATATATATTTATATTTATATTTATTACCTACTGGCCAGTAGTAGTTAGGACCTAGTTTCCATAGGAAAAGCGTTTTTTGATTTGCCAATATCTTTGGTGCCGGTTGACAAATCTTCGTGAAATTTTCAAAACTAATGAGGCGCTCTGGTCAGCTCCTGTCTTGAAAGTTTCGGGGTGATTCGTCAAGCGGGGGATGAGAAAAAAGGGGGGTCCGAAAACGCGTTTTCTCCATGTTAATTTACATAGGAAACTTTAGACAAAGCTACAGCCGAACTGCGGAACGGAATTACACCAAATTTGACAAAAAGGTAGGTCTTGGTCTAGAAAGTGTGCTTTTTTTTAAATGGTGTAAATCCGTTCAGTAGTTCCTGAGAAATTCAAAAAATAAAAATATTGATATCTGAGCACCAAGGAGGATTCGCGAATCCTCCCGGGTACGAGCTTCACTCTAATTGGCTGCCAACACATCAAAACCAGGAAGTGTTGGCAGCCATCTTGTGACTCAGTAACCGAGTCACAAGAAAAAGGTAAAACAAAGATAAAAAACAAGAAAAGGGGGCAGGGTAGAAACACCCTGACCCCCTAGGCCTGCTCAGGGGTCCCACAAGGACCCCCTGGCCCAAAAAAAGCATTTTTTTTTTTTTAAACACCGAATTTGCGCTGGGTGCGTGAATCCGGCCTAAAAAACTTTTTAAAAACGAAGCCCGGACTCCCGCGCTTCGTTTTCTATAAGCCCCCGGGTGGGCCAGGTCCCAGGGGCAATGCCCAATTAATTAGCGGGGGCCGGCGTGGGCCCCCGCAGCCCCGGGGACGCCACCTTTCCGGGGCTTTTTTTTGTCGCTTCCCCTGATCCCCTTACCACTGTGAGTGAGAACTTTGCAGCATAACACCACTCAAAATGAAATCACTAAAATATAAATTTTCTGCCTTTACAGCCCGCCATTCCCTTATACAACACCCTGCAGCTTTATAAATAGGCCGGTGCAGCATAATTTTAATTGATTCCGTTAATAGCATGAAAACGGCGATCACGTTAACAAAGCGTTTCGAAGCCTTACTAGCGGTAAAAGGCACTATGCAGATAAACATAACATACTGCAGCTACCTACAGCTCTTTCAGCCTGAACTGAGTGATCTCTCCCGAATGTTTTACATAGTTCTTCAGGCTCTAGCTTGGCAGATTTCTAAGCACTAAGGAGTGATTTGCCCAGGATCACTAAGTTATGGGCAGTTACGGGCGCTGGGAGTAGAGAACCCACGTTCTCTTTTTCAAACTCGGCAACGTATCCACCCCACTACCTCCTCAAAACGTAGAATGCTATATATGCATGTCTGCGTTGTTCCAAGGCGCTACAAAGTGAACCCAAAGCAACCATTTGGCAATATAAAACGTACACATTCACATAAAAGCTCAGTCGAAGCCTTACCTTTCGGTGCCATGTTCCTCTTCCGTAGTAGCTGTTCGCAGGTCAGGTTCCAGGCGCTAGCATTGCCGCTGTAGCTGGCGGGGGCACAGCGCCCTGACGACACAGCAGATCCATCAGGGCGCTGTTGTTTTCCCCCAGCCTCAGGAGGGACCTCATGTTCTCCCCCATCCTCAGGAACTCCATGACTCTTTCTTCTCAAAGACCTCAAGTTCTCAACAATAAGTTAAAAACCAAGAGAAATTAAACTAATGACGATATTGTCTCGGGCAGGGGTGGGCGCTGCTTCCTCCGGTCAGCTCGAGGGAGGAAGAGAGAGTTAATCCAGTCTGAGGCTTCAAAGTTCGTTCACGGCTCGCAACTGCAATATGTATTTTTTATTCTCTGCATTTTTCGCTTTTAATTAAAGCAAACTTTAATCATTGCAATAGCTGGCGCTTCCTGCCTTCACGGCTCCCGGGGGCTGGTCTCTCCGCTGCCCCTGCTTTCCTCCAGTCCTTCAGATCTGTCTCCACCAAATAAAATACAGAGAACAGGGGACCCCAAAAGCTGCGGGGGAGAGGGGTAGGGGGCAGGAACCACGTTTACACGATGGGGCCAAACCACAGCAGAAAACTACTTTTAAAAGAGTTTCAAATAACCAAGGGAAAAAAACACAAATTCTTCGGCTTTCGGGGAAAAAATGTGCTGCAGCTGTGTCAGAAATAATTCTGCACACTGTGGGGGGGGTGTCACTTTTATGTGGCAGGCACACCCCGGAGTGATGCTGAGAGCAGCTGCCCAGGCTGGGGTGGTCCCTGACAGTCTCGTCTGGTTCTGTCTCTGAGCCCTCAGAGATGCACTGGCTGTGGGGATGCACTGGCCAGGGTGTCCACTGTCCAGCTGCCTGCGTCCTGTCCGTCTGTCTGCAAGTGCAGTGTGTGCAGGTGCAAGGCACGGCTCTGTATTCCACCACACACAGGCGATGGATGAAGAGGCGCGGGATCCGCAGGCGCAGAGCGCCCTCTGCCGGGGGCCGGCGGGATTGCAGCTCTTAACCACGGCCCCATTAGCCAAGCTCACTTGAGACTTGATTCAGCGCTTGTTTTTTTTCCTGAGAGCTCATTACACTCCGCGTTTCTTCCTTTATTTATTTAGCTCACAGTTTACTTTGCATTCTGTAGGCCACATCCTTAAAGATATATAGAACTCAGCATGCACAGCTCTTGTACCGCCTTGCAGAAGCAAGCTGGTAAACACATGTTTTGTCGAAAAATGGTGGAAGCCAAGCAGGCGATCACATGATTCTGGGAGTTCTCCCTAATTTGTGATTAAGTCGATGAAGTGATTTATATGAAGTCTTCTGGGATGTTTTCGTATAACCTAAAGGCTTCGTCGCGACAGTGTCAACTCAACTATTCATCTTTCTAAGGTAGAAGAGTGGATTATTGAATGAAAACACCTCTTAAATACAGGGCTAAAAAATGGCACACAATACTGTGGGATGCCCTGTGTACCATCTCTGATTGTAGGCACATTTCCTTTCTTTGCTTCTTTTCAGCCAAAGACGCTTTAAGGCATGGTAAAGTGAGCAACTGCCCAGGGCCCCCATATTCCAGTGGGTCCCCTGGGAATGTGAGCTTTCTCTCTCACCTCTGTCTTTCCACCTTTCGCCTTCTCTCTGCCTGCCTCCACCTCTGGCTCTCCCTGGAGCCCCAGGCAAGACATATTTCTTTTCTTTTTATTTTAAATAAACATATTCTTTGATTTAACATCTACAAGGCACAGTAGATATTTTCATCTTTATACAGGCAAGGAATATTTCAATTGTTTTTGAGTGACCCCATTCTGAAAGTTTGTTTGGCATTATGCGAAACATCTTTAAGACAACACTGCTTTCAACAATACTGTGCCTTTGACCTTGTTGTACCAATGTCTGCAGCTCACTTCTTTCTGCTGCACCAAACACCATTTTTTTATCACAACACCAAGACTCATTCTTGGAGACCAAAGCGTATTTTTTTATCATGAGACTGACCAGAGCAAGAGAGAGAAAGGCAGAAAAGGAGGGGAACAGAGTGATAGGAAAGCAATAACAAAGGGAGAAAGGGAAAGAAAAAGCACCTGTAAGAGTGAGAAAAAGAGACAAGAAGCATAAGATGGTGGAAGAAAGAGGATAAGGTAAAACCAAGACAAGGATGCCTTGGTATTGAGTAGCCCCGCATTCAACAACGCCGACCAAGAGTTTCTAGTTTCACTACATTTATGTTTGATCCACTGCAGAGCCAGTGATAAGAGCCTGTCTCTTCCAGCCTTTTGTCCATGCTGAAAGTTTTTTCCCCTGCAATCAACACTCACAATGAATTTCTGTCTCTTCATTCCTTTTATCCATGGTAAGAGCCTGTGTCTTTGTTTTATATAAAAATCTGGTAGCATTTGAATCTAGAGATTATACAGACACTCCTATTTAAATCTAATTTTGATATTGATCCTTCTCTCATCATCACTTCTCAATTGATGATGTAATCCCACTAATTTCAATTATAATCCATATAAATTTAAGACAGTTACTTGCTGTTTACATTTACATTATCTTTTTCTATCAAGTAACTGTGAGTACATGACATATTTATAAAAATATTACTAAAACTAAACTACATTCCTTCTCTTTCACACAAATCTACTTAGTAAATCCT
The DNA here is from genome assembly GCA_963921515.1 of Calotriton arnoldi. Lineage (NCBI taxonomy): Eukaryota > Metazoa > Chordata > Amphibia > Caudata > Salamandridae > Calotriton > Calotriton arnoldi. Next base: position 50,154 of record CAWUFW010015159.1, on the reverse strand, counting down.
GGTAGGGGGGAAATAAGAAACACAAAGCAATATGAATTTTATCCAGTAGTCCCCACTCCTCTCCAGCAGCTTTTCCGACAATTATCAACTTTCAAATTTGTAAATAAAGTTTTGGCTCATCCTTTGTTGCCTTCAACAGGACATGCGTACATTCTGACAGTTACTAATAATCATGTCTTATATTTCAGAGTGTGTATATATATATATATATATATATATATATATATATATATATATATATATATATATATATCCAAAAAGCATGTCCCCAAACAATCCACAATCGTACGCAAAAAGGGTACGGACTCCAATTACGTGCAACAAACTCCGTTTATTCCGGTATCAACTGCTCCAGCTCGTCATGACGCGTTTCGGTCACTGACGTGACCTTGATCACATGAGGGAGCACTGCCCATACAGAGCTTAAATTCACAATAATGTCACATCATGTGACATGAGTTTAACTATATACATGGAAAACAGACTAAGCGTACAATTGAGGTTTTTTTGGTGCTATATTCTTTGTGCAACCTATACCATATTACAATCACTCAATGTTGTTATACATGTAAGACGATATTCCAAACTATTCCATAATTATCTTCATTGTATAAATACAAAGACTATCGTGTACCAAATTTGAAATAATAATCATTCGGTAAATAAAATATAAGAAAAATATACATTTAAATATGCACATAAATACAGATAGGAGTCTACGACCAATAATTATAAAGACAATCTCAGTGATGCATTACCCATATACATACATATAAATAAATAAATATTTAGATAAATATTTAAATAAATATTTCATAGACCCCATTGGTGTCTTCATTAAATGGGCTCACATATATTGTTCTTAATAACACTCCTGCCTCAATGGGGACTTCTGTTAAATATCTGCATAGTGCATGTTTACAGTGGCTAATCTATCCATCACTCTGATTTATTAATATTAAATTGGCATCGTAGTTCATATGTGCTTTATGGCTTTTTATTATGTCTGCTTAAATGCTTAACAAAATACTGGAATATTCATTCACTAATAATACTTATAGGAAAAATACATATATTTGACCACATCAGTTTCACCCATTGATAAAGTGCGTAAGTGCCTAATAAAACTTCAACTGCTAAGTGTTTTACAATATAAAGTGCTATTGTCTAATCTAAAACCAAGTTAAACTCATGTATCTGCAAGTTAAACAACGAATTTAAAACCTAAAAAGATGTTCTACAGCCTTTAACTTTTATGCAGAGATACATAACTCTTATCTAGAGGTATTTATTCACTGCTCATTCTAATAGATTAGCGTTGACCATCATAATTCATCGTTACTCATATGTAAGACTATACGGGAGGACAGTGGTATAAGCCTATACTGACCTGTGTAAATGTACAAAAATGAATATATAAATGACGACTTTTCAGCGTTTATGTAGGTATGATCACAAATACCATCATTAAATAGGTTCCTAATTTTGGCATAAAATCAGTCATAAATAATCAAAAACGTAATAAAAGTGCATTCTTAAGATTATTAATAGGAACATATATCAAAGATTTCATATATATAGCAAATAAATATGTTATATAATAATCATAAATATCCTCTAAAATCCTATAAAATCCTACAAAACTCATGTCAAACTTCAAAATTTCACATTATATGATCTGGTTAATTATTCTCATCTAATTACCCATCAATACACCGTGATTACAGGAAGTTATACATCTCATCACTGTTATTCAAGCCCTGTGGATATTTGGAATCTAATTCTAAAATCATTCTTGATTCCAATCTCCTCAACAGCCTTTCTCTATTCCCTCCTCGCCTAAGGGGGGGTACAGAGCCGATAACAAATGATGTAAGGCAGTCGAGGTTGTTGTGATGTATGCTTTTAAAATGCCTTGCCACTGGATACGTCTGGTCTGAATTAACTATTGCTCGCAGATGCTTAAGGATTCTTACGTGCACCTGTAGCTTCATACTACCAACGTAGCATAAGCCACAGGTGCATGTCAGCACATAAACTGAATGATCCGTACGGCAGTTATAGTTCTCTCTCAGTGGGATAGGTACGGTGCTGAAAGGAGTCCTGTACTCTGTAGTATTTATACCAATTTTACAGGCTCTTCATGATTTACATTTAAAAAAGCCTTTCTTAGGTTTTAACCATGTTGTGTCTTTTGCAATTTCCGGACTATTTTTTACCAAAGTAGCTGTCATTGAAGGTGCCCTCCTAAATGTGAGTGTGGGTTTACTGGGAAGTTTTTTTGCCATTATTGTGTCTTTTAATATGATCAGCCAATTCCTATTCACAATGCTCCTGATTTTATTCTCTTGTCTACTGTACGTAGTTATTAATCTGACAGTATTATCATTATCAGTGCTGCTTTGTGATTTAATGGGGGGTACCAGTACTAGATTGTTACTTTCTGGCACCATGGTTTGTCTTTTACTAGATGAATTTGTAGCCACTTTCTCAACTGCTTGATATATAGGATATAGGATATATTATTCATTCCATAATATACCATGCAGTTTATTAATGAAATCCCCTGTGTCTCTAACATAAGAAGGCAATGCTTGCATAAAGTCATGCAGGAAAAAATCTACATGTTGAGATATGTTTTCCGATATACTATTATTGGCAGAAATTATAGGTCTACCTGGTACTGGGAAAGTCTCTTTATGAATCTTTGGTAATAGATACATTATAGGCAAAGTAGGATATTCTTCATGCAGGAAGTTCAATTCCTCTTTGGGTATCAGACCCTCTCTTTTATATTGCAACAGGTCTTTCTTTAATTTGTCCTTAGCAGTGGTGTATTTTTTATTGTTAGTCCGTTCATAACATACATCATCATTGAGTTGTCTTAACTCTTCTGCCATATATTGCTCCTTAGGCCAAATGACCACGTTACCTCCTTTATCGGATTTATTAATGATGATGTCTTTGTTATCTCTTAATTTTTTCATTAATTTGCAATATTGCTTTAGACTATATCCATGTTTCATGTCTTGTTTTTTACTCTTGATGTATAATTTTTTCAAATCATAAACAACACAATCATGGAAGATATCTATGGCGTCTCTTGGCATCACCGGACAGAAGGTAGATTTCGGTTTAAATGGGCTGTGCGCAATCTTAGTTGTGTCTACTCCAAGGTCCTGAAGCCTTGTTTGCGTGGAATTACTTTCTTTATTAAGTGATGGTTCACCAGATTCATCTGCTAAGTAATATATAGTCAAGAGCAGGTTTGATATTATATATATATATATATATATAGTTATATATATAGTTATATACCTATAGTCTCGTCCATGGGATCCCTGTGGGAAAACACGTCTAGATTTATTGACCACTATTTGAGACCTTTTGTGGTGGGATTACCAGCGTACCTCAGGGATACTACTCATTTTTTAACAGTTATCGATGGTATTTACTAGGAAGACCAATACACACTAGTCACCTCAGACGTGAGCAGTTTATATACTAGCATTGAACATCAGCTAGGACTGCAGGCCATTAGACATTTTTTAAAGACCAGATCTATCTCTCTGTTTTTCCATTCTGAAATGATTCTAAGCATGATTGAGTTTTGCTTAACTAACAACTTTTTTATTTTTGATGATGTCGTCTACAGGCAGTCACAGGGTACAGCTATGGTCACCTGTTTCGCCCCCAGTTATGCAAATTTATTCATGGGCTGGTGGGAGGAGCAGGTGGCCGCGCTGCTGGAAGAATTTGAGAGTAGTGATATCCTGTGGCTGCGATTCATAGACGACATCTTTTTGATTTGGAATGGAGATGTAGAATCAGCGAGTGAGTTTGTTAGAAAACTGAATGTGAACACACACAACCTTGTATTTACTGAGCACATAAGCAGACCTCTATATAGTTTTTGGATGTGCTTGTGGAAGTAGAAGAACATACACTACAAACTAAGCTGTTCAGAAAGAAAACTGCTGGGAACAGTATTTTGTGTGTGTCTAGTTCTCACCCTCACAGTTTGGAATACAGTATCCCTTATGGGGAACTGTTGCGTGCTAAACGTAATTTTAGCACGGAAGCCAAATTTAAAGCTGAAAAAGAAATAATGTGCCAACGCTTCAGGGAAAGAGGGTATAGTCATAACATCATATCACAAGCAAGTAGAAGAGTAGAAGAGGTCACAAGAAACGAGCTGCTACACCCAGTGAGACAAGACACTGAGTCAGATACATTGAGGTTTATAACTTCATTTTCAGGACAAGCCCATGATGTGCGCCAGATACTCAGCAAACATTGGCATGTCCTTCTAACTGATGAGAGTCTGAGGAAAAGTCTAACAAACTATCCACAGATAACTTTTAAAAAGAGTCGCTCACTGCGGGATGAATTGAGTAAAAATCTGGTTACCAGTGCTAGAAAACAGGTGGGTGCGGGTCTCCCAGGTTTTTGCTGTTGCAGAAAGTGTAAAGCCTGCAGCAATAGTATTGATTGCACCAAATTTCTAGTAGCTAGCTCCAACAGAGAATTTGAGATTAAAAAAGTACTCACCTGCAATACGATGTACTGCGTATATGCTCTGATTTGCCCATGCAATAAGTTGTACATAGGCAGTACAATCCATCGTGCCAAAAAGAGAGTCCTTGAACACGTACGGGCTATACGGCATAATAATAGGCAATACCCGGTAGCACGACATTTTTATGATCACCATTTTCAAAATGAAAAACAGCTCAAAATGGTGGTGTTTGATGCGGTGTTCAACAATGTGAGGGGTGGCAATCGAGAACTCGCACTACGTAAACTTACATTATTGATTTCGAAACTATGATGCCGATTGGTTTAAACTCTAGTGAAGAATTGGCCGTTCATTTGCACAATTAATTGTGTGATTTGATTGTTATAATGTCGATTACTGATTCCTTTATCATGACAAATTCCATATTTTAACCTTTTGTCATTTCATTTTTCTTTAGGGAAGAGGTCTGTTGTTTTGTGTTTTTGGCAGCTATAATTTGGTGTTTTAATTGAGCGACAGCAAATCTACATTACCAGTGGTGATATCGCCCACTTGGGCAGGATTCGTGATATGATTGTGTGCGTATTATAGTTGACAAGACCTGTTTGCCCACTTGGGCTGTATTGATCGCACACCAATGCTAACTGGATTTAATATGATCAACGCTATAGGGTATTCACTCTGTATTAGCGCGCTATCAGATTTGGAATAGATTACATGTATTGAACGCATCTCAAATCTGTACATGCCGTTTACTATTATAAATTGTTGTTTCATGTCATAATGAATGAATTTATAACTGACATTGAGACATTGATTATTTGTCAGTACAATATACAAAAACGCGTTGTTCTTGGAGCCATTAAAACTTCATTTTGCACCATGCATGGGTGTCCGAGCTTTCTTCTGTGACCAGCGGAAGAGGACTGTTGTATTTTGGGGGTGCCGGTAACCCATGCTCAGACCGCCCCTGTTAGACAGCCTGTGCCTTACTGGGATTATGGTAACATATATATATATATATATATATATATATATATATATATTATCTACTGGCGGTCGCCAGTAGATAGTTGTAGTTAGGACCTATTATCCATAGGAAATTTGTAACATTCTATTCCCAATAACTTTGGCGCCGATTGACGAATGTTCGCGCAATTTTCAAAACTAATGGCCTGAACCGGTCCGCTCCTATCTTGAAAGTTTCGGGGTGATTCATCAAGCGGGGGCCGAGAAAAAAAGGGGGGTCCCAAAACGTGTTTTCTCCATGTTAATTCCCATAGGAAATTTTAGACACGGCTACAGCCCGAACTGCTGAAAGGTATTACACCAAATTTGGCAAAAAGGTAGCGCTTGGTTCAGAAAGCGACCTTTTTTTTAAATGGTGTAAATCCGTTCAGTAGTTGCGGAGAAATTCAAAAAATAAGAGTCAAAAAATCGATTTTCCATAGGAAACTTAATGCAAGGCAACAGCCGAAACTGCTGAACGGAATTACACCAAATTTGGCAAAATGGTAGTGCTTGGTTCAGAAAGCATCTTTTTTAAAAATGGTGTAAATCCGTTCAGTAGTTGCTGAGAAAATAAAAAATAAAAGTTTCGATATTTATGGCCGCGGTGGATCCGCGCACCCTCCCGACCACGAGCTGCATGCTAATTGGCTGTCAACACTCCAAACCAGGAAGTGTTGGCAGCCATCTTGTGACTCGGTAGAACCGAGTCACAAGAAAAGAGTAAAACAAACGTGAAAACAAAGGAAAGGGGGCAGGGTAGAAACACCCTGACACCCTAGGCCTGCTTAGGGGGTCCCACAAGGACCCCCAGGGCCCAAAAAAGCATTTTTTTTTTTTAAATCGGCAAAATGCACGCCGAATCCGCGGATCCGGCCGCAATACAAAAAAAAAACGAAGTGCGGGCTCCCGCGCTTCGTTACTAATTAGCCCCCGGGTGGGCCAAGTCCCGGGGGCAGTGAAAAAAAAAGTGTGGGGGGGGCCCCAATCACCCCTACACTGCCCCGGGGACCGCCACCCCCCGGGGCTTGTTTTTTTAAAGTTTGGGGGGCCTCTAAGGCCCCCCCAAGCCCCGGGGACCACCACCCCCAGGGGCTTTCATTATTTATAATAGCAGGGGCACACTGCCCCCCCGCAGCCCCGGGGACCGCCACCCCCCGGGGCTTCATTTAAAAAAAACAAAAATACATGTGTGGGGGGATCGAGCCCCCCCACATGCCCTGGGGACCGCCACCTCCCCGGGGCACTTAAAATGTAAATTTGGGGGTCCGTTACGGACCCCCGAGCCCCGGGGACCACCACCTCCCCAAGGCTGTGCAGATGTTGGGAGGGGGGCCGCGCGGCCCCCCTCCTGGAGCCCTTGATGGCCCTGGGGACCGCCACCCCCCAGGGCCGGCTCCTACAGTGTCCCGGGGTGCCCACCCCCGGGACACTGCTGTTTGCAATGACAGGGCGGGAGCCTCGCGGCTCCCGCCCTGTCATTGCAAACTGTGCTTTGCTTCATTGAAGCGAGAGCAGGGAAACCTGCTCTCGCTTCAATGAAGCAAAGCAGATTGCTTTTCCACACGGGGAGCTGCATGTCAGCAGCTCCCCATGTGGAAAAGCAATGCCGGCTCCCGCAGGATGCAGGGAGCCGGCGGGACCGTGGGGGGATTGGGGACCCCACCATGGTCCCCAACGAGAGGCCAGGCCCCGGGGGATGGGGTCCCCAGGGCCATGAGTGGCCCGGGAGGGGGGCCACGCGGGCCCCCTCCCCCATAATAAAAAAAACAACAACAAAAACTCAAAGGCCGGCCCCGGGGGATGGGGTCCCCGGGGCCATAAATGGCCTGAGGAGGGGGGGCATGCAGCCCCCTCCAATTATAAAAAAAAAAAGAAAACAATGGCCATGCCCCAGGGGATGGGTTCCCCGGGGCTGAAAATGTAACCAAATAGGGGTCAGGCCCTGGGGGATGGGGTCCCCAGGGTCCAAAAATAGGAAAAGAAGGGGGGCCACACAGCCCCCCTTCTAAAAAAATAAATTTAAAAAAAAGACCGGCATCGCGCCGGAGGCCCCGCCCCCTCCCTGCAGCACTCTGCAAACGCGCCCCCTGGCGCGTTGTAAGATGGGGAACTAATACCCCTTGAATACTGAGGGTCCCTGGGGGCCAACTAGCCCATCAGGAATCTCCAGTATGCACCAGGGAGCTGCGTTGCAGAGAGGTGTTCAGAGGCCACGCCCCTTTATACACCTCTCTGCAATGCAGCTCTGTCGCGCTTACTGGAGGTACCTGGTGGGCTAGTTGGACCCCAGGGACCCTCAGGATTGAAGGGGACTTAACCCCCCAACTTAAAACGCACCACGGGGCGCGTTTGCACAGTGGTTAAGGGAGGGGGTGGTGCCTGAGGTGACATGTGTGCAAACACGCCCTGTGGAGCGTTTTAAGTTGGGGAATTAATTCCTCTTCAATCCGGAGGGTCCCTGGGGGCCAACTAGCCCACCAGGTACCTCCAGTAAGCGCCACAGAGCTGCGTTGCAGAGTGGTGTAAAAAGGGGCGTGGCCTCTGAACACCTCTCTGCAAGGCAGCTCCCTGGTGCATACTGGAGGTACCTGGTGGGCTAGTTGGCCCCCAGGGACCCTCAGGATTGAAGAGGAATTAATTCCCCAACTTAAAATGCACCACAGGGTGTGTTTGCACACATGTCACCTCAGGCCCCTCCCCCTTCCTTCACCACTGTGCAAACGCGTCCCCTGGCGAGTTGTAAGTTGGGGAATTAATTGTCCTTGAATACTGAGGGTCCCTGGGGGCCAACTAGCCCACCAGGTACCTCCAGTATGCGCCAGGGAGCTGCCTTGCAGAGAGGTGTTCAGAGGCCACGCCCCTTTTTACACCTTTCTGCAACACAGCTCCGTGGCGCTTACTGGAGGTACCTCGTGGGATAGTTGGACTCCAGGGACTCTCAGGATTCAAGGGGACTTTATCCCCCAACTCAAAACGTGCCACGGGGTGCGTTTGCACAGTGGTGAAGGGAGGGGGCGGGGCCTGAGGTGACGTGTGCAAACACACCCTGTGGCGCGTTTTAAGTTGGGGAATTAATTCCTCTTCAATCCGGAGGGTCCCTGGGGGCCAACTAGCCCACCACTTACCTCCAGTAAGCGCCACTGCGCTGCGTTGCAGAGAGGTGGCCCAGGCCATGCCCCTTTTTACACCACTCGGCAACGCAGCTCTGTGGCGCTTACTGGAGGTAAGTGGTGGGCTAGTTGGCCCCCGGGGACCCTCAGGACTCAAGGGGACTTAATCGCCCAATTTACAACGCACCAGGGGGTGCGTTTGTGCAGTGGTGCAGGGAGGGGGCGTGGCCTGATGTCACAAGTGTGGAAACGCGCCCTGTGGCGCGTTTTAAGTTGGGGAATTAAGTCCCCTTGAATCCTGAGGGCCAACTACCCCACCAGGTATGTCCAGTAAGTGCCAAAGAGTTGCATTGCAGAGAGGTGTAAAATGGGGCATGGCCTCGGACCACCTCTCTGCAACGCAGCTCTGTGGTGCTTACTGGAGGTACATGGTGGGCTAGTTGGACCCAGGGACTTTCAGGATTCAAGGGGACTTAATCCCCCAACTTAAAACGTGCCACGGGGTGCCTTTGCACAGTGGTGAAGGGAGGGGCGGGGCCTGAGGTGACATGTGTGCAAACACGCCCTGTGGCGCGTTTTAAGTTGGGTAATAAGTCCCCTTTAATCCTGAGGGCCCCTGGGGGCCAACTAGGCCACTAGGTACCTCCAGGAAGCGCCACAGGCCTGCGTTGCAGAGAGGTGGTCCAGGCCACGCCTCTTTTTACACCTCTGTGCAACGCAGCTCTGTGGTGCTTACTGGAGGTACTTAGTGGGATAGTTGGACCCCTGGGACCCTCAGGATTCAAGGGAACTTAATTTGCCAACTTAAAACGGCCACAGGGCGTGTTTACACAGTGGTGAAGGGAGGGGACGGGGCCTGAGGTGACGTGTGCAAACATGCCCTGTGGCGCGTTTTAAGTTGGGGAATTAATTCCCCTTCAATCATGAGGGCCCCTAGGGGCCAACTAGCCCACCAGGTGCTTCCAGTAAGCGCCACTGCGCTGCGTTGCAGAGAGGTGGTCCAGGCCATGCCCCTTTTTACACCTCTCTGCAACGCAACTCTGTGGCGCTTACTGGAGGTACCTGGTGGGCTAGTTGGACCCCAGGGACCCTTAGGATTCAAGGGGACTTTATCCCCCAACTTAAAATGGCCAGAGGGCGTGTTTGCACACATGTAACCTCAGGCCCCCCCTCCCTACACCAGTGTGCAAATGCGCCCCATGGCGCGTTTTAAGAGGTAGTTTCAATCCCCCTGCCCTATTATGTACTAGGGAGTTACAGAGGAGGTCATGCTAATCACAGGGGTACCCCAACGCATAGTGTTCCCTAGTGTATGTAGGTGTTTTAACTGTATTCTAAGTGTCTTTTACCATAGCACTGGCTCTAGGCCTGGTTAGTCAGAGTCAGTTACCACCAGTACCCGTCTGGAAAAGGTGTGGGCACAGGATGATTTTGCAACAAGGCCTATTTCTGCTCCTCTGTTGGTTCTTTCTGCACATGTCTTGCTTCTTCCTGCATTTTTCTTCGTCTTTGTGGACTTCTGTTTCTTTCTACATTTCTTTTGCTTCTTTCTGTGCGTTTTTTCTTCTTTCTTCACATGTCCTACTTCTGTAGGCATAGTTACAAGCTAGCATTTGAAAAACCTTTGAAATTCACTGAAAAAACCATAGGTTTCAGGCACGTTATAGTTAGAAATTAGCATTTAAAAAACCTTTGAAATTCACTGAAAAAACCATAGGTTTCAGGCACGTTATAGTTAGAAATTAGCATTTAAAAAACCTTAGAAATTCACTGAAAAAAAAAATAGGTTTTAGGGAAAGTTATAGTTAGTTGGACATTGCACTCGTACAAAACCCGTGAAATTCCCCCGTTATAGTTAGTTCAGCTAACTATAACTCGCGCCCCTGCAATGCACTGCTGATGACGTCACATATTACATCACTCATGACATGGTCAGTGACATCACTGATGACATCACTGATGACATCTCAAATGACATCACTGATGACATCACTGATGACATCATCCAGTGACTGTGTGTTTCCGTAAAGTTTAAATATGTTTAATATATATAGGGAAAGGCGTATTGAAGAATGAGTGTGTGTATAAGTGTCTGAATGGATGATTTAGTAGGTGCGTGACTGACTCTATAAGTGAGTGATTAAACGTATCTTACTGAATGCATGGGTTAGTGACTAAACTGTGTGAATGTCTGTATCCGTCTGTCTGTTGGTGTGTAAGCGGCTGCATGGGTTTGTGAATAGCTACATGAGTGTCTATTTGGGTTATTGATTGGTTGTCTGAGTATCTGTATGGGTGCCTGAGTGTTTGTGTGGGTGGGGTGTGTGTGACTGTGCATAGATGTGTGAGTGGGTGATTCACTGGGTGCATGGTTTCAAGAGTGCATCTTTGATGGACTGTATGGGTGGGTGAGTGTGTGTATGGGTTTTTAGTGAGTGAATGTATATCTCAGTGGTACATGTGTGAGTAACTACATATGTGTGTTGGAGTATATATGTGTGTTGGAGTATATAAATGGCTATAAGTGAGAGTGTGTGATTGTGAGAGTGGCTGTATGGATGAGTATGTGCTTGTATCAGTGATTGTATAAGAGCGTAAGAATGTGCTAGTATTTGTATGAGTAAGTGAGCTGGTGTGTGTATAACTGTATAGGTGAGTAAATGGCAGTGTGATTAATTATTTGCATGACTGACTAGGTGTGTGAGTACCTCTATGGATGAGTGGCGGTGTGTGAGTGTCTATATAGGTGTATGAGTGCATATGATAGTCCTGTACTGAGTGACCGTAAGTATGAGTGACTGTACGGGTGAGTGAGTGAATGTGTGTGTAGACCTAAGAATCAGTGAGTGGGTATGTAGTTATTGGTGTTGGAGTGTCTATGGTTTTGAGAATGGCAGTCTGTAATTTAGAGTGGGTGTATCAAAGGTTATATTAGGGTGTGAGAAGATGCATCAAATTATCACATGGATGATGTCATCAGTGATGTCATCAGTGATGTCACTGACCATGTCATGAGTGATGTAATATGTGACGTCATCAGCAGTGTATTGCGGGGGCGTGAGTTATAGTTAACTGAACTAACTATAACGGGGGAATTTCTCTGGTTTTGTACGAGTGAAATGTCCAACTAACTATACCGTCCCTGAATCCTGTGGTTTTTTCAGTGAATTGCTAAGGTTTTTTAAATGCTAATTTCTAACTATAACGACCCTGAAACCTATGGTTTTTTCAGTGAATTTCAAAGGTTTTTTAAATGCTAATTTCTAACTATAACGTGCCTGAAACCTATGGTTTTTTCAGTGAATTTCAAAGGTTTTTTAAATGCTAATTTCTAACTATAACGTGTCTGAGATGTTGCTTTTCCCCCAAACTACCTTTGTCTACTCCAACATATGCCAAAGATAGAAATGGAAGTGGTCCAATCAATTTTGTCCACAGATTGAGAAAGCTAGAAAAAATGTCAATAAAGCTGTTTCTGCTTATCTCAGAGACCATAGTATGGGGTCCATATACAAACAACAATCTGCGTTTTGATATGGATGGCATCTACAGGAGTGATGGTGTACATTTCACAGATAAGGGAAACTGAGTCCTTCTCAACAACTTAAGACTCTGCATCGGCACTTACATGTAGCTACAAAAATCTCCCAATAAACACAAGGGCTCTTTTTAGAGCCACCCAATATCCTAACATATAACCTAGGTTAATAATAAAAAAATCTTAAATATTTTTGATGGGAGTCGCGCACCTAGCACGACTGGGAGTCGCGCACCCATCGTGTTTACACCAGGGGGCCGCGCTGGGAGCCGCGCACCACTCGTGTTCACACCAAGGGCCTGCGCTGGGAGCCACGCACCCCTCGTGTTCACACCAGGGGCCGTGCTGGGAACCGTGCACCCCTCACGTTCACACCAGGGGGCCGCGCTGGGAACCGCGCACCCCTTGCGTTCACACCAGGGGCCGCGCTAGGAACCGCACACCCCTTGCGTTCACACCAGGGGGCCGCGCTGGGAACCACGCACCCCTCGCGTTCACACCAGGGGCCGCACTGGGAACTGCACACCCCTCACGTTCACACCAGGGGGCCGCGCTGGGAACCGCGCACCTCTCACGTTCACACCAGCGGGCCACGCTGAGCGCCGCGCTAGGGTCGCGACTCCAAATTTTACGGAAAAAAAAACTGTCCCCTACCATTAATTTATATTCGCCCCGGGTACCCCATCCCCTGGGGCCTAGCCACTTCGTTGGGGACTGTGGGGGGAGCTCCAATGCCCCCACGGTCCCGCCGGCTCCCCACGTCCTACGGGAGCCGGCATTGCTTTTCCACATGGGGAACTGCTGACATGCAGTTCCCCGTGTGGAAAAGCAATCTGCTTTGGATTTTGGAAGAGAGAGCAGGTTTCCTTGCTCTCTCTTCCAAAATCCAAACCAGAGTTTGCTATGGTAGAGCGGGAGACGTGCTCCGGGGGTGGGCACCCCGGGACACTGCAGGAGCCGGCCCTGGGGGGTGGCGGTCCCCAGGGCCATCGAAGGCTCCAGGAGGGGTGCTGTACGGCCCCCCTCCCAACTTTTGCAAAGCCCCGGGGAGGTGGTAGTCCCCGGGGCTCGGGGATCCATAATGGACCCCCCCAGTTTGTGCCCCGGGGAAGTGGTGGTCCCCGGGGCATGTGGGGGAGGCTCGAACCCCCCCACATAGGTAATTTTATTTTAAAAAAGAGAGCCCCGCGGAGGTGGCGGCACCCGTGAGCCCCCGCTATACATTTTTAAATACCCCCGGGACCTGGCCCACCCGGGGGCTTAAAATTAATGAAGCGCAGAAGCCCTCGCTTAGTTTTTAAAAAAATGTTCATCCGGATTCACGCATCCAGCGTGCATGCGGCCATTTAAAAAAAAAAGTTTTTTTTGGGCCCAGGGGGTCCTTGTGGGACCCCCTGAGCAGGCCTAGGGGGTCAGGATGTTTCTACCCAGCCCCCTTTTCTTCTTTCTCACCTTCGTTTCCCTGTTTTCTTCTGACTCGGTTCTACCCAGTCACAAGATGGCTGCCAACACTTCCTGGTTTGGAGTGTTGATAGCCAATTAGAATAAAGCTCGTGGTCGGGAGGGTCCGCGGATCCACCGCGCCTCTAAATGTTGATTTTCTCAGCAACTACTGAACGGATTTACACCATTTTAAAAAAGGGTGCTTTCTGAACCAAGCACTACCTTTCTGCCAAATTTGGTGTAATTCCATTCAGCAGTTCGGGCTGTAGCCGTGTCTAAAGTTTCCTATTGAAAATAACATGGAGAAAACACGTTTTGGGACACCCCTTTTTTCTCTGCCCCCACTTTGCGAACCACCCCGAAACTTTCAGGATAGGAGCTGACCGGAGCGGGCCACAAGTTTTGAAAATTTTGCGAAGATTCGTCAACTGGCGCCAAAGTTATTGGGAAAAGAAAAAACACTATTCCTATGGAAACTAGGTCCTAACTATAACTATCTACTGGCGACCGCCAGTAGATTATATATATATATATATATATATCTATTCCAGAATCCTCGTAAATCAATACGCTCTCAGAACTGACAGACTCCGCACCAAAGTAAATATCGCCTGAAGTGTTTATTAACACTATATATATATATATGATACACATTTCCCGATCCCTGTCCATCAACCTCACTTCCTCCAAGGTAAGAAAACAGACAAACACCGGAAGATGGCACATGAGCAGGCAAATAGATTCCTTCAGGTTTTTTCTTTATTTGCAAAGTGCACGCGCATTTAGACAGGACCAGACCTACGTGTTTTGGCAACAAGCCTTTGACTTGGTCATGGAGTTCTATTTGCAGAGTGTCACATTTAAAGGACTATTACAGTCTTCCCACCACCCATTTTAAAACACAGTTTAAAGGAACAGTTCCACAGCTTACATATTTTTTAATCATCTTGAATATACAATATGTATATCACTGTTCATTTCAAAAGAAGGTTGAAATAACCAAATGCAGTATTGTACTTACAGTAAAGTACCATAATATATACGCAATCCAGCCCCACAGAGTTTTTTGAAACAGCTAATATGAATACATCCAAGCATTCAAGATGACTTGAATTATAAATATATATATAAATACAATACCATACTCACATGTATAACACTAGAAAATTTCAATAGATAAATTAACAATGACCCTATAATACTGCATAACCATTGTACTTAAAAAGGCTTCTCCTTGTAATATATATTGACTAATCTCACCAGCTAGCAAGTACCCCTAATTTTCTATGTGACAGCCTTGTGTCTTCAATCTAATACTTTAAATACTATATCAAGATTGTTTTTTGTATGTTTTTGCAATGGGTCAAATTTCACTAGTACTGTATGTCAAGGCGCTCTGCAATTACTCATAGTCCCTTCACAGTTATATCCTTTTCACTGTGAAAAATTTGCAATACATTCCCAAATTCAACCAAAGTACCTATAAAAGTGCAACGTTAGCGATATTTAGCTAATATTACCTGAGGTGCTGGGGGCATAGCAAGCAGCCGACGGAGTAGGAGCCTTCCTCGGGTGGCTCCAGCTGGCCGATCCCCATTCAGTGCCATCCCGCGAACTGTAACCCCCCCGGCGGGGCCTCTTACCTTCCCAGAGACCCCTGTAATCTAGGGGCCAGAGAAGGTGGGTGGAGAAAAGCTGGGAACCCCCAAACGCACAGGATTCCACAGCCGAAGGAGCTATGTGGTTGGGATCCAAGATGGCGGCCTCTGCATTGTGATGGACTCCTGGAAGACCCGGACCAGAGACTGGGACAGAGAGAGAGCTTCCCTCTGTTCCAGGGGAGAGCCGCCCCAACCAGATCCCCAGAAAAGGGTGAGACCCAAGCCAAGGACTCTGGAGAGGGCCCCGAGGGCTTGGGTGACCATAGCCGGAGAGTGGAGATACCGGAGGGGAGGAGTCGATCTCACGACTGGCAGCTGTGGGCTCTGGAGCATGCTGAGTCGGGACCTGGGGCTGAGCAGCTACAACGGAACAGTGAGTGGCTGTGGCCGAGTGGCAGCTGAAGCCAAAAAGAGGACCCCTGAAGAGACCGACAACCAAGAGGGGGAGAGACCAGGGCGGTAAGAAACGGAGAGAGAGAGTCCCAGCGGGTGGTTGGATGCAGGTGAGTCCCCCGAGCTGATATGTTTGGATAAGACGGGCCGCAGAGCTCGAGCCGGCGCCTAGGGCCTAGCCCGGAGTTCACCTGATGGATGCCGGGATTTGCCCTTGCAGGATAACAAAGCGGACACCCCATGAGCTACGAGAGCGGAATGCTCCCTGTATAGAGAGGCAAGTCGTATGGTGGGGACACAACACCACAGTTCCCACCATATAACAGTACTGAGCGGGCTTGAAAGCACTGAGGTCCATTCCCCTCACTCAGAAGAGACTATCGCACCTACGCAATCACAGGCACAAGTCAGATGGTTGCAAAAGGATGATGGCACTTACCTGCCCAGAGAGAAGAGGGGACCGATGGGTGAGAAACATCCAGTCCCACTGCTGAAACTGATCAGACCGCAACCAAGGTAGGATTCGCTGGACCTATTGTGAGCAGTCTTGGGCAGCTGTGACTATAGGGGAGAATGACCACTGACAGCTGGGCGGGGCCCCCTCCTTATACTTTTGGATCTTGGATCGAGGACATACCATTCAGAGGGCAGATAATTGGAAGCAGATAAACCCCTGGTGGAAGAAAGATGGGGAAGACGATTAGAAGGTAGGATATCGACTCCCAGGGGCGCTAGGTGGCGCACATCCAAGATGGCTGCACACCAGTGAGGCTCGGGAAGCTTGGTGATCCTATCCGCTAATTATCCTTCCTTCTACCGCCAAATCAATGCTATGCCACTGGCTACTTACTCCTTACACCTTTTGAAGCGCCTGTGAGAAAAATCGCGGCTCTCCTGGTCCCGGAGATCATCCGGAACAACCTCCTCAGCTCTGCTGCTTGGCGGGCGCGATCCGCCGGAAGACCTGCGAGGCTGCGACTGCCACCTGAGCCTCGGGGATTCCACATGGCTGAGGGCCCAGACTCCACCGAATGAGCCCCCTGCATACTGCGGAAAACAGCTCCCTGCCGCTGCCGCCTGCACTAGAGCTGCCAACATCCTAGGCGAGACTACACCGCTGCACGTGGGGGGAGGTTTGACGGCCTGCCCGGTACCCGGAGGAATACTACTCACCGGTGAGAGCGCGCTGTTCCCGCACCTTCTCCTGCTGTCTTGTGTGCCGCCGCCAGTGCCGTCACGAGCGCTTCTCTGGGGTGAAAGCGGCTCGCTGTGCCTTCCTGGAGCCCCAGTGCACTGGCGCGGCTCCGCTGCCTGGGGGCCGCCTGGGACGAGCGTCCGGACCGCGGGGCAGCTGCGAGAGGTGCGCACCACAGGCTCCGACTGGCTACTGCTGCTACTCCCACCCTGGTGATCTTCGCACGGCCGCGGGCCCTGACTGTGTCCGGTCCGCCGACTCTTCATCTCCGCAGGCACTAACTATCCACCCAGTATGCCCGCCTTTATCGGAGCGGCTGCTGGGACAGCTGAGACTTTTACCGCTCCGTGCGTGACCGGGCGGGATTGGGCCTGCCATGACCTGGAGTGGTGCTCTTATCTAGTGGTGTCGCGCCATTGCACTCTCCCTCCCAGGCTGACACTTCGCCAAGCAGTTCCTACCCAAATGGGCCTGATTTATGGGCTGGTGAAATCTGCCGTGTGCTGCTCCTTGCTGTGAACTGCGGAAGGGTCGCGTCTATCTTTGCGCCACTGAGGGCGCCGGCATACACCGGAGCTGTCGTTCCGTATACTGCAGTGGTGATTGCACCATGTTTGACGGCCTGACGGATTGAACGGCCACTGCACTACGGATGGGTCACTACTAGCTCGTTATACCCTGGTCTTGGTGCGCTCCTCCTTTTGCAGCTGAAAGCCCTGCCCGCTGGCCTACCCACCCACGAGCTACACGTCGCCACAGCCGATACTGACGCTATCGCCTGGAAATTGTGCACCGATACAGGAGCTAGCACACACTAGAATTACTGCCCGCCCTGCTACAGGGATGATGGAGCCATGTTCGACGGAATGAGCGAATGCTGCATTGAGGACTGACTGCTCTTACCTTGCTGCATTTCGGCCCTGACAACTTGGCATCTGGCGGCGCTACCCACCATCCTACACACCCTGAAAGCCACATATTGCCACGGCCTCTACCGGCGCTGCCACCTAGGGTCCTGGGGCGGCGATCTCGGTTGTGTTAACACCGCCTGCCTCACATACCCGGCGACGCTCTCCATGGAGAACCTCTTTGCTCCTAATTGACACCCCAGTCCCTCCGCCTGGGCAGACACAACTTGTGGATCGACTACACACCTGTCTTGTTTTGGCAGTTACTCAACCTGCAGAAAGATGGGGAAACCTGATGGGCGAAAACCCAGACTTACCTTCGAAAAAAAAAAGACCTCCACCAGATCCACTTCTGCAGACTCCGGGTCAAGTGGTGTGGATCAGATCCCGAGACCCTCGCCATCCTCTGGCGATGACGTCAAGACACTACTTCTGGCCGTTCAACATAGCCTCTCTGACCTCTCTGGGAAAATGGATACTATGAACACTCGATTGGATTTCCTGGTTCACAAGGTTGATAAGCATGACGGGCAGTTGAAAGAAGCTGAGCGTCGAATCTCTGAGACTGAAGACGCCTCCTCGCAGATGCAACAACAGATGTCGCAAATGGACAAACTGCTTAAAATAATTGCGGCCAAGAACGAAGACATCGAAGCGAGAAGCCGCCGGAACAACATTCGCATCATAGGCATCCCTGAAAGCACAAACATGGGGCGCATGGAGGACTATGTTGAACGCCTCCTAACTACTACCTTTGGCGCTGACTCCTTTTCACCACACCTGGTGGTGGAGCGTGCTCATCGCTCCCTTGGTCCCCGCCCACCGCCGGGTGACACTCCCAGGCCCATCATAGCTCGGCTCTTAAATTATCGTAACCGCGATGCAGCACTGAAGAAGGCCAGAGAGCAGAAACCACTACAATATGATGGCAACGCTTTCAGCATATACCCAGACTTTACTATAGCGGTGCAGGATGCGCGCCGTAAATTTCTTCCTGTTAAACAAAAATTGCGCAAAGCCAACATAGAATACGCCCTCATGTACCCTGCACGCCTACGGATCTCAAGTCACGGTAAACATATCTTCTGCACGAATCCACAGCAGGCGGAGGACTTCCTGAAGGCTAATCAGAGGCGGGAGGGCGCTGTCCGGTCCCCTTCTCCATCCTCTGACTGATCAGTGGCTCCCTGGGTCTGGACTGCATCGTCCCGGGGGAAGCCTTCCCATCCTCGGAAAGTTCGCTAGAGAACATCCCGGAGAGGGCGGAGGTCATCGCCTTGTCTTCCACGTTGCTAAGCCTCCAGTTCTGCTTCTACGCCGAGACTTCTATTCCACATGATGATCCCGGACAGATAAGTGCCCTACTGGGCTTTGAATGATTCCAGTGGCCTCCCATCCGACATGTTGTCTTCCTTTTTTTTAGTTCTTAGGTAGATTGCTACTAGGCATCACCAGGCACCCTTCCCCCCCCCACCGCCCTCCCCCACCTGTCACTCCATGGCGATTGGGGACTGCGGGGCGGATGGAGGAATCGGGAACGGGAAGGTATGTGGCCCACTGGTGCCCCGCCCCTTATGGGAGATCCCCTACGTTGTTTTGTTTTCCTTGCTTCTTATGGTAGTCTATTCATGGTACTTCACTGGGCCTCACTGGCCCTGTTGGACTGTCAACACAGTTTGTTGGGTTCGGGTGGGCGACCAAATACCGGCACAATTGGGGTGCTGTTGTGGGTGGGGGTGGTTTGGGGTTTCATTGACTGCGCCAATATGGACACTCAGAAGATACTGTCAGAAAACGACATTGTGATGGGACTGTTAAGCCTTTTCATTTTGTATCTCATGCAACGCCATACACTCACGACTACAATTAAGATTGCGCAGATGTTTGGGCTGTTGTTGGGGGCGGGGGGGTTACTGATATTAGCAGCTAGTTTTAATGCTAACCCACTGTGGATTTCTTTCTTTGTTCGGGGTGGGGGGAGGGGATGGGATGGGAATGTTCTTCATTGTTCTGCTATGCATTTGATACCTACAGCTCGACAGGTCCATTCAGATCTTGCTCCACATATCCAACCGTTCGTGAGAGGACATGATACTCTTCAACGCCGACACCCTTGCCAAACACAACTCCACCCTTTACTATGACAGCACAATCTGATCGCACATGCATCAAACTGCTCACATGGAATGTCAGAGGTCTCCGGGACCCACGTAAACGGAGGCAAATATTAGCGTATCTAGACAGACACCACATACAAATCGCTATGCTCCAAAAAACTCATATTGACCCTCGTCGCCCTTCCTGTTATGGCAGTAGATGGGCCTCTGCACGCGCATTCTCCTCCTACTCGACCTACTCACGAGGCACCCTTATATTAGTCAAGAAGAACACGCCATTCGTATTGGGCGGCACATATAGTGACACGGCTGGTCGCAGCTGCATACTCTGGGGTACGTTGGGTACACAATCGGTCACGTTCGTTTGTAGCTACGGCCCTAACCTAGATGACCCCGACTATTTCACCTCACTCTGGGGGCAAATACTCAAAATTGGCTCCACACACGTTATATGGGGGGGAGATTTCAACACAGATCTATGTCCTACCTTGGACCGTTCCAACCCCCTTCCCCACCACTATACCAATACTAGGGAGGCCCTATCGGGGATAATTACAGAACAGGGACTGGTAGATGCATGGCGTCATGCTCACCCCACTGATAGGGAAGGCACATTCTACACAGCAGGACATGCCACATGGTCCCGGCTAGACTACTGGATTTGCTCACGAGGAGTGGCTCCCTGGATTCATTCTGTCAAGCACTTGGCCCACACATACTCGGATCACGCACCGGTGTACCTCAAAATAATTCCCCCTAACTCAATTGACACCCCGTGCTGCTGGAGACTAGTGCCTGAGGCGCTGTTAGACGCCGTCTTTCAAGCCGAACTAGGGGAAGAGATCGTGGATTTCTTTGCCAGGAATAGGGGCTCTGTTGATCAGGTGGGCACGATGTGGGAGGCCTTTAAGGTCACTCTCCGTGGCATAGGTATGTCCAAGAGTCTTGGGGTACTCCGTGACATGAGAAGGAATTTGCGCCGACTAGAGACCAAGATCAAACAGCTGGAAACTGACATATGGTCTGCTAATTCGGGTGCCCAACGAGCCGCTCTTCGTGAGAAGCTCACGGACTATACTGCTACTGCAGACCGTGAAGTGAAGTTCAGAGGCAAATACTTTGTTGCTCGACGCTACGGGGAGGGCGAGAGGCCTGGCCGTGCATTGGCGAATTCAAGAAATAAAACCAAGGACGAGTTTGCCCCGAGTGGAACAAGATGGCTCAAAATGGCGGATCGCGATTGATCAGCAATCGGAAGCCGTAACTGCTTGATAAGGTCACCTTGAGCTCTGCCAGATATCGGATTGACATGCCTGCAACTTCTTATCAAGTCCGGTGAGGTATTTCCTATTTATTTAACAACGACGGGTCGAGAAACGAGCTGATTGTCATACGGCCTGACCCTAAAATGGCGGCATTGCGCATTCGATAAGAAGTGTTTCTGTTCATTAAATGCGCTGCTTATTGTGAAGGAGAGCTCGTGCGCTACTGGCTAAGGTATCTGGGTGAATAATCCTGGATCTCTCCAGCGTGGGACAGCGCTGAAATATTTGCTCCCTCATCGGTGATCATTGCCTGACCTTGTCATGGCGCCTACACGAAAGAAATGAACATCGTGTAAATCAATCTGAAACAATATGCATGGCTCGTCGGATGCGTGTTCTTTGCTGGAAGTACTCTGGGTGAACCTGTAATGAAGGGGATGCAGCAGATTTACTCCTATAGATTAGGTTTATATGAGCCCACACTGCGACTGCTAATCTTCTAAATGACACGAATAAAGAATGGAGAGCAAAGCTGTGTCATGGCAAGTTTCTGATTGACCCTTTCCTCGGCCAGCATTTCCATCAGAGTCATGATTCTGATATACAATTGGGTGTGACGCCTGCATCTCTATGCCTAATTTATATCTGGAAAGCATTTGAGTCATCTTAAGATGGCCGCAGGGAGGGAGCTCTGAAACAGGCTCCCGGGATCGGGTTCACTACACCAGTGATTTCCCACTGAATCCCCCTCCCGAACCCCACTCTCCCACCGCGATCCATCAAAACGTGACTCACCAGAGAGAGGAAGCCTGAAGACGACATCAACATCGACGTACATCGTAGTGCCGGGCAAAATTCGTCCCTCGCCGATCCCTCAGAACTGCCAGCAGCCCTGACACAACGGAAACCAGCAAGCACTCCCGGATCTGCGTCGGACCGACGAGAAACCACTGAACTAAACCTCAGTCCAGACGAGTGCTCATGCCTGAGCAAGGGCTGCAGGTCTTGAATTCGGAAGGATTCCCATCCCGATCTGCCTTGGAGCTGTGTCTAAGGTAGGACGACTGGCCACAAAATGGCAGACACGCGCGACATCGAGAAATAGGGCCTGCCGAGCCTCAAGGCCCCCAGCCTCAAAATCAGAGGCCTCACACCCCTAGGAATCTGTCCAGAAGTGACCCTGACTGGCGCTGCAGCGAGGCAAAGTCCCGAAAGAAGTGCAACTTCTCCCTCCAAGACCGCCTGACTCTAAGATGGCGGATCCCTAACCCTTGCGATGCTGCTTCATCCTCTAAGACTGGCTCTTTATACCTATATGGCACAGGACGCCATGTGACAGGATCCCTTCTGCCCCTATTGAAGTAGGAACCTTTTCAAGAGCTCTCAGCCCCTCAGAGAACCCCACGCCCCCAGCCGAGGCTGCCTGGCCTCATGATGGTCGCCCCCTAGAGCACAAAAAAGCCACAGCCTACCACCAGACAAGACCTAATAACCTAACAACAGAGGCAAGAGCTCTACATTAGGGGATATCATCGGCCTCCACCACGATCAAAAGAAGATTTTTGAAATTAGAGCATAAGCCCTTCACGGAGCCACCACCCCTCTCAGGTCCTTGCCTGGCCTTAAGATGGCCGACTCCCGACCATCGGAGTCCCGAGTCTAACTCAAAACAGGCTCTGAAACCAATTCGCCTTAAGGGCCACCAAGCAAGAGGAAGATATCCAGCCCTTTCCCATAAGCTGAGAACTATTGCGCCATACCAACAGGGGCGGAACTATCCACTCTTGTCCCAGAGGTCCATAAAAGGGTGGACTCCCGAAGTCAGTACCCCAAGACCGACACCGGCGACAACCTTTAACTCAACTTCCAACTCACTCACTGTTGATCTGCCTATCTCACCAACTCCCTTAAACTCCCTCTCAGAGGCTTGATCCCCCATCGTGCAGAATTCACACTATGGCTCTTGACACGCCAACTCACCCCATCCTATCCCTACCCACCCATCTGAAACATCACAGCCTGAACTCATACACTATTAACTTCCCCCCCCACCTTTCTACTAAAATGAGACGAAATTTCAAACAGAAACTAATCAGACAACACAGAGAAACCCTATTTACAGACATCTACCACTCCTCTTCCAAAGGTCTGATTAAGATGGACCTAATTTTCCACACGGAGAGACCAGAAGACTGGATCTCCACTCTCAGAGCACAACTTTACATCACCAAAACCACATCCACACCACACAGCTGCAAGTTAACATCCTTGCTCCCGAATCGCTCGTCAAGAAGAGGGTTCACATCCATGACCATCTACACTAACGGCACTGTCCTCATTCAGGCAAACAACGAGAACCTAGAGGCTTTCGACTCCCTCTTCCCCACACTATGATCCGCTCTCTCCCACCTGCCTCGACCGCCTTAACCCAGCTCCCACCGTTAGCTAATCGGCCCCAACAGGAAACACAATCCACCTCACCCCACGCCCCCGCTGTCCGCATCCCCCGAGTCACCTCACACCACAGTACCCCTACTAAGCACGCTCTACAACTCTCTAAGGAAAACACAAAGCCACTCCCTAATTGGACCCACCCACTGCAACCCGACGAACGAGCTCCGCCGACAATGACCCCCAACCTCACTAGTTCCCACACAGATCTCAGAAACTTGAACTCATATCATGACCCTACTCACCCCCCTCCAAGGATACCAAAAGGTGACAACTTGTCCTACATACTGAGCAATAGACAACACTCCATAAACCCGACATGCACCACACAAGGCAAACCCCCCCAAGATGCCCCCACCCCCTCCCACGACTTCGTGGCGCAGCGTCTCGCGTCACTAGAAAATCAGATAGCCTCGATCTCCCGGGGCCTGTCCGAAATCCTCACCAACCTAGATAAGGCGCGCAGACCCCACCAATCTCCTCCCTGGGTTCCCTCTACTTCCAACACCAACAGCCACAAGAGCCCTTCCTGGCCCTCAGAAACCCACGAAACTCAGCTTCAGAGACTCCCAAGATCGGACGCGGAACCCTGGCCACAAAAATCCTTAAGAAACTCAGCCCTTCCCACTGGGGCTCAGAGACGCTCAAATACCGTTATCAAACCCCTGACCTCAAGACCCACAAGGACAGAAGCAGCTATGTCTGACAAGGAAGCAGCCGATCTAGCATCCTCATATGACACACCTCCCTTTGACTCCGCTAAATCCAAAATCCAAGTGATCACGGGCCTCCGAAAAGACCTTCCCTGCACAAAACCCCCGCGACCGCCCTTCCTCACCACCCTACCTAGGGCGCCCAAAGAAAAGACCCCCAGCAACAAAGAGCTTTTCACCAACTGCTTGCTCATCAACTGCAGGTCGGCCTCTCTGCATGCAAATGAACTAGCAGAGACCATCCTCTCGCATGACATCGACATTGCGTTCATCACGGAGACCTGGCTCAACGAGCTCTCCTCACCATGCTTAGACATGCTTGTACCCCCAGGTTTCTCCATCATTAACAAAGACAGAAAAGACCAGCGAGGAGGGGGTAGCTATCATCCATAAAGACAACATGGACATCACGGAAATTGATTCATGCAATTACAACACATTTGAATGTCTCTCAACCAACATCAAGACCAAAGATAATGGAATTTTGCTCTGCCACCTTCTCTATCATCCACCAGGCAACACCTCCGCATTCGGGGGACACTTATCTGACCTGATAGCTCATGGTGCACTAGGAGATGCCAATAATCTAATTCTTGGCACCTTAACCTGCGGTGGAATGAAACTAACAACCCGCTAATCCAATCGCTATCCAGTCTCCTCTGTGACAACAATTTAACCCAATACTTCACGGAGGAGACACACTACAAAGGAGCCACCTTGGATGCCATCATCGCTCAAAGAAACACAATCACAATCAACCACATACTCCCCGTGGACTGGTCAGACCACCACATGATCTTATTTCATATCAACCAACTAACTCTCTTTCAAACGCCTATGCAAGACCCCCCAAATGGTTGAGAAACTTCTCTCAGATTCCCATGGGAGTCCTTGAAGAACGGATAAGCTCGCTTCTTCCCGACACCAACGACCACCTCTCCACAAATGAACTCATTGAGTGTTACAACGTAAAGCTAGTGTCCATGCTTGACCAACTAGCTCCCCTAAAGCTAAAAAAAGCCGAGCCATTCCATCCAGATCATGGTTCAACTCCGACCTCAACTCTGAAAGGAGAAAACTAAGAGCCAAAGAAAGAAAGTGGAGAAATAACCCTACCTCCATCCTCCGCGATCAACTCAAATCAGCTCGTAGGAAGTACAACAATCACATCAAAAACAAGAAATCCAGCTTTTTCCGTTCGGCGCTGGACAGTGCAAAAAACAGACCCAAGGAGCTCTATAGCATCATCAGCAAACAAACCTCCAAGCCCGTGTCCTCCTCTATACAGGCATCTAAAGAACTCTGCGACAACTTCGCCAACTTCTTCAATGATAAGATCACTAAAATCGAACTCTCACTGGACATCAACAACACGCACCCCATGAAGAGCATCGCGGCTGGGACGCTTGATCTTTCTCCTGGTACCTCCTCCAATTCCTGGCTAAGTTTCTGCCCCATTCAAGAAACTGAGATAGCCACGTTGATCTCCACCTCCAAACCCTCTGCTCATGTCCTAGACCCCATTCCTCCCCTACTGACCAAAAAACTGAAGCGCGCCTTAGCCCCGCTCTGGTGCACGATCATAAATAGCTCCCTGAAAAATGGAGTCGTTCCTGACTGCCTTAAAATGGGACAAGTCACACCCCTGTTGAAAAAACATGGCCTAGACGTTACGGAGCTGAACAATTTCAGACCTGTGTCGAACCTCCCCCTTCTATCAAAAACCCTAGAAAGATGCGTATTACAACAACTAACCCAACACCTGGACAACATCAACCTCCTGGACCCCCACCAATCTGGCTTCAGAAAAGGCTGTAGCACAGAAACCGCGATCCTCAACATCATCGACGACATCCACGGATCACTAGACTCTGACCAATGCTGCCTCCTCATTCTCCTTGACCTCTCGGCAGCATTTGATACGGTAGACCACAATCTACTCATAAGGGCTCTCCAAGAAAGAGCTGGTCTTGGCGAGGTAGTCCTCCAATGGTTCTCCTCCTTTCTACACAATCGCACACAAAAAATAAAAATCAAAAACTTCACTTCCGACCTCCAACAAGTCAACAAGGGCGTCCCTCAAGGCTCGGTGCTATCACCGCAACTCTTTAACATCTACATGGAACCTCTCTCCAAACTACTCAGAAAAGCCAACATCCGCTTCCATCTCTACGCTGATGATACTCAGATTTATTTGGAAACTACCTCTCTCAAGGACATTCAAAGACTCAATGATGTACTGAGAGATGTCCAACACTGGTTGACATGCAACCACCTTAAACTAAATCCTGACAAGACTGAGACACTCCTCATCTCGAATAAGGAAGATAACCCCCAAATTGCCGAATGGCTAAAGGCCGTCGATGCGCTCAACGGGAATCTCACTATAGCAGACTCAGTCAAATCACTAGGCATCACTCTAGACCCAAAACTGAACATGACGAGACACATCAAGAATTCGGCCAAAAGTGCCTTCCTTAACCTCAGACTACTGAACAAAATAAAACCCTTCATTCCGCCCAGTGATCTCAAACAGGCCACCCAATCTCTGGTACTGTCAAGACTCGACTATGGGAACGCAGTCCTCTCAGGAATTCCAAAATCGCATCTGGCTCCCATCAAAACAACGCTACATGCGGCTGCCAGAATGATCACCGGTATCAAGAAATTCGATCATATCTCCCCTGCACTCAGGGAACTTAAGTGGCTTCCAGTCGAAATGCGGATTAGCTTCAGAACAGCCTGCCTCACGCACAAAGCCCTTCACACCGGCAAACCCGAATATCTGGCGAAAAAAGTCAAAAAAGCCGGCCAGACCAGGAACCTGAGAAGCTCAAACTCCCTCCTACTCATCCCACCAAAAACTAGACGAAAAAAAACTGCGGACCGATCCTTCGCCGGAAGCGCTCCTAAAATCTGGAACTCTATTCCCCCTCACATCAGAACCATCCCCTCCTTTGTACAATTCAAAAGCCAACTCAAAACCCTGTTCCTCAACCGCTCCCTAGGGAGTGGATAGGATCACTCGGGGCAGCTAGCGGACATCGCGCTCTGCTCCAGCTCTAAGACTCCGAAGAATCCTGAAGACTAACACTGTCCTGCACTATAATGTGTTGCTTTTTTATTTTGCGTTCTTCTGTTAATATGTCTCTCTTCTATTTTGTATCTGATGATTATCTGCTATGTACCAGCTGTAAAGTGCTCCGATACCCTAGGGTCAGGCCAGCGCTATAGAAAACTTCTTAAATAAAAAAAAATTAAAAAAAAAAAAAAAATATTCAACAACCGCGCTTCTCCAACTACGTGTTGGATGTAATTGATAATGTAGGGATACGACATAGAGATAGTCTCGATACTTTAAACACATTTACCACTTACTATGTGGATCTCTATAGTTCACAACGCACCTTCCCTCCTAACTTTACTCCTTATTTAGAAGACATAGCTCTTGGGTGGCTAGGCGACTCACAGCGCGAATTCCTGGCAGCGCCCTTTGAAGATGATGAGCTAAGGGAAGCAATTATGCAGATGAAGTCAGGGAAAGCACCAGGATCCGATGGCCTTCCCATCGAGTTTTATAAGACCTACATTGATCAGTTGCTCCCAGTACTGAAAGAGGTATTCCTCGAAGCCTGGGAGGCACAAATCCTGCCTGCCTCGATGAGAGAGGCACTAATCACGGCATTATTAAAACCAGGTAAACCCGCAGACCGCTGTGAGTCCTACAGGCCCCTTTCTCTTATCAACACAGATCCAAAAATACTTGCTAAATTAATAGCGAATCGCCTAAGCCTCCTGATGGATAAGTTGGTCCTACCGGACCAAGCAGGGTTTATTCCCGGAAGGGCGACGTCACACAACCTTAGGACAATGTTTTCCATTTTACAAGCGGTAGACCCTAAGCTCGCACTGGTAGCTGTATTCTTGGATGCCTCTAAGGCTTTTGATTCGGTGGAGTGGGACTATTTATTCACCATCTTGCAAAACATGGGACTCCCTACGAGTTTTTTATTATGGATCAGACTCCTTTACACCTCGCCAACGGCGAAGGTCTTAATCAACGGGCACACGTCCCCCTCCATTTCTCTTTCTCGCGGTACTCGTCAGGGCTGTCCGCTCTCCCCTATTCTCTTCGCCTTGGTAATGGAACCACTGGCAGCCAAGATAAGGCAACACTATAGTCATGTAGGCCTACGCTGTTTCCTTCGCCCAATCCTAATTTCTTTATACGCGGATGATGTCACCCTCTACATCAAATACCCCCGCCAAAATCTCATCCCACTATTGCGCGAATTTGTTAAATTTGGCGGGCAATCAGGTATTCAGATCAACTGGTCCAAATCACAAATTTTCCCGTTGACCAGTGCTGCCATCCCTTTCGAGCCCGACTTTCCCATTGTGTGGTGTGATGAAGAGGTTAGATACTTGGGGATCTGCGTTGCAGTGGACCGAGAGGAAATGATGCGACTCAATTATGGGTGTACAATGGAACATGTCACAGGCTGCATTAATCGATGGATAACGCTTCCCCTAACCATGGCTGGTCGTATATCCCTTATCAAAATGGTCCTACTTCCCAAATTCTTATACTTATTCCTTAATATTCCATATGACCCCGGAAGACATTTTTTCGCTACCCTCCGATCGGAGCTGATTAGATTGGTGTGGGGCGGAAAACAGCCACGCATCCAGTGGGACACGCTTGTGCGGCCTTATGCGCACGGAGGCTTTGACGTACCTAACTTTGAATTGTATTACATAAGCGCTCAGGCACACTTCGCTCATTTTTGGTTTAACTCACCTCGCTATACTCCGCACGTCGCCACTGAACATTGGCTTGCAGATCCAATCCCACTGGATGGCGTCTTCTCTCCAGAGTAGAGCCCCGTGGAAGACGCCCCACTTCTGTAGACTGCACGATCAAGGCCTGGTCTCGCATCCTGGCTCGCACACCTGAGTCCTGCCTCTATTCCCCCCTTCTACCACTACCAGTGGAGAGGTGTGGTGCAGCGGCCAGGGCAGCTGACTTCGGAGCACAGGGTTCACGGTTCGATCCCCGGCTCCGGCGGCAGCTCAGCTCAGCACCATGTGACTCTGGGCAATAGCTCACTTAATTTCCACGACGGCCCCCAGCGCCTTGAGACCCGTAAGGGTGAGTAGCTGCGCTATATAAAAACGGACTTACTTTTTTTTTTTATACCACTCACCTATCATCCAAAGGTGTCGTTACTACAAGAAGGTATTTTTTAAAAAATTGCGCGTGCACGAAACATTCGCAGCTGGGGAGACCTGTATGTCAGTGGCAAGTTCCGCACTCTTCAGCAACTGTGTCATGACCCCCCACCTTCCACCATGGAAACCTTTTCATATGCCCGTCTTCATCATGGCATCCAAGCAAGTCACTCTACATACCCCTCTGAGCCAGCAACATTGGCCCCACTACACCAGACCTTGCGCGCATCCTCTGCCTCACACTTAGTGTCCACACTCTATCATGCTTTATACATGGACGCTGTCTATCCCCCGAGCGCAGCCCGTGCTAAGTGGGCTGCGGAACTAGGTCAGGACCTTACTGATGAACTGTGGCTTTTTTGCTGCAAACAGACGGAGCAGGTCTCCTCCAACAGCAGTCTTCGTATTATACATTATCGATTCCTGCACCGCAGTTATTACACTCCAGTTAGGCTCCACAATCTCGGTTTACGGGACACACACAGATGCGACAGATGCAAGGCAGAACACGCAGATTTCCTACACCTTGCTTGGGGATGTGCTGAGGTGCTTGCCTACTGGCGACAGGTCCTCACGGCCCTGGACTCTATGACGTCTGCGCCCATCTCCCGGTCACCACTCATAACTCTCCTTGGGTACACTGAACATATTCCTGCCAAACATCGGAGGTTTGTGTCCTTTTGCCTTGTGCTAGCTAAGCGGCGAGTTGCCTGCAGATGGGGCCGGTGCCGAGCACCTAAATTCAAGGACTGGCTGGGGGACGAATTCTCTGGCAGGACCAACTCTGTACATATGCCGAACTACTCCCTCGCTCCTCACGTCCCCGCGACATCTGGGGCCCGTTACAGACATACCTGATAGAACACCCGCTCAGTACTATGGCCGGGCCCTGAGGCTTGACCACAGTGCCCTTGGACTCATTCACAGTATCGCGCACTGTGGTCCCTGCTTGTGTATGCCTCGTGGGCTATGCCCTCCCTTCCCCACCCCCAGGCGATCTGTGCTCGATCCCCCCCTGGACATTCTGCATATACTGACATTCGCCCTGGTGATCTATGAACTGCCTCCTTATTCTTGCATATACCTCCTTACTGATCTCTGGCAATGTGTATTTTTTGTCTCATTGATTGCTGTCACTTGTTCTTCTTATTCCTGGTGTCTCTTGATTTAAGATATTGTATTACTGTCCACGATATGGCTGTATATCCGATGCACCTGCTGAAACCCTGCCTGTAAATTATTGTTGAAAAACTCAATAAAAAAATAAATAAAAAAAAAGGATATCGACTCCCCGACCCAGATTAAGACGGACACAGAGGATTCCTCTGCACTGGCCCCCGCAAACACAGAGCAGAACGACTCACAGGCAGAGCCAACATTGCAAGACATTCTTCAGGCCATAGAGGACACGAGACTGGCTGTCGAGACCAAGATTAACACTGTAAGGGAGGAAATGGGTCTCTTGAGAGACAACCACCGCTGGTTAGCGGAACGAGCTACTGCAACGGAAATGGAAATGGAGGATCTGAAACCGACCCTATCCACGACTGCTGATAGGCTGAGGGTGGTGGAAGCACAAGTGAAGGTGCTTGAAATGAGGGCTGAGGATGCTGAAAACAGGTCCTGCTGCAAAAATGTGTGAATCACAGGGCTTCTGGAGATGGCTGATGGAAGAGGAGGAGACATGGTAGACTTCTTGGAGAAATGGCTCAAAGAGGAGGTGGCACCGGATGGCCTAGCTCCATATTTTGCACTGTAGAGAGCCCATAGCGTACCCGCGAAACCTCCTCCCCTGGAGGCCTGCCGTGACCTGTGGTGGCTCGTCTCTTGTTTTATAAGGACAGAGAACAAATAATCAGACAGGTCTGGCAGAAAGTCCCCCTGATGGTAGACTATAGCTCTATCATAATCTTTCCTGATTTTCCTAGGGAGGTCCGAAGGCAGCATTCATCGTTTCTAGCAGTCGATAAAAAATGGTGGCAAATGGAAGTCCAGTATGCAATGCCTTTCCCGGCGAGACTAAGAGTAGTGACCTCATTGGGGGCTCGATTCTTCAGCACACCACAGGAGGCATGGAACAGGATTGATCAACAGGCACCCAGACGTGCCCCCCTGGACCAAAAGAAGAGAGAGGGCACCCAACACAGCATCGAACGCAACAAATCTATCATGGCTCCCTTCAGAGCCGAAAAGCAACGGGAAAGAGAGCAAGTCATGGTGGCAGTGGGTTCTCCGAATGCCCCCCAACTCAAGTGGAACATCCTCCCCTGTGAGGGAGGACCCACTAGACTCAGAGTTATATTCCATATAGGTACCCTATATAGGCGCAGGTAACATTGCAACCTTTCACCTATATTCTTCCCTACATTAGATACATAACGGTTCTTAGGGACTGACCTTTTAACTAGATACGACACTACATTCAGAACGTGGGTTTCCCCCTAGTTTGAATCTCACACATTATGCATGAGGCCTCTTGGAATCACAGCAGGGCTGACATCTCCTGTATAATATCTCTGTATAAAGTTCAGGCCCGACGTCATCCTTTAGGCCAACACAGTAACACAGCAAGGTAGGACCCCTGGGGAGACCGATGGGTATATATACATCACATCTTGCTTAGAAGAGGAGAGGAGACCGAGACTTCCCGGCTGACACACTGACCAGAGACGCTGAGGTTCCTGCATGCAGACACTCCAGCTCGCAGTGGTCTAACATCCCTCACGGGGTGTCCAACTCGAGACCAGGACGGGGTCCCATATTCTCTTATTCTCAGGTAATGTGGTTGATTAAATCCTAGAGGGATTCTTGGCATAACACCTACACAGATGCTAGGTACATTTAGGTACATCTAGTTAGGGAGGCATTGTAGGAGTACACACTTTTTTATCATGTGTTTTATGTACTTGTATATATTCATGATTTCTGCAAGATGGTAGAACTTTACCATCCCTTTACTTTCATAGTACTTCTAATCATATATCTCTGCTACTGTCTAATGGTTGTTGCAGCTCATCTATTCTACACTAGAATAACAACTGTTCAATAAATACTTATTGAAAACGCCCAGCCTGTTTATTCTGTGTATCTCTCTGAGACAAACTAAGTAAGCATGAGTGACTGAGCGAAAGGTAGTATATTGTTTCCACGATTCTGAGGGATCAGGGTTGTCATGTTCTGAGGTTGCCAGAATCTATTCTCTCCTTGGTAAAAGGAGATTATAGAGGCACTGTGAGATAGCTGATACAGACAGGCTAACGTATCCGGTGGGGGTGCACGGAATCAGTCTGCCACCAATCCCACAGTTTATGTTATCCAAACGCGCAGATCCTGTATAGGATATATATTGGAGAAATGGCTCAAAGAGGAGGTGGCACCGGATGGCCCAGCTCCATATTTTGCACTGTAGCGAGCCCATAGAGTACCCGCAAAACCTGCTCCCCTGGAGGCCTGCTGCGACCTGTGGTGGCTCGTCTCTTGTTTTATAAGGACAGAGATCACATATTCAGACAGGTCTGGCAGAAATACCCCCTGATGGTAGACTATAGCTCTGTCAGGATCTTTCCTGATTTTCCTAGGGAGGTCCGAAGGCAGCGTTCATCGTTTCTAGCAGTCGAGAAAAAATTGTGGCAAATGGAAGTCCAGTATGCAATGCCTTTCCCGGCGAGACTAAGAGTAGTGACCTCATCGGGGGCTCGATTCTTCAGCACACCACAGGAGGCATGGAACAGGATTGATCAACAGGCACCCAGACGTGCCCCCCTGGACCAAAAGAAGAGAGAGGGCACCCAACACAGCATTGAACGCAACAAATCTATCATAGCTCCCTTCAGAGCTGAAAAGCAACGGGAAAGAGAGCAAGTCATGGCGGCAGTGTCTTCTCTGAATGCCCCCGACTCAAGTGGAACATCCTCCCCTGTGAGGGAGGACCCACGAGACTCAGACTCTGAGCACAGCACCTGCACGATGGAGGAGCCTAGCCAAGATATGCCGACGGTTACCCCAGCCACAGCGGACGAGATCATTTGACACACTTCCTGAGCCGCAGGTATTAAAAGGGACTGAGAGGAAGGGCAGGGGGACCAACACAAACAAACTCCAAGACTGGGGGACCTGGAGGGGGACTCACCCAGGATTGGGACACTTACAATTTGA
Organism: Calotriton arnoldi; assembly: GCA_963921515.1. NCBI lineage: Eukaryota > Metazoa > Chordata > Amphibia > Caudata > Salamandridae > Calotriton > Calotriton arnoldi. Next base: position 16,443 of record CAWUFW010015159.1, on the reverse strand, counting down.
ACTATTCACCGAGTGGGTGAGAGGGCAGTGGGGTCGCAATGTCGGATCCAACAGATGAGAGGAAGGCAGACTCTGCCGCAGGAGCTCAAAGTTTGGGAATTGTTTACGTATGTTTGGATGAGGAGGGTTTGCTTGCTTGTCCTGGGTAGGGGGAGTTGAGGTTGTTCTAGGTTTATATTTAAGGGGGTTGCAGATTACATAGATCAGGCACTGATGATGGAGCTTCCTAGGCTGTACTCATACCCGCATGTAAGGGGGGCTCTGCACTGGGGAGTCCCCCCGGGGCTACACTTGACTCACCCTAATGGATGGTCCTCAATTTTAAAGGATTATCACATAGAACATCAGGAGGATGCACACTATGTCTAAACGGTACAAAATCCTCTCCTACCTGAATAAACGGGGAGCGCACATAGCTCTCCTGCAAGAGACCCACCGGTCGGCAAAGGAGGAGGGGCTCTTAAACGTAGATGGCGAGGACAATTATATTACACATCGTACTCTGCCTTTGCTAGGGGGACAATGATTTGGATTAGGGCTGGGGTCCCGTTCCAGTGTACTGGGGAGATGGTAGACCCTGATGTTCGGTATGTGGCAGTAAGAGGCAGACTAGACGGCCGGGTCCTAGTGATCGTAAGCATATACTGCTAACTCGGATCAGGGGATGTTTCTGGCTAAGATCACAGGTACACTGGCGTCCTACCTACCGCACACTGTAATCATTAGGAGCGACTTTAACTGCATAGCTGACCCCCGGAGGGCCACTCCACCCACCCCTGAGGGATGCCCCAACAAACAGAATAGCGAGGGCATTCACCAATTGGCAGAGCAGGTGGGCTTACTAGACTCCTGGAGACATCTGAATCCCGAGAGCAGGGATTATTCCATTTATTCCCAGGTACATGACCTTCACATTAGATTAGACACGTTCCTATGCTCCCCGGACATACATACCCAGATTCAATCAGTAGAATATTTAACACGTACACTGTCTGACCACAATCCGGCCCTTCTGCACATGCGATGTGGACTACTGCGACAACGAATACCAACATGGCACCTGAAAACTGAGGCCTTAGAGGACGAGATGTTCCTTGAGGAAGTCAGGGAGTGCATTACGACTTACTTTGCTGATAATGCAAACACGACTAACTCTCGACTGACAGAATGGGACATGTTTAAAGTGGTAATTAGGGGCATGTGTTTGGTGACCTCTATGGGAGTGTGGCGTACACTTGAGACAGACCTTGAGACCGCAGACCAGGCACTACGTACACTAGAAGTACAAAGACCAGGACATCCAGAGTTGGGACAAGCCCTACTGATTGCCAAAGAGGAAGTGGCCAAGCAAAGAGAATGATTACGTAACTTTAATTGCAAGAAATACATGGAACGCACACACGCAGAACGGGATAGAACCGGTCCCCTACTAGCTTGGCTGGCTAACCCAGCTCGGAGAGGCTCTCTGATACTTGAAGTAGGGGATTCTGAGGGACGCATACTTTATCACCAAGAGGAGATAAATCGTAGATTCCTGGGATTTTGCTCCAACTTATATAGCACCATATTGGGACAGGAAGAAGGGATAGTCAGTGATTATGTGACTGCTATTCCTCTCCCCTCTTTAGGGATTGGGGAGGCGGATGAGTTGCAGGACCCCATAACTATATAGGAGGCAAGAGCAGCGATTAAGGGTCTGGCCAGGGGTAAAATGCCTGGTACAGATGGTATACCCATATGCTGCCTAATCCGAAGAATTGGCTCCCAGATTAGTAGATTTATATGAGGCGGCACTTTAAGGAGGGTCACCTTCCAAACTCCATCCTGGAGGCACTGCTTGTCCCTCTCTTCAAAAGAGGCAAATCTCCCCTCGATTGTGAGATATATAGGCCATTATCTATGTTAAACTTAGACTTTAAGATACTAAGCAAAATACTTGCCACGAGGCTCCAACCACTAATGACTGACCTCATTCACCCAGACCAGGCGAGATTCATTCCAGGACGTAATACCGCTCTCAATATATGGCACCTCACAGCACTCATGGCAGAGGGGAATGAGATGGTGGGAGAGGAGGTGGTCTTCGCAGTAGATATGGAAAAGGCTTTTCAGTGGGAGTTTCTGTATGGTGTTCTGAATAAAATGGGGTGGGGAAGGCTTTTCAAAATGGGTCAGATTGCTTTATATGAGACCTGTGGCCACCACCTTAAGTAAACAGTGAAAATGACAAAACAGGCATGTCCCATACTGCAAGCCAGGGAAAAAACCTTGTCTCTGAGGTTATATGACCTTCCACCAAGAGGGAGTTGGTAAGGTGGTGAAGGCTAAGCATGTATATACTTGATTATATGATGAATCACACCAGGTTTCAGCATCTCTTGTAAGTCAAATATCAATAGCTTTCATAGTATGTGCATTTACCTGAGCGTCTAGGCTCCAGTGCAATGTGCCTTTGTTACATCTCATCAGCCGCTGGCACCTAAGCATGACTCTGTTTGACTGCCTTCATCTGGGATGCTCCCACATGTTACCTGGTGCAACACTTCCTCAACACACACTTTTTTTAAATTTGAGTTTATTGAGAACAGTAAACAGCATTTATCAATGGCATAAGCAGTAATAAGAAAATTCAACAAAAGTTTAAAAATGTGAAATACATCATAAAGTGTATAATAAAACTGCTTAAAAAGATAAGGATATGAATAAATATACATCTTATGCTGTAAAAAAATTTGAAATGCATAAAATACATTTAGGGTGTCATTAGGCGGGAGGGATGGGATTGAGGCAAAATGTTACCTGAATAATGTAGATATAAAATTATAGAAAAGCTTATGAAAAAAGAGAAAAGGTTTACTGGAAAGCAAGCTGGATTGGGGTACAAAAATAATAAGTGAGAGCCATAAAAGTCCTATCTTTATAGCTTAGGAAATGGGAGACACAACATTAGTATTCACCCTGTGATTAAAACAGATAACATTCCACCAAGATTTGAAAGTAACATTGTGAGCCTGTATCCAATTAGATGTTATTGAGTGAAAAGCAAAAGCCAGCAATAAATATGTTAATTTATGACCTTGAGTTAACTGAGACAAATTAGGAGCTAAACTGTCCAAAAAAATATTTGAAAAAGAAAAGGGAATAGTAACCTTGAAAACCTGTTGATTTGTTGCCATGCCAGCTTCCAAAACTAGAGACTAGGAGGATATTCAAACAACATATGTTTTAAATCAGTGTTTAAACAAGTACAGGACCAACAAGATGAACTTAAATCTGTAGAAAAATATTTTAAGTTCTTGGTAGTAAATAGTAAATAATGATAGACAAAATATAGTGTTTCAAAAGTGTTTGCAGCCCATGTACATTTATGGAGTTTAAGCCAACTCTTATCCCACAGAGTAATAGGTCAACACTCCAGCAAATTTATTTCCCATATCACTTCCATCTTGGATTTAATTCTGTCGGTAGTAGTGTGTATTGGTTTATAAATAGTAGAGGCCATGGGATTGGTAGTTAATGGTGGGAAAAAAATATCAGACTTAGGGGAAGGAGAAAACATTTGGAATAATTTTGATATATAATCAGTTAGAGAGATGTGTAGAAGTTCATATTGTGTTCTAAATCTAAACGGCAAGGAAAATTTTGTTTGGAGATCATGAAAAGATCTAATCTGATTGTTGTTGAAAAGATACGATAACCAACACAATCTTCTATCTCTCCAATATTACCAATATATAGAATGATTTTCAATCCGAATATGTTGGTTATACCAAATAGATTATTGTTGAAAAGTAGCAACCGAAAGATAGGTAGAAGGAAGGAGAGGAGTTAAAATGTTATGAGAAGAGGCAGTGACTGGAGTATGAATTTGAGAAATAGTTACTGTAAAAACCAACATTTCTTTAAAGTCAAAAGGGAAGGTAATACAACAATATCCATAAAGGAGTATGGGGTAGGGAATCCTGAGTGAGCCAGCAAGCAGATTGTTTTAAGGTATTGCTTATAATTTGAAAATTTAAGACCCCCTTTAGATTTATCTTTTTTTAATGTTGATAGAGCTATACAGGATGATTTTCCTTTGCAAAGAAAATTAGACAAAAGGGAGTCTATTTTTTAAAATAGTAATCAGGTAAATGAGTTGGAATCATAGAAGTGATGTAGAATTACCAAGAAGCATCACTTAAATACAGTCTATCCTGCCCCACCAAGAAAGAAACAGTGGGTGCCACTGTATGGGTTTATCATTTAAAGTCCTAGTAATATGACCAAAGTTTAATTTGTTTGTGTCTTTAATTGTCTGTGTATACCATAATCCAAGATATTTTATTTTTATAGGTTTGCAAGTGAAATCTGAATGAGCAAAAAGCTGCTTATTACATAAAACATTTCAGGGTAATATTTCAGATTTATCAGTGTTTAACCGGTATCCTGATAATTGAGAAAAAATATAAACTTGCTTGAGGTACGGCAAAAGAGATGTGGCAGGTTTGGAACAATATAAAAGTATGACATCAGCATAAACTGACATTTTGATCTGCTGTTCTCCAATTTGAAATCCAGAAATGTTTGGGTCTTGTATAATTTTGGTTAAATGGGGTTCTTGCGCAATAATGAATAAAAGGGAAGACAGAGGATATGACGTACTCCTCTAAACAAAGGAAAGTAATCTGAGAGGATATCATCAACAAAAATTGCAGCTCCATGTAGGACCTGTATACAATAAAGAAATTGAAGCAAGCAATTTAGGAGGAAAACCAATGTATTTCAATGCATTGTAGTGTAGCTCCTATTTCCCTAATAGACTCTGCGCATTGGAAAAATATACCCTATAGGATTGACATAGGACTAAGGTCAATATGTCCCTATCGAGTATATTAAACTTAATTACTTGTGCCAGCTAGCTCAGAGGCCACTAGAAACTCCTTGATAAACAAGAAGGGAGTAGTTACTGGCAGCCGCAAAACATGACAACTTTGTTTCCCTTTTAGAATCAGAACGTGTCCCAGAGTCGTGGAAACAATAGATAACTATTTCACTCAGCTCACTCGTGCATACTTAGTTTTCCTCAAAGTTACACAGAAAGAATAGACGGGCGTTTCAATAAAAGATTTATTGAACAGTCTTGTTTCTCGTGTAAGTAATATGTGCTGTTACGATCACAAGACAGTATGCAAGATAAATAATGTACAGTGTAAGCAGTAGAAATAAATAATACTGCGCTAGCATAATCTTTAGTAGATATTCATTTACATAAATAACAGACTAAAAAAATGTGAGTACTCATACGATGTGTTTCTAAGCTAGTTCTACCCCAATGTACCTAACCTAGGTGTAGGGAGAGGTATGAAGTAGGTGAAGTATTCCTTACTATGGTATACTAAGAGTATGTTACGCCCAGTATGCCTAGTATGCCAAGAGTCCCTCTAGGTTTCTAGTCAGCTCCATACCTTAAGAATGAGAGAGGTGGGAATCTCTTGCCAGACTCGAACTCCAACACCCCGCGAGGGAAGTCAGATCACTGGAAGCTGGACTCTCTGCGTGCAGGGATGACAGCATCTTCTCAGTGCGTCAGGCCGGGAAATGGGCTCCTCTGAAGTCGAGGTCTCCTCTGATTTACAAGGGCTAGGGAAGGTATATTTATACCTGCGAGGTACCTCAGATTGTTAGCATTGACGTGAATTGGACAGCGGAAGACGTCATGAATGAACCCTCAAGGTATAACGGTTCATGCATAATAGATGAGTCCTTGAAGAAATCAATAGTCCTGTGCTAGGGAAACTCCCGAAGCCTAAGGGTCTGTTCTTCAAGAACTCGTTGTGACGTTAGGGTGGACGGATGTCGGAGACCATGCCTGTATTTGGAGTGCACGGTTTAATGCCTAAATAAGGACTGGGATTTTATGCCTATATAAGGGCAGGGCGAATTGTGCCTATATAAGGACATGATACAGGAAAACCCATGTACAGACACCCTAAGAGGAATCAACACCCACTCCACTTTCGTGTGTACGATAATAATAAAATGCTAAACATTTAATATGCTAAACATAAAACGGAGTACCGCATATTGCTAAGAACATTTCTTAAAAGCATTTAAAAACCTATTAAAATGCAAAAGGTACTGTACATTTTAAGCAATGCTTTTCTCAGTTCAGGCATATAATTGGAAATAAAATGAAGTTTGAATGAAATAAGCAGTACATTTTCATGTGACAGAAAACGATCGATAAGTTGTTCAAAATCAAAGTCATTTCAAACTAATGAACTTTTTAGACAAATAAGATGACAAAGTGTCTGGGGAAGTACCGCGAAGTCCGTACTATAAGACTAGTTCTACTTCAAGCAAATTGAATTGCCATTTAGTTCGAAAAATGGAAAAAAGTTCAATTTGGGAAGAGTTCCAAGTTTTTGAAATATGAAGGCCACATTTTACTGCGTCTCTGGTACACTGTGGGTGGAATCAGAGTCAGTGTATGGGTCTGGTGTAAACATGAGATCATCTATTTCTGTAGACAAAATATCGTCCACTGAAGTTGGTGTCAGTTGGAACACCTCGTGTAGTAGATTAATTGCACAGAGATGTGAAGCATCGCTCTCAGCATTGGATGCCGCAGCAATGTTCACGACCGTTGTTACCTGTGTGCCTGTAGATCCATCTCGTACCTCAGCAGCAGCTGGAAGCGTCTGTGAGATCTCAATGAATGCCGTCATCAGGATTGGTAGCCTCTGGGACAACACAGAGCATGGGCCGTTATCGGGTACAGCAGAGTATCGATATCCGTTGGCGTTGCTGATGGAAATGTTAGACAGGTGTCTAACACGCATTCTTCTCCGCATAGCAGGCATCGTAGGAAAGGTAAGATGCAATCTTGCCAGATTGGTCTGAATGACAGGAACCACGTGGTATTAAGGTCCCGTAGATGAGTCATGCCCAAAAGCTGTACTATTTGCTCACAGCACTTTCGTTCAAGGAGAGCTTTCTCCATTTCGCTCAGAATAGGCTGGCCATAGCGTAATAGCAGGAAGAGAAATAGAATTCCGGCAACAAGTGCGAGGAGTAATGGTATGCCACCAAACACCAAATGTGCAAAGTTCGGGATGATTCCGAGTATTGCCTGGAAAGGTGCTAACAGACCGAAACAGATGCTCTTAAATACATGTACAATTCTGCTTGTATCAGACATGTTAAAGATACGTCCTATCATTTCCACGAAATGTATAGGGCAGTTTGTACGTATTAAAGTCTGTATCTCAGCCGAAGTCCTTGCTACTTGTAGATCATAGGTTTCTTTGGCCGAGGTTAAAGGCACTGAATGTTGCAAAAGCATGGCTTTCATTCTGCTTAAAGTATCAAATCTTATAAAAGAGACGTTCAGCGAAGGCCACAAAGGCGACTCCCTGACTGTGTCTATTGGGGCAAACAATACTTGCATACAGCTAGTGACCCTGGAGTTGACCGTTACTAGATATGGGATGCCTGGCAACATGCCGCAGCAACTCTGATCATTCAACATGAGGTAACTCCCATTAGAAAGTTGTCCAAACGTTGGATTAATCACAGCAGCTGGTGTACCCTGCTGATAGCAAGACAAATTTGCCACAGAACCATTGCAAGCCCCGTGTAAAGAAATGTCCTGACATATAAGTGAACCGCTCAGTGCACTTTTACAGTGTGTACCGCTCAAAAACACTTCACGATCCCCACTCCAACATCTATATGTATACGGTAAATTCCAAGATGTCTTAATGTATTCCTTACCCAACCTTTCATATTTGCCTGCTTGCATTTGTTTGAGGCAATACTGAAACTGAAAAGTAGTCACAGGTAGTGTGATTTTGCCATGAATGAGCCATTCTGTAGCTGGTTTTTCTGCCACTGTAAATGGTAACTTTTCCAGTTTTTCAATGCTCAGCACTGTATACTTTGCTCCTCTTTGTGCCAGTTCGATCTGTTTATCAGTTAGATTGTATTCTGCAAACAGAGCTGATGTGTTGATGAAACGCCAAGGCACATAGCCCGCACGCAAAGATTGCAGCGTCCAGCTTAATAACACAATAGAACATAATTGAGATTGGCCTTGCTGTAACATTGCCAAATCATGTTCTAGTATGTCGATAGCAAAGGATACAATGTTGTCCAATGAATATATTGTGGAGGACAAAGTTGTTAACCCATTGTCGACCACAGAGAGAGTTTTCTCTAAGTTAATACGATCTAGTTCACGTATTCGTTCTGCGGCCTCCATCTGTGACACTTTCCATGCTTCATTATAGGCAGCATAAATGCCGGCATATATGAAACGTTTCTGACGCAGTTTTCTTGGTCCAAGCAAGAATTCCCTAAGGTCTGCGTCTTCTTTAAGTAAGGATAAGTGTTGTTTCACATCCTGTAGTGTAGATTTCTGCAGCCAATCGAGGCATAATTTTCCTACACTGTATGTTGTTACTACCCCCGGATGCTGTCTTTGGACGTATCTTGGGTCTGGCCTATGAATAGTAAATCCCTGAGTTCTATTCAGGAATCTTTCTTGACAGTTGTTTGTGTCTGTGGGCCAGATCAACCATTTTTTCCAATCAGGATTAGATCTGTTGAGTTGTAGTATTTTGTCAACTGTCACCGCTGCCTGTGTATTGTTATCACATGCAGGTGTTGGTACAGAAGGTGTTTTCATCTCTTTTATCTTGGCTAGTCCAAGACAAGATGTTTGTTGGACAGTTTAATTCAAAAACATTATTTGTTCAGGGATGATACAGGCTTGAAATAAAGCTTCTATCCCCTGCACTTGCCAAACTTTAGTACCCCAGACAGTTTTTGTGTCTATTGTGTCTTTCCATAAGTCGAAACCCTGTCTAGACAGTTGGGCAATAAATGCTGCAGAGTAAATCTGTTTTGTATTTGTTAACATAATTTTCAGTCCTGTTTTGTTTACATTTTTATAGTAAAACGTTTCTGGATCAGATGTATTGTAACCTGAAAAATATGGAAACTTGTTAGCAAATGTTTTTGAACTACCTTGTGGTGGTGTAGGACAATGCTCCCATTGGTTAAACATAAACACATTTCTAGGGTTTGCAGATTTATGCAAATAATGATGACCATAGTGGTTATAGCAATACAGCTGTTCATAGTCTGATGAACCCTCTAAATATTCATTTTTAGAAAATGCAGCAGATTTTTCTAGGTCAAACATTATGTCGTTAACAGTCTCAAAGTCCCAATCATCCAAATAGGTACTGGACGAAATGAGATCACTTAGTGAAATTTTAAACAAATGTGGAATGTTCAATTGTTCCGTCGGGCCAAAAATATCAAAATCTGTTTTGTCCCACACTATACCATCCTGTATAGGAACGGCTGTGATGTTCACTGTTGACAAGTCTCTTGCTTCACGATGGGAAGATTTATGAGGTTTCAAAAGTACGTTCACATCTTTTCCTTCAGTGTTTACATGGATGTATCTGCCATTTATAAGCACGCTCATAGTCATAACCAAAGCTAGCCAAAGCAGGAAAACAAATATTCCAGAAATAATCCAGAGTTCAGTCCATGGGGAAACCAGATAAGTCTTTTTCAGAAAGTGAAGAAAGTCTTGTACTTGCTGCTTGAATTTTAATGATGCTGGCGTCGTTTCAGGTTCACTCGGATCTTCTGAGAACGTATCAAAGTTAATGAAATAGCCAGAAGCAATTCTGTCAATTGTTGGAATTGCATCAGGATTTGTCGAAATTGCTAGAACCAGTTGATCACTTCCTACATTGGTGTAGACAGGTGTATTTGGACGAACTGTTACTTGATTTTCAAGAGGGATGAGTTCCATTGCATTGTTGCTTAGTCCTTCATCTGTTACAGCTGAATTCTCGATGGTTATCAGTCTTTCAGTCTGAACCTCTTGTATAGTAGCGAGAGGAGTGCGTCTGCTATTAGGTCGGAGTCCACGTGGCCTACTATTTAGTATTGGCCACATACTGTGGTTTGATGAGGTCGATGGACACAAATCTTTTCTTTTTTCCAGCAAGGGGCGGCAGAAGTACTGTTCTTGTTCCTTGAACTGCTAGGACAGGTACTGGTTGTCTGTAAGAAGGTCCAAATTCCTTCTTGCCCGCAATCTTTTCTCTGACTAGATCCCCAACTTTTGGAATCCAGACAGGCCTTGCTGGGACCACCGGTTTTTGCCCAGTGGTGGTTGGCTGCAGGAATACGTTGCTTTGTTTCGATCTTAGTTCATTGAGTTCCTGTAAAACAGACAAACGATCTTTGATATCAAACGGTTTATTTTCCACCACTGTGCCTACGTGATTGAGGTCTGGTACCCACATTCTTGTCCCAAATAGGACCTCATATGGAGTGACCCCCCCTAGAGAACTTCTTGGCAGGTTATTTAATGAGCGTTGGACCCCATAAAGATGTTTGACCCACCCATCACTCGAACCTAATATCCTAGCTGTTATAGACTGCTTTATGTCCCGATTTTTCATTTCCACAACCGAATTTCCCTCAGGATGGAATGGAGAGGAGTACCACAATGCAACGCCCAGACTGGCCATGGCTTCTTTGTAAGCCCGAGCGCTAAACGCAGGGCCCTGGTCAGAATGTAGCGTGCCTATTGCGTATGTGCCGATAAAGACTCGCAAATCTTTTATAACAGTTCGAGCGTCAGCCGAGCACTGAGGCCATATCCATAGGAACCTAGAGCATGAATCCACTGCAACGATGATATATTTATAGTTACCGTCCCTTTGCAAGGGTCCGCAGTGGTCCAGGTAAACACAAGCTAATGGTTTGTCTGAAATTAACAGGGGTGTCTGCGCAGGACGTTTTACTGTTGAGACTTTCATCTGTTGGCATATATCACATTCTAAAACATAGTTCTTTGTTTGTTTTCTAATGCCAGGCCACCAATATCTTTGCTTGAGTAAAGATACTGTTGCAGAAACACCTGCATGGGCAGAAGCTATCCCTTCGTGTGCTGCTAGGATTAGTCCTAATCTACGTTCCTTGTTTGGAATTACCTTATCCCCCACTCCAGGGATTCGAGCAAAAGGAACGCTGTTCGCATCAATTACATAAGAGTACTTGAGTGGAAACTTTTTGGTAACGCTGCACCACTGCCTTTGCTTGTAGCATTGACAGCCAACATTATCTCACTGTCTATTTTCGTTTTTGAACGAGTGATCGCAGCTACGGAAGCCGTCTGAACAGCCCCCTTTGCGGCTTCGTCAGCCAATGAATTCCCTGCAAAGTGAACGCCATCACGTTGATGACTCAGTGTGTGGACCATGTGAGCCTTTGGTAGTTCGTTTTTCAACTGAACTACTTGTTCCCAAAGCGTTTTGTGCTTTATTGTGCCACCTTTTGCATCTTTGAAACCATTTTCAAGCCAGTTTTGTATATATTTATTATACGACTGAACACAGTAAAAGGAATCGCACACTATCAGTGTGGGGAATTCTCGATCTGTACTTTCAAGTGCCAGTTTGAATGCTTGTAGTTCAGCTCGCTGAGCTGTACAATCTCCTAGAGATTGAGTTTTTGTGACCATAGGTCTGAAGATGCCATCTCGCATGCTACCTTTAACGATTGCACGCGCTGCACTGTAAGCTTGCTTACTCCCTGTTGCGGGCTGTGCGGATCCGTCAGTGTAAATTATGAATTCGTACTGATCGAGAGGCAGAATTTCAGTGGGCAGAGGACATTCTTGTTTATATTGCAGGAACGCTTGTGTTTTTAAATCAGGATCAAAAACATATTCAACATCTGTTGCAGCAAGAGAATTAACGCACTGTATCCATCTTGGATGTAATGCTTTAGCATTTGGAATGCTTGATTTTGTGACCGCTTCTAAAGCTGGTACTGGGGTTACGACAATAATGCATTTCCCTTGGGCTAGGGCTCTTTCTTTTGCTACAGCGGTTTGAACTGCTGTCAGAATTTTTTCAGTTGGAGTGAAGCGCATTTCCGCTTGTGTATACAAATGAGATTTGTATGCAATTGGTACTTTTTCACCCTCATTAAATGTTAAGTAGGTGAATCCGCATTGACCCGAGATTATTCGGATCACCAGGTTGCGTTGACTTACGCGTGTTTGTAAGTGATTTGTTGCTAACATGTTAGCCTGGAGTGAACGCAAGATTTCTGTGTGTTCCTGTGTCCAATTTCTGATTGAAAAATCAGGTTTGATTAATGCGTAGAGAGGTTTAACCCTTTCTGCGTAATTTAGAATGTATGTTCTTCCAAAATTTAGGAAACCCAGGATGGATTGTAAGTTTTTTAGCGTTTTTGGAGGTTGGAGCAGCGCACATTTCTCTAGAAACTTTGCTGCCAAGCTCTTGCCTTCACTTGAAAGCTCATATCCTAGAAATAGGACATTGAGATGGGCAATTCTGGACTTTTTGAAGTTGAATTTGTAGCCCTCAGAGGCGAAGCCCAGTATAATGGTATTCACCCTGTTCAAGTGTTTTTCCAGGTCATCGTCTGACAGATAGATGTCATCGACATATGACAATGCCTCATTGTCATAAATTTGTAGTAACTCCATTACCCTCGCTGAGAATAAACCTGGGCTGTGCTTGAACCATTGTGGGAGTCGACAAAATTGACGCTGGGTCCCCATTATGGAGAAAGCTGTTAAGTACCTGCTTTCAGGTGATATGTTTTGACAAAAGAAACCATTTGAGATGTCTAATGTGGTTTTATATTTTTTACGCACAATGTTATTCATTAATGCTGTGCTATGTGCATTTTGCACTGCAAAAGTTTTAGAACAAGTGTTTAAGTGTCTGTAATCCAAAACTAGACGATAGGTGATGTCTGGTTTGGAGACAGGAAACAAAGTATTGTTCATTGAGGAGGTGCATGTTTCAATCACCCCTTGGTATTCAAGTTGATCTAAGATCTACCTAACCTGTTTTTTAGCTTCTTGCTTTATTGGATACTGCCTTTGTGCAGTTGGTTCATGTTTCAGATGTATTTTATGGTGAGGTGAGTCCTCATCCCATCCTACATGATTTTTATATAATGCTGGGGCCTGGGCTACTGCCCATTTCCTGGCATATGTATATTTTAGGTGAATTGGAATATGGTTGGCGAAGGCGGGCATAATAATGTCCTCGGCGGGTGGGCACTCCCTGACATATTGTGGTGGCCAGTCTTTTTCTGCTAGAAGTATGTCATAGCCCCTTGAAAGTTTTTCCCAAAAGAGTGCTTTCACCTGTCTAGGTATGTCTCCCTCCATCCGGAGTGTTATTTCATATAACTTTTGTGGAGTACTAACCCTGGTGTCTACAGTCTCAACTGTAATGTACTCATTCAAGTCCACTATCTCCAGAAGTTCCTTCAGGTTCTGGCGAGCTATTGTGACTTCTGCTGCACTGTCCAGCATTGTCTGTGCCCATTCTCCGTTCTTGAGTTGTGTTCTCCGTATTCTCGGCATGTCTGATCTTCAGACCTGCTACTTTCTTTTTGGAGAATTGAGGTTTTGTTTTATTTTTTGTAGCGTGTTTGTCGTCTTTCGATTTCACGCGTTCTTCTCTATGTTCTGACCGTCCTCTTCTTTCCGAAGTCTGTGATGAGATCTGAAAGGTACGAGAGGAACGTGTATCAGTATCTTGATACCTGTCAGGTTTTCTCAAATTATCCCTATTCCTGAGGTTATACCTCCTTTCAGAGGGCTCCTTTTGAGGAGACCTACCTCGGGATTGAGAACGTTTCTCGTTTGAATTTTGTTTATTAGTCTCCCACTTCTTTTTAGAAGATGTAGGAGTTTGTTTAATAGAGTCCTTCTCAGGACTTTCAGATAGTTTCGGCTTCACTGGTCTTCCACCCAAACTATCTCTGCCTAATTCTGCATAAGATTGTTCAATTATTCTGGGTAGCTCAGTTTGATGTTCTGTAACATCGAATTCCCTTAATCGTTGGCGGATCACCACTGCTGCTGCCTCCCCTTTAATATTAGATAATATTATTGTTGAGACCTGGTCGAAATTTTTCAGTAATTTCATACCTAAATTCAGAGTAGGCTCTGCCCCGTATTCGTTTTGAATTTGATTCAGGACATCAGGTATTACCGCAATTGACGGAATGCCATGTGTTTTAGTATAGATGGCAGCAAAGACTGAGCCCCAAGTGGTGCAGTCTTCCAGTTGTGGTGTGATCCCCATTGGTAAATAGATGGTTAGTATTCTGTGTTTCTCATACGGGCTAGTATTTGGAAATACTGCTTCGATTTGAGTAATTTTTTGAGCTATCCAAAATGGAATTTGCTCACGTTTTGTGGGCATTTTACCCATGACTGCGTATAGAGTCTGTGGTGTAATTTTTAGTGTATTCCCCGGTTGAGGAGTTTGATTTGGAAGTGTCAATGGTGGTTGGACTGTGAAAGTCCGCATGACATATTGGACCAATTGTCTGTAGATTTTTATTAACTCTGTAAGTTGAGTAAGTTGTTCCTCATCTGACATTATATCCAGTTCAGGATGAGGTGTGTATCCGGCTAGAACCGGCCATGTTGCTCCTGGTCTACCTAGTGGACCGAGCCTGGTAATGTTTCTGTGATGTTTTAGGGCACCTTTAAACCAGAGCTGATGCTCCTGGTATGTTAGTGGAATTTCAATATCCTCGAAAGGAATATATTCCTATGGTGGATCATCTTCTTTGTAGAAGTGAAACAGTTTTGTAACTGGATTAGATTCAGGAAATATTACCCATGAATAGAATACCTCTGTCTGAAAGGATTCGTGTGCCTCTATCACGAAAACTGCTCTACCACCTCTTTGTGGTAGGCCGTGTTTTATGAGTTTTAGAGTGATGGCTCTTCTTAAGTTTGGATGGATGTCTATGACACCCTCCTCAGTTTCATTTAAACCAGTAAAGTTAAAAACTGCTATGGCTGGGTCAGCCGCAGCTCCACCATTTCCGGTGGCTTCGTCCCCGTTTATGGACATTTTGTTTTTTTGAAAAATGTAGAACAAGTTTCAAGGAAACAAAGATAAGGTGCACAATATTTTGGAACACTGTATCCTTCAACGTTGAGCAAACCAAACAGCTAATATATAGGGTGCTTCCCTATGTAGCCATGGCAGAAACTTAACCCTGCCCACTCCAGACGTCTTTTGGAGTATATGGGTAGGGGTCTCTGAGAGAAAAGGCACGGCTGAGTTACTCAGTATCTAACGTTAAATTACCGCCTTACCAAACCGTTGGGCGCCATGTAGTGTAGTTCCCATTTCCCTAATAGGCTCTGCGCATTGGAATAATATACCCTATAGGTTTGACATAGGACTAAGGTCAATATGTCCCTATCGAGTATATTAAACTTAATTACTTGTGCCAGCTAGCTCAGAGGCCACTAGAAACTCCTTCATAAACAAGAAGGGAGTAGTTTCTGGCAGCCGCAAAACATGACAACTTTGTTTCCCTTTTAGAATCAGAACGTGTCCCAGAGTCGTGGAAACAATAGATAACTATTTCACTCAGCTCACTCGTGCATACTTAGTTTTCCTCAAAGTTACACAGAAAGAATAGACGGGCTTTTCAATAAAAGATTTATTGAACAGTCTTGCCTCTCGTGTAAGTAATATGTGCTGTTACGATCACAAGACAGTATGCAAGATAAATAATGTACAGCGTAAGCAGTAGAAATAAATAATACTGCGCTAGCATGATCTTTAGTAGATATTCATTTACATAAATAACATAGACTAAAAAATGCGAGTACTCATACGATGTGTTTCTAAGCTAGTTCTACGCCAATGTACCTAACCTAACCTAGGTGTAGGGAGAGGTATGAAGTAGGTGAAGTATTCCTTACTATGGTACACTAAGAGTATGTTACGCCCAGTATGCCTAGTATGCCAAGAGTCCCTCTAGGTTTCTAGTCAGCTCCATACCTTAAGAATGAGAGAGGTGGGAATCTCTTGCCAGACTCGAACTCTAACACCCCGCGAGGGAAGTCAGATCACTGGAAGCTGGACTCTCTGCGTGCAGGGATGACAGCGTCTTCTCAGTGCGTCAGGCCGGGAAACGGGCTCCTCTGAAGTCGAGGTCTCCTCTGATTTACAAGGGCTAGGGAAGGTATATTTATACCTGAGAGGTACCTCAGAATGTTAGCATTGACTTGAATCGGACAGCGGAAGACGTCATGAATGAACCCTCAAGGTATAACGGTTCATGCATAATAGATGAGTCCTTGAAGAAATCAATAGTCCTGTGCTAGGGAAACTCCCGAAGCCTAAGGGTCTGTTCTTCAAGAACTCGTTGTGACGTTAGGGTGGACGGATGTCGGAGACCATGCCTGTATTTGGAGTGCACGGTTTAATGCCTAAATAAGGACTGGGATTTTATGTATATATAAGGGCAGGGCGAATTGTGCCTATATAAGGACATGATACAGGAAAACCCATGTACGGACACCCTAAGAGGAATACAACAGCATAAAACATGAATTGC